>JAKJXP020000087.1:0-213512 GCA_022225965.2 Diatrype stigma
TAATATTATATTTCTTTATATTTTATAAATAAATGAAATAAATAAATTTTTATATAATTAAAATATAATTAAAATAATATATATTATATTTTTTATATTTTAATTATATAATAAACTCTTTATTTAAAATCTTTATTATTAAGACTTAATTTAAATATTTATTAAATATTTAATTTATAATACTTATTTTATATTTAAATTAATTAATATAATAAAAAAAATAAATAATAAATACGTAAAAGATATTATTATTATTATAGGAAATACATTAGTTTTAAAGAATTAACTGGATTGCCGTTCGTTTAGTTTTTGTTATAGCATTCTTTTTAAATTTCGGTTAATTTTGGGTTGCTGTTATTGTTGCTTTCCTTTATTTATTTCCATTTCGAACGAAGGATATAACAGGTTAAATCCTATTAGCAACAACGGTTTTCAATTCTTACATTTCGATTGCATCGTAAATCTATTCAGCTGAAACGAATCCAAAAAAGGCTTGTCCAAAATTAAGATTATGCCTAAGTTCGGATATATAAGGACCAGGTCCGTTTCGAACCAATAACGAAAGCGCTATTATATCGGAAAATAAGAATTTAAACGCGTTTTTAAGTTCCTGCTTTTTTCGGAATATGCCAGTTTCGTTATTATTGTTATTTCTTTCGTTATAAAATACATTTTCGAAAAACGTAAATACTTCGCAGCAAAAAAAGAAAATAACCAAAAAAAAGGTTTTAAATGCATCCGGATTAATTAAAAATCGATTAAAATAATATATTAATCGAGCCCAATTCCATATTCGTTTTATTATTACAACAACGGATTAAATATTAAAAATATTACGGGCAAATGCAATAAGATTAGGTAATAAACGTTTTAACTTTGCCCAAAATTAAAAAGCAATTTAATTAAGCTTTAGATTTAATCGTATTAATTAACGTATTAATCTTAAGGTGGCTTTAAATTAATTAATCCATTTTTAAATATCTATCGATAATGAAATCCGACGGCTTTAAGGATAGCATTTCGTTTAATGCGTAAAAAAAAGGAAATATAAATGGCTATATAATATTAATAAGCTTTAAGTTAATATTACAATTATAAGGGTACCTTTTAAAAATTTGTCGATTAATAATCGGTTATTATTTCCGTTACGTTCGGCTAATTTCGTTACCGGACATATTGGATACGATTAAAGGTAGCCAATTCGTTACCGTATTTAACATAATACGGCTCGTAACATTTCTTAAGATAACGGATAGCTTCGGCTTTAATATATTTATTATTTGATTTTTTCCCGAAATATTTTTGCCATTTATTAAAGTGCTTGGAATCTGCTTTGCGGCTAAATGGATACAAAAGCATAGCAATAACAAAATATTTCTTATTATTAGCAAAAGCCTTTTATCGATAATCCTTTAATTTAAAAAAAGCAAAATCAAAAGCATAATCAATCTTTTCCAGCCACATTAAGTAGCTTTCGGCTTTAAGTTTTTCCGTAACATAATTTTTATAAACGGTTAAGTAATAAGTTACTAATTTATAACCTTTAAATACGTAACTAATGTTGCATTCTTTACTAAAACCAAATAAGTTTATTAAATAAATAAAAACTTTAATAATATTAATAATATAACCTAAAATTTATAATATCGCTTCCGTAATCTTAATTTTCTTTTTTAAATGTTCTTTTAATATGTACTTTTTAATTATTATCTATAAGACGTATATCCAAATTAGCATTGATATAATAGAACTTCATCTTATACGGACGTTACGAATAAGCTTTAAATAACGATTTAGCTATAAAAGCTTATTATTTATAAGCCTTTGCTCGATAGCCGTAAATTTTTTCTAACGCTTGGTACTAAGATTAATATACGTTATTATCTATTGCACCTAAAATTTAAATTAATACGCAAATTAATACGCAAATTAATACGCAAAATGGGATTAAATACGTACCCTCTTTAAAATATTAGCCACGCTATTAAAAGTAATCTCAAATACTTTAACCTTGCCGTTTTCGTCCTTTTTCACTTCCTTCCCTGCATTTTCTACGGACCTTTTGGCCTACTTAACGTTAAGCCCCTTATAAATATCTCTATTAATTATTTGCAATACATAAGAAAAACAATAAAAATAATTTACGTCCTCGATTTATTTGGAATTTATACCTAATCGCTTACGGTCTTTAATTAGGAACTTTTGCATGTATTTAATCGAAAAGCTAAGTCTGCCGTTTATCGTAATTATTTAAAACCATACGGCAAAATCGTATTTATTTAATATTTTATAAATCTTTTTAATACTTGGTTTTGCTTTTTTGTTATCGCATGGATATATATTAATAAGGACGTACCTGGGATTTCATTTCTTATTAACGAAATGTACGTATATACCTTAAAAATTCCATATAAGTCCGGGATTAATCCATATATTATACGTTACGCCAATATAAAAATCTTCGACAATGTCCTTAAGCTTTTTTTTAACAATTGCCTTAACATATTAATTATAACGCCTTTATAATATACGTAACGAAAACAACGAAAAGCCAAGATGCAAATAATTAATAAAGGCCTTAAAATAAAAATCGATAATGCGATTAAATAATAAGCACATAAAGATTTATATATTTAAAATTAAGCGGTCTTCGGTTAATAATATTTTATCGAATCGTAAATTACTTTATTTTTGATATATAATAATTAATACGCGGATTAATACGGAATTTATTAGCGATAAATATATCAATATACCGTTTATTGCTATTTGCTTAGCGGCTTTTACGGCTTTTTTATATTTCGTTAATACTTGGTAATTTCGTAAGGAAAATGTGCCGTTATTTGAAATTGTTGCAGCATTTTTGGAATAATTCAAAGCAATACGGCATTGTTTATATATAACCATAAGCCGTCCTTTTCTAATTGTTGCTTTTTCGTTAAATTCTTTCTATATATTAATTCGTTACTTAATTTTAAAAATGCGATCCATTAAATATATTTATTCGGTATTTTTAGCCCGGCTTTTTTTCCGATTAGTTTTAGCTGTTTTTTTTGCTTTTTTTATGCGTTCGTTTTTTTTTGCCTTTATTGCTTTGTATTTAAATATCGTTACCTATTACTTTTAAAACTTATCCTTTATAACTTTAATATATTAATAACATATTAGGTTCCTTATTACGTCCAATATAAGGCCGGCTCGTTTCGAATCATTTGGTAAAGATAAATTACTTATAACAGCTATGCGAAATTTATTTTTTTCTTCGGCGTTATAAGGTGCATCTTTTTCGTTCGAAATATTTGATTTGCGGAAAATACTGGCGATAAGGTCGAAAATGCTGATACGTTTTGGTATTATGTATTCTATTTCGGAACCGGGTAACAAGCTTGTGTTTTTTTTAAGAAGGCTTGATCCAAATTCGTTTAAAAAGTTCCGTTTTTGATTCATTTCATTTCTTCATTCGGAAAATAAATCGTCGATATCCTAAAGAAGGCATTTATTATTAAAATTTGCCAACATAATGTTATAATATGAACTTATAAATAAGGCTTCTTTTAAATAACTTCGAAAATAACTTCGAAAATAATTTCGAAAATAAAAAAAAATATAAGAAGTTATTTAATTAGGCATTTTTTTTTTTTTCCATCCTTTATATTAATAAAGTAAATAAAAAGGAAATGCTTACGGGAATATTACTTATAAAAATAAAGCTTGTTTATTTGTATACGATCGTATGTCATTAGTTCGAAATAAAACTAATACGTTAATTCCGTTTAATGCAATATATTCGAAGCGTTACTTTTTATTCTCAACATATTAAACCTTTTTTTGTATATTTTACTTTAAAATGCCGCCCGTTATTAAACCAAAAACACCACCGCAAACAAACGAAAAAACAATCGAAAAAATACTCGAATCTTAATTAGCAATTATTCCATTTCGGCAATATATATACGATCAGGAAATTCAAAATACCTACGCCGATACCTAGACCTATAAAAGAAATAACCCATTTATAATAAAAACTATTAAATTCGCTATTAAAACCCATACTTTATATTCCATCCAGCAACGTCGAGAATTATCTAATAAGGTAAACGAACATAAATCCAGCAAAACGCGTACCAAGGCGAAGCCAAAAAAAGGTCTAACTATTAAACGCAAGGCCCATGCCAAACCCAATAATCAACAACGTCGACGTCGTTTTAAGCCAGATAATAAATTCTAAATAATTAATACGTTAATTAATACGATTTAACAAATGCCAATTATTACCCTTCGCGAAATTAAAAAGCTTTAACGTACAGTTAATTTTTATATTTTAAGGCTGCCCTTTTAAAAACTGGTAAAAAAAATAATAACAAACATAAAAAAGGTTCAGTTTTGCATTCAAGCATTAGCATTAATTGCTTTACAAAAAGCGGCAAAAAAAAAATTAATTTTAATATTTATATGCAATCAATTATGTACTATATATACGAAAAGGATTACGATTATACCTAAGGATTTCCATTTTATTAAGAATTTATCTAAAATAATAAATATAAATTACTTTTTATAATTAGCTGTTAATTTTTATTTGTTATTAATTAATTCCTTAAATATTAAAACGTATTTATGAAATAAATGAATACCCGAAATTTAGCCGGTAGATCCATTTTAATTTTATATTAATGCGTTTCGTTCCGTAATAACCGCAATTTATTTTTTTAATAACAAAAATTTTCGAAGATTCCTATACCGCCAATAATACGTTAATCTTCGATTTACAACACTAAAACAATTCATAAGCATCTTATTAATACTTATTTTAACAGGAATTTCCTTTTTTTCGGGCACAAAAACAAGGTTTTTAGGTTTTTTTTAAAAACCTCATTTCCTTATAAGTTTTACCTAATATTATGGTTTTTACGGTTGCATTAATTGCCCTAATTAAATTTATTACTTTACTTAATGCATTCTAAAAATATTCTCGTATTCATATTTTTAGCGGATCACTGCGTATTAATTCGCGTATTAATTTGCTTTGCAGCAATATAGCGCCCCCGTAAAAGCGAAACAACTCCGACCCTTTATCGGCTGGTTAATCTAAACGACGCAAGCTTAATAACGAACTATTAAGCAATCCCAATATTACAAAAACACACGAACGTACGGCCAAATTAAGCGAAAAACAAAAAATAATCGAAAAACGTAAAGCTATTATAAAAGCCAAGCAGCGACGTATCCAAGGAAAATGGATAAAAAACAATCCAAACGCAAATAACGATAAAATGCAATGCCAAATAATAATTATTAACCAATAAATTAAGGACGATTTATAAATATTATTTATTAACGTATTAATCGGTATATTAATCCCTTATAAAAAGACAAAAAGCGAATATCTATTATAAATAACCCAAAAATATAAAATCGCACTTACGGTTCGATTTACGAACCAAGAAAATTAGGAATCCGTCGAATGGAATAAAGAAAAAGAAAATTATTATCTTTATTAAAATATTACCCGCAAACGACAAGCTATTATAGCAATTCCTAATCGGATTATCTTATTTATAAATAACGTTACTGGGCTGTTTTTAAAAAAACTAAAGGCAAATCAGCCTTTAAAACTAAGGAACGCGGAATTTGCTATATTACGCAAAAACGTTACAAAGGTATTTATTTAATTATGTATTTTATTGTTTTTTTATTAAATAAGCTAATTAAATATTTAAACTTTACGATCCGAATATATCTTAATAAATGCGAATTCGGGCAATACTTTTATTTAGTTTTGTAATTGGCTTATGCGGCAAATTATTAAGGCTATACATTAACAAATTCGTTTCCGGAAATACCCTAATTCCAAAAAGTTAAATAAAAAATGCGTAATCCAATAACATAAGGTATATAAATAATTAATACGCCGATTAATACGTATATTAATCTTATATAAGCTATATCGTTAGGCCGTTATCGGTTTTGAATTAAGACATTATAACTTTCCATCTAAAGGCTTTTTTTTAAGTTGCAATCCTTTAAATATCGATCTTGCATTTTCTTGCAGCTCCTTTAAAAAGCAATAACTAAATACTGTAACGATAAAAGATAAAACGCGATACCAGTTAAGATTAAATTAGCCCTGCAATATCCGAATATATTGCCATAATTAACGCCCAATAAAATTAATCTTTTGCATTTCCTATTGCAAGTAAACCTTTTAAAGCTTTATGGATAAAAAAAAAAGTTTTCTAAGTTTAATGCTGCTTTAAAAAAACGAGCCTTTAAAATTCGGTATGTTACGTATTAATTCCCGTATTAATCGTCGTACTAATTCCCGTATTAATTTTTGGCTCCATATTTGCAATAAATTAACGCATTATTAATGCCGACATTAAAACCGATATTTATTACGCCATTCATACCTACTTATTCGTAATGCTATTTACCTTCCAATCATTACCGGAATAATCAAAAAAATAATTGGCTAAGGCTATATGGCTCGGAATAAAAAATTTAACAAACAGGACAAAATCCTATTTCCTAGTTATACTAAAAATTAGTCGGATATTATAATTGGCTGGATTATCGATAATAAGGGCCGTTTTTGCCAAAAAGGCGTAAACATGGCCATTGCATTACTCGTAATGCCAAAATCGACCGTAATACCTAGCCCCTATATAAATCCGGATTTATAATTAGATACATTATTGCTTAAATTAAACCTAATTGGAAATATTAAGGAAAACGATAATATTAACTAGGATATTATGTTTCTTATGAATTTAAACGAAAAAAGGCATAGCTATAGGGTTTTAATTATTTAGCTGCTAAATTTAATCGATTATAACAGTTATATAACGAAATGCATCGTAATTAATACATAAATTAATACGCATTATTATAATATAAGCTAATATAATTGATTTTATTTAATTTCGTATACGTTATAGCTATGCGATATATACGGATAACCATTTGCAAATAATTAATTATTTATAAATAATTACTTATTGGTTTATAGCAATAACCAGTAAATAACCATTAATAATAAATATCCATTAATTAATGCTACAAACTAATGGGTAACCACTGGTTTATAGCATTAACCAATGGTGGGAAATTGCGCCCCAATAGTTACCCACTGACCCATAATGGTTACCCACGGTTTGAAAAAAACAAATGGGTGGGTGGTTATGGCAGACCCTATTTCCAGACTTTCCATCCAGATCCCATGGCATTGTGTATACACAATTCCGTAGAGGGACTGGTGATGTTACTTTTGGTATATATGGGTTGATACGGGGCTAGAACGGACCGAGCTCGGGGTATAGAATGGACCGGTTTTCCGGCTTTTGTCTATACAAAGGGGGGCTAGGTCCCCAGGACCTAGCCACCGGAGGCTTATACTCCAGGTTCTTTACAATACACTCTTTTGCCCCTAGACACTCGCTTTCAGGATATGGTCACGAAGTAGCAGCGGAAGCAATCTTCTAGTTGGAACCTCGACTTTCAGAAAAGTTTGCTATGGAGGGAGTGCTGCAAGGGGTGTCTGGCACCCCTCGTAGGGTATTAAGTCAAGCTCTTAACGCAGGTAAGGCTTGGCTAACCTTGATAACGGTATCACCCGGATCTAGGCGCATAAGCAAGCGATCTGTCGTTATGCATTTATATTAATTTGACTTGACCTGTCAGGGGTTGGCCAACAGGAGGACCCCTGTGCCCTGTTCACCACCTACCAACGCAGAAGATGTTGGCCCGGACCTGCATTTCCTTCACACCATTGTATACAACTCCGAGGTATGTAATATCAAAAAATTGTGTTAATAGTATGCAGGTATCTATCTGAGTGTGAGACCTAGCCTATATATTGCCTAGGTGGTGTGTGAATGGATGGCTGAGGCACCACCACCCACCATCATCTTCGAGCCGAGTCAACCACAGCGGTCACTATAATAGATTGTTTACGCCGTTCACTACTGGAATTCCATGAAGATGCTGACCCAGCCGACTTCTACCTGCGGGTATTCCCCATCGACCACATGGACGCCAGCACAACGGGTCCACAACAGTGGAGGCTGGCTAGGAGTGCTGGGTTGGGTCGATACAGACACCCCTCTGGAAAGCCTTCGTGACCAGCGCCGCAACAACGCAGTGCGCAACGTAACCCGGCCGTTATATGCGGCACGGCGATCAATAGCGCGGACCGAACAGGAGGGGTTGCGATGCCGAACGTGGGGCGCAGGCTGCGGTGATCCGGGTCCCGCACAGGAATAAGAGGCATCGTGCCATCGCCGAGACCGAGTTGGCCGAGACGGCCCATTTTGAATGACATGGCACTGGTGGGTTCCTTGGTGGGCGATCCGATCAGATGGATGGTGTGTGGAAGTAAAGAAAAGAGCTTGATTGGACCAATGTCTGGGCGCCAAGTGATCATACACACTTTAACGAAGCACGAAGCAAGACATGGTATTTGGAATACCTACGTAGGTGGGGTAACACGGGTCAAGTATATTTCTAGGGTTCGCCCCTTGATACCAGTATATGATAAATGCATCTATACGCTTTCATTCTTTTCCCCTGAACTTTTGTCTTTCGCCAATGTTTTTCTATTCACGTATTGCAGATCGAAGAAAAGAAATCCTGTCATCAGATTCCAACGCGAAATCAAGCACAACGCCCTTTCATCTCGAGCCTGTGATTTCAATCCAGCTGGTCAATGGTCTGGCTGTCGCCATTGGTTGCCTTCGTCTCACCTAATACTTTTGTGCCGTCCTCCTGGCTGATGGGGAAGCACCACCCGAACTCGTCCTTCACCTTTCCAAGTTGGACCCCCTTGAGCTGGGTTAGGAGGCGGAGACAGATGGGGCCGGCGTCCTCGACGTCATCAGTGAGGTAGGTGACCTTTTCCTCCCCGCCCTCAGCCGACAGGCGGGGATGCTCTCCCAGGGTGGACGTTATCGACTTCGGCGACTTCGGGTCGAAGCGGCGCGTGATCGAGCGGATCGGCACGAGAGCCGCCGCGGTGCCAGCGGCCATGACCTCTGAGAACTTCGGTAGGTCGGCGTATTTGATCTGCTTCTAGGTTAGCAAATCATGACAATCCCCTGCTGCCGCTGTGGCTCCACCAAGCGATGGAGCCCGGCGGCGCCGAAAGAGAGAACGGAACGCACAGATCTCTTCTCCACTTTCCACCCGAAGCTGCGGCCTAGATCCGTAATGCTGTCCGCGGTCACGCTCTTGATGACGTTGTGCGAGTCCGGCACGACCAGGGTCACGTCATCGTCGCCGTTCACGATGGCCCCGATAAAGCCGCTCGTGCTGAACTCGTCGACCTCGGAGTGGGTGGCGCTGTCGAGGTGCAGGGTGATGCCGAAGCCTTCGTCGCGGGCGCGGTCGCTCCACCGCAGCACGGGGGCGTAGTTGCCGCCGACCTTGGCGCTGCCGGTGCCGTTGGGCGCGGCACGGTCGAAGTCGTCGAGGATGAGGGCGCGCACGGGGTGGGTGCCGTGGTAGACGCCGGTGGGCACCACGTAGACGCAGAAGGTGTACTCCTCGGGCGGGCTCAGGCCCAGCTGGGCGCTGGACCCGTAGATCTGCGGGCGGATGTACATGGCGGCGCCCGTCTCGTGCGGGGGCACGTAGCCGGCGTTGAGGGACACGGCGGCCTTGACGGCCTCGACGAACAGGTCGGTCGGCACGGGCGGGCACGAGATGAACTCGGCCGAGTTCTGCATGCGCACGGCGTTGCGGTCGGGCCGGAACACCTGGATGTCGTCGGTCGGCGTGCGGAAGGCCTTCAGGCCCTCGTAGGCCTGCTGCCCGTAGTTGAGGGCCGGCGCCATGCCGTGGATGCGGATGTACGGGTCGGTCACGAACTGGAGCGGGGACCACTGACCCGTCGACTTGGAGTAGTGGGACTCGATATGTCCGTTGACTGTGGGCAGAAACTAGTGAGTCGTCTGAAGCTAACATCGCAACACCAGCGCATCGATGCGCATTGGCGATCGATCCATTGGCGGAAGTGCTGGGACGGCTGCTTGATTACCTTCGCGGACCTTGAAGCCGACATTGGACCAGTCAATCGTGTTGACCGGCGGAGGTGGGAATCGACTCATGGTGATTTTTCAGCTACTGCTTCTGCGTATTGGAGCAATTGGCCAGTTCAAGGTGATCGGTCGTGTAACCGAGGGTCGTTTGCAAGAGAGGTGTATAAACTATGAGTATAAACTATGAGAAGTTTACGGCGAAATACCTACCTAGGAGGTAGGTAGGTACTGACTAAGTGACAGGTACTGCCAAACCAGTCATCATTTGATCAAGTTTTGTGCTGAGCTCCGATTTGCGGAGTTGCGGGGCAGGGGACGGGACAGGGGACTAACGTGCTCGGGAGGAGGGGTGATCTACCTCTAAAGTCTAGGCTGTCAGGGCCGTCTAGGCGGTAACATGGGTAACTTGAACCAGATTGCGGGGGCAGCGGGGGGGGTAGCTTGGGCCGGGTTTTGTATTATACATACAGAAATTAGGTACCTATCCATGTAAGTCGAGTATACTGTATTGACATCTGCCCGGCTGAATTCACCTAGGAGAAACACTTCTCACGTATAACTTTGCAATGAGCTGATTATTTCGATAAATAGTTAAAGGCTTCTTGTAGTTTCAAATATGTGGTTTTGTTATCGAGATAATAGATTCCTGTGGCATTTATGTTGTCGTAATCCACTGAGCTCCCGTCCGTTGTAGGTTACTCGGAGCCCTCACCCCTATTTTCCCTATCTATTGGACCCCTATTTCTCACCGGGGTCCCTTTCAAGTTTCGAGGGTCATATATGCATTGCTACGTCATGTTGTTGCAATGAGAGGAAGCCCATCGCGTTTCAAAGGCATAGTTGCATCGATGGAATAGCATACGATTGGCCATGGAATTGCCAGGGGATACTGTAGTAAGATGATATAGGGTCCACTTGGGTCTGTTCCATCTACTGATGATGAGAAGGTTTGCAGCTATATAAGGGGTTCTCGTCTTCTTCTTCCTTCTTCTTTCTTCCCCTCCATCTTCTGAGCCCAGTAGTTCTCCTGTCACTGCGAGAACCAAACCACCTTTAGGAATTCATAACCTTTCCTTCCTAAGCCGGGTGAAACCTGAATATAAATACCACAGCAGAAGTCCAAACTAACTACAGCAACAACCGCAGTATCGGGCATGGAGCAATCGTCTACATAAAGATGACTTGGGCCTTAGCGCAGTCAGACGAATTCGGCCTGTGTCGATGCTATGAGTGTGTAAGCATATTGCACACCTCATCTTCCGACTGCAGTTACTCCTAAGAGATTTCCTATAGATGCCACTAATTCGACTAATCGAACAGATTTAATCATCTTCACCGAGGTCCAGGACATGGATGAGTAGATTGAGACAAACCTCGAGCTGCCTTAGCATCTCCTAGTCTACTGACTCTACTCTGCTGGATATAATCTTGTATTGACTGGGGCTTCCAGAATCCAGTCACATGTCAATGTGTATCGTCAAATTTACCATCGAAGTGGTTCTAGAACTCCGCCGCGGGAACTAGTAATGACAAGTTAGTTTGCAGTATTATATTCAAATTCTCACTTAAGACGCGCTCGTAGTAAGATCAACACGGGCCAATCACTGAACTCCAGACTATCCGTACGACAGTACTCAGCTTCTCTTACCGGAGACATCCGTCAAGGAATGGCCCGACACGATGGCGCCTTCTCGCCTACCGTCGGATAGCTCCTGCAAATTGCTGCAATGAAAAGTTTTCGTTGCCTCAGCCTCTTCGCACAATCCATGGGATTTCTGGCGTAGGTTTCTTTTACGCAATCGTTATGTCCCAAAGAGGCATGTCATATTGGCCTGAGCGTTAACCAGGTTCTCGGCAAGGCGTGGTTCTGCGTTTCGATGGGGCCCAGGCGATGACGCCTTCGTCTACTAAAATTTCGAAACCTATGAAACGTCCCCTTTTCGACCTATAAGGCCGAGATGAGATGTAAGCTCGGACAACGCGATCACGTACGAATACGTGATCATTCGAAAAGAAAGAAAAAAAAAAAAAAAAACTTGGTGGAGGCAACAAATGCATGTTACACTATTCAGAGACTCATAAAACATGAAGCTTTTTCATTGCTGCGCTTCTTTCCTTTTTAAATCTGACCGGCATAACTTCCAATTCGTAGAAAGCTCTCAGTGAGCTTACTTTGTGTTTCATTCATTCGTCCACGTTGATTTGGTCGTGCTTCACGACAGCTATCTCATAATGTCGAACAAGTCAACTGCACCCATAGCAACAACTTCACCCTCGTCAAAAGATGGGGATTCGACGGGTGATATCCCAGCCTATGATACAGGTATGTAAAACATAGTCATCCTCTTTCGCGAACTCCCCTTTTTGGTATTATACCCAGTCGACATAGACATACTGACATCGAGAGTCATATAGAGGAGCTGCAGAATGCGCGCGACCAAAAGCGCCAGATCGGCATATTCTCCGCCATCTTCCTCATCTTCAACCGCGTCATCGGTACCGGCATCTTCGCCACGCCCGGCGCCATCCTGTCCCTGTCCGGCAGCGTGGGGCTCTCCCTGTTCATATGGGTCGCGGGCATGCTGATCGCGGCGGCCGGGACGGCGGTCTATCTCGAGTTCGGCACCGCCATCCCCAAGAACGGCGGGGAGAAGAACTACCTGGAGTACGTGTACCGGAAGCCGAAGTTCCTGACCACGGGCCTCTATACCGGCTATGTCGTGCTGCTCGGTTGGGCGGCTAGCAACTCGGTAGTCTTCGGCGAGTACATCCTCCATGCCGCCAATGTCGAGGTGGATCGGTGGAATCAGCGTGGTATCGGATTCGCCTGCGTGACCGTCGCCTTCTTGATACATGGGTTGGCCTTGAAATGGGGGTAAGCAATAATCCACTGTTCCAGCGATTAAGCACCGTGTGCTGTATACTAGAGACTTGAGCGCTAACTCTGCCCCCTATAGTTTGCGCCTACAAAACCTGCTGGGATCCATCAAGCTCATCATCATCCTGATCATCGTAGTATCCGGCTGGGTCGCCCTCGGCGGCGGTGTCAAGCTCGACAAGAAGCCAGATAACTTCACCAACGCGTTTGAGGGAACCACCGGCAGCGCGTATGGCGTCGTCACTGCCCTATACAACGTCATTTGGTCGTACATCGGCTACAGCAACGCCAACTACGCCCTGAGCGAGACGAGGAACCCTGTGCGGACGCTGCGGATCGCGGCCCCGACGGCGATCGCCTCCGTGGCGGTCCTGTACATGCTGGTCAACGTGGCGTACTTCGCGGCGGTGCCCAAGGAGGAGATCCTCTCGTCGGGGCGGCTGGTGGCGGCGTCGCTGTTCCGCAACGTGTTCGGCGAGCGGGCCGAGCGGGCGCTGTCGGTCTTCGTGGCGCTGTCCGCCTTCGGCAACGTGCTCAGCGTCATCTTCTCGCAGGGCCGTCTGGTGCAAGAGCTCGGGCGCGAGGGCATCCTGCCCTTCTCGCGATTCTGGGCCAGCAACCGGCCGTTCAACGCGCCGCTCGCCGGGCTCTTCGAGCACTGGCTCGTGTCCGTCATCATCATGATGGCACCGCCGCCGGGCGACGCCTACAACTTCATCCTCAACGTCATTTCATACCCGCTAGCTATCGTCAACGCCTTCGTCGCCGGCGGCCTGCTGTACCTGTACCTCAACCGCAAGGCCTGGAGCTGGAACCCCCCCATCAGCGCCACTTTGCCGGTCGTCGTTTTCTTCTTGCTCAGCAACATATATCTCGTCGTTGCCCCTTTTGTCCCTCCACCGTCCCCGGACCAGAACGCGTACGAGACCCTACCCTACTGGATCCACTGTGTGGTGGGATTCGGCATCATCTTCGCCGGTGGGCTCTACTGGCTTGTCTGGGCCATAATTTTGCCCAAGCTTGGCAAGTACGAGCTTGTACGGGAAACTGTTGTCGATGGTATTGATGGCTGGGAGAGAAATGTGTTTATCAGACGACCGTTGTGACATGGATGACCATAGGAAGCATTATAGAGTGGTGTTCAAAGAATTATTTTAGGAGTTTGATCTCTCACCGTAGATCGTTACTGCGCTCTTCAAAATCAGAGAGTTGTCCCATACGTAAGAATAAATATAATCAAAATTGAAAATAAATATATGGTCATACAGAAGGAAAATGGTCGATCTC
Source organism: Diatrype stigma (assembly GCA_022225965.2). NCBI lineage: Eukaryota > Fungi > Ascomycota > Sordariomycetes > Xylariales > Diatrypaceae > Diatrype > Diatrype stigma. The sequence continues at coordinate 14,200 of JAKJXP020000087.1, forward strand.
CAGTCTAAGGAGCAGCAGGGCTCTACATATAATATGCGCCAAACCTCTAGGTCCCGATCACCGTATTTTGTAATCCTTGCCCCCCTATCACGGGGGAGTTAGGATTACATATCCAGACCCGGATTCCGAAAGGTCAGATATGTCTGTAACCTCTACTTCTGATTTGACATATCGTCATTGTATTCAAGTACTTGTATGTGCTTGATTTGATTTGTACTAGACTAGCGACCCTTAAAGCGAAGAGGCATGCAACGATGAAGCCTTGACCCTTATGCCCCAATATCCCAAGTTTCCATTCAACCTGGAGATTTCACCCTCAATTACAGAAGCCACATCATCTCCCGCAGTTGGGGGCCCCACACACGGTGAGCTCGTGAATGTTGTGGATCGTGCCCCCCTCGACCCGGATGAAGTTGCTGCTGGGCGTGCCGTCGGGCGCGGTGAGGTCGATGAAGGGGAAGTCGTTGAAGATGTCGAGTCCGCCGACCTCCTCGTCGATGACGTACCGGCGGTGGCCGATGGTGAAGTCCTCGGGGAACTGGGGCATGGTGCACGTGTTGGTGGAGGGGCTCCGCTCGCCGGTGTAGGCGCCGCCCTCGAGCCGCGCGCAGGGCGTCCCGTACGGCACCGTGACGCTCGCGTCGGTCCAGCTGTCGAGGTACGCGTCGCCGGCCGCCTGGATGACGTCGCGGCTGTCGCGGTCGGCCTCGGGGATCGGGTCCCACTTCTCCTGCTTGGTCCAGTACAGGTGGCTCGTCGCGTTGAACAGCCAGTCGCCCGCGTCCGTGACCACCGACTGGATCGTCGTGATCTGCTCGCCCGTCAGGAGCATCCGCGTGTGGATGACGTACGGGTGCGCACCGCTGGCCGCCGACAGCTCCGTGAACGTGGCGCACTGCGTTGTATCGAGTAGGCTGCGGTCGAAGTCGATGGCGATGGGTTGGCTGAGTACGCCCGCTGTGATGTCCGTGGGCACGTCGTTCTCCGTGTAGCTCACGTTGCTGGCCAGGGAGGCGAAGGTGGGCTCTCCCGCGGTCTGCGCCTGGACGTACGCCGCGGTGGCCGCTTCGAGCAGCTCTCGGCTGCATGCCGCGGCCGCTTGGGTCGCGAGGCCCATGCACACTAGGATAATCGAATGCATCATCACGACTTTTTAGCTGGGGATAGTTGAAAAGCCCCGGCGCGTCCTTGTTCTCGAGGTTGTCAACTCATTTTGTAGGCGGAACGGTGGAACAGACACGTTCTGGAATCCTGCATAAAACCGCGTAGTTCGGCCTATATTCCCGGCTTAAGTCCAAGATCACGGCACTTGAGGACAAGTTCCAGGTTGTAACCCTCTTCACGCCGGTACTGGTCTGTTATACTACCATGTCTCTCTTGAGTGGCTAACTTGGATGGCTGTCCACTATCGCTATGGTTGCTATGTTATTGGCTTGGCTTGGCATTCGCAAAAGTACTTCCATGGCCGCTCACAAATAGTGAAAATTACATGGGTACGTAGGTATCAAGTAAGCCCATTCCTGGAACACCGCAGTCTGCCTGTTTGAGGTGCATAGTGGTCAATTTAGCCGCGATCTCTGAGAAATATTAGACTCCAGTGCCCAGATGGGATAAGCCGACATGGTGTCAGTTATATATACTGGCAGTGAGCATGGCATAGTCTTGTTGCATTCGAAAGCGAGATATTCATCAGCACTCGGAGCTTTGGTAACGAAGGGAGAAGGGTCTAATCTAGAGGAATCGTTATATGACCAACGGGTTCTTATTCTTGTCATTGTGATAGATTATAGGGTGAAGAAGTGGCGGGTCTGTCCCCATATGGCCAACGAGGGTTCAATACCGAACGGCACAGTGTTAGTCACCGGGCCCGGTTACATGGCCGGCTAATTTAGCCGGTATGCCGGAACACGGATGTATATTAAGTTATTATGTAGATACACAGGTCATGCCAGGAAACGTTGAATTCGTTATTACTCTAAATCGTTCCGCTGAAGTGAGCGTGATCAACTCGTCTACCATGCGTTGTTATGGGTCTAACCTGTTGATTAACAAATCAAATGCTCCCATTGCGAAGAGTCCAGCTTTGGTGGTGCTATGTAGGGGCTACAATAGGAGAGCTTGGATTACATAACCAGGTGGTCGGTACCTAGTGACTTGGCACACTGTATATATAGAGCTATTTTGCCCCTTAGACTTAGGTAGAGACTGCTTCTTTTCCTCGGTATGACAAAATCTGTATCCAAATCCATCCCTATCTGTGATCTTCTGAATGCAATACTTGCCTTCTCGCTACCCCTGATTACGTACGCAACTCAAGACAAGATCCAACCGCATGTCGACCAAGTACTCGATAAATATGATCAACCCTGGAATAACTCGAGTAGATTACCCACGCAAGGGGATAGCCCGCCCGCGGATGTGGTGGAGAGCTCGGGATCCAGTCAACTAACGGAAAACACCCATGGAAGGGTAGCAGTAGACTCATCCAGTAAGCAGCATCACCGGGATGGCCACGTGCATAGCGGAAGGAGCTGGTGGTCGTCTCCTATGGCACTCCGGAGAAGAGGGTAGAAGAAGCCTCGGGATGAAGAGGACGGGCTCGAGATCAGTTAGAGCGCACCGCAATCACCTATTTGTAGCCTCACTACCGAGGTGAAAGAGAAAAACGGGAAGAACCGATAAGAAACCCAGTTCGGGGTAACTTGCATATCTATACATAGAAGTCTGAAGATAATCAAGATAACGTATCTGTTTGCGGCCCAAGGGAAACAAAACACCAGACTTGCACCATAACACCATCACCATTTCACCACCACGCCATGCATTCTCTCATCCGCCCCCTTGTTTCTCCCACCGGCACAACCCTCTCTCTATCAACTCCTCACTCCATAGCTTTCTTTCTTTCATCCTAAGTGTAAGTAGTCTTAAACCCACTCACGCCGCCACCTCACCGCTCGCGACCTCCTCGACGACCCACTTGACAGGTGGCAGCTTCGAGTAATTGGGGAGGTCGGCAGCGGCGGCGGCGCGATCGGCCTCGGTACCGGGGGCAGTCAGGGCGGCGATGCTAGCGAGGTCGTCGAACTCGAGGAGCACCACAACCTCCCAGTCGCCCGCGGCCCCTCCCGGCGCGGCGCGCGCGTCCTTGGTCACGCGCCAGCGCCGGAGCCCGGCCTTCTTGATGGGCGGCAGCGCGAGCGCGAGGTGCGAGCTGACGTAGTAGTCGAGGTTGATCTCCGCGCCGCGGGGGTAGGCGAGGATGAGCGTCGCTGGCATTTTTTTTTTTTTTTGTTTGTTGGTTGGTTAGTTTGAGGGGTCTTTGTTGAAGGGGTAGTCTACCTAGGTAGGTAAGGCTTCGTTTGGGTTTGGTAGGAAGTGGGGAAATGGATGGATGGAAGACAATCAATGGTGTAATGTTTCACAAGAGACTTTGGTGGCTTGGTTGATGGACGAATGTTGGCCTTGGCGAACTTGTAAGTTGGTAGGGTAAGGCAAGTAAGTAGGTAGGTGGTGATCTTGTATAACTTTGACAATATCGAATAGACCTACAACCAGGTGGACTTTCGCTTGACTTTTATACTTAAAACCTTCCTTGATCTCGCCTTATCCAGGCTCCATCGACCGAGGTCGAAACTTCCATTATTAATGCATCCTCAAAGATATTCGCAGAGGGACTTTGTAATGCTGGTGTTACTACGTATATACGGAGATGTCGGACGCTAGTCCAGAGCTGGAAAACATTTCCGTATTAGGCAGACCTCGGTTGCTTCGTCGTCTGCCTTTCGTCATTATGTCGATTGGTAAGTTTTGTCAACTAGTTTCTTTCAGGGGCTAACCAGGGGCTAAACTTATAGCGTTGTGCCAGTAAGACGTCACCAGCAACCATCGAATCGAACTGCATCATCTGTGTATAGTAGGTAATAGTAGGTAGTTGGTTTATCTTTAGGTGGTTTAGATTTATGGATTCGTAGCGGAGTAATTCTATTCTGCAAAACGATACCAGACGTAACCCAGCGACGGAGGTGTGCATCAGTCATATTAACTCCTTAACTCAGTGTATCCCCCATCCTTGGTATCGACCATTGGTGCCACCATATCCATTCGCTTCATGCCTGTCGTAAAAAATGCCCATTGCTAGCTCTAGTCTACAGCCGAAAGTGAAACATACACCACAAATTTGGCCCCCTGTGGGCAAGTGAAGGAAATCCGCATCGCAAAGAGGGCCTCTGTATTCGCCATGTCTCATCACTTCATCATCCGTGAAACGCAAGTATAAATACACCCGAGTAGAACCCGAGAGGAAGATTTCGTAAGCGGCGACACCTGGCACTCGCCGATGCGCGAGCGCCTATGACAGCCCAGCAAGTTTCTGCAATGTCACTAGAACACCTACAAAACGTTTAGTATATCGCATAGTATGCTATCAGGGGCTTCAACTCACCGCTAACCCCCTGTGTCAGGGTAGCCTTGGCCTCAGTGTTGCGATTGCCCAAGCTGACAGTGACAGCGTCCTTAACAGAGCCATCCCTGTTCAGACTATTGGCCCATTTGAAGACCTTTTCGTCCTCACGGCCGTCTCCAACGACCATGAGAAAGTCCGGTGAACCCTTTTCAGTCAGCTGGGCTTGGTACACTTTGGCGGCAGCATTCTCCTTTGTCCAGTCTATCGGTTCTGCAATCACGCAGTTTTCCAGTTGTGTAGCATGGACACGCTGTTCTTCACAGGATTCGTTGATGTGGCCCGTCCAGTCACTAGCCTGTCGTTGTGCTCGCTCGAAGTCCTCGGCGTTCTTGTAATGGAAGATCAGAGAACAACTCCGCTCCTCTATTTCCGAACCCGGGGTACGCTCGAGATAGTATTGAAGGATGGTCTTGACCGAGTCTTTGAAACTGGCAACTTTCTCTCGGTCCGCGAGATCAGTCCAAGAACTCTGTCCAGCTTGCCTTATGAAACAACCATTCTCAGCAATAAGGCCCAGGTTAGGGACCAGACGGAACAGTCGCTCGAGCTCTTGCGGCGTACGGCCAGACATGACATATATGGTATTACGAGTGTCTTCACAGAGATCGCCCAAGACACCAAGTGCACGCTAGACGGAGTTAGAATATCAGTTCATATAAGTAAGGCTTCTTCGAAACTCACCTGTGGGTTGATTGGAATGATTTCATTCATTGGGCCATAAGGTATCAGTGTACCCTCGAGATCAAGCAGGAAAAGACGCTTCTCGCTTTGGCTGTATTTCTGACCTAGCGTGTTTAGATTCAGCCGCGGAACTGAGGTTTGGTCATGAGAATGCTGTTCATCGTATGCGCGGTCAAGCTGCTGTAGGAACTCAGTGAACCAACGCCCACCGGTATGCTGGCGGACAATGTCGTGGAGAGAGGTCCATCTTCGCGACTTCTCCTCATCGGACATCTCGAGTGCTTGCTTGATAGCATCGGAGCATTGCCTGTAACTCCAAGGATTCACTGATAATTCCTTTCCGCCAAAAAGTGACGAGGTCCCAGTAAATTCGGAAAGAATTAGTGAGCCATGCTTCCTATCGGTAGATTTGCCGTCTTGGCAATGGATGAACTCGTGCGAAGTAAGGTTCATGCCCTCGCGTTGACTCGTAATCATGAGAGCGTCGGCGATGGTCAAAAGAGCAAGGTACTGGTGGTATGGAATATCTTGCTTCAAGTACAATACGGGTTGGTATGCAAGGCTAGCCCACGAGGAGTTCACTCTCGTGACGATATCGCTCACAGCTGCATCCAGATCACTCTTCTCAGTGGTAGAGAGCGCCACTTGGATAAGGACAACTTTATCTCTCCACGACGGATTCTTGTTAAGAAACAATTCGTAAGAAAGGAGCTTCTGGCGGACGCCACGGACATGATCTAGCTTGTCGCGAGCCACGATAATCTTCTTGTCCTTGTATCGATCTTTCATGATATCGACCCATTTCTTCACCTCGGCATCCTCGCGGTGAGCATCGAGTTCGATAGGGTCGATTCCAATTGCATGATTTGTGACATTGACGAGGCGATCTTCGAGCTGGATGCCCTCTGTGGTCGCCTCTACTCCAAGAATTCGACTGCATGTCTGGAGGAAATGGCGGGTATATTCATGGATTTGAAAGCCAATCATATTGGCACCAAGCATACCCTCCAAAAGCTCTTTGCGGACAGCAAGGCACCTAAATACTTCGGAGGAGGGGAAGGCGACGTGCAGGAAGAGTCCAATCTTAGCATCAGGGATCTTCTTGCGGACCATGCCAGGAACAAGCAGTAGGTGGTAGTCGTGAACCCAGATTGTATCACCGCGCTTCCAGTTCTTCACGATCTTATCTGCGAAGACTTGGTTGACGTTGACATAGAACTTCCACGAATGATCCTCAAAGGCCTTGCTCTTGGGGTTGTCCGGGATTTGGTAGTGGAAGACGGGCCAAAGAATCTGTTTGCAGAAATGGAGGTAGTGTCCGTCAAAGTCCTTGTCGGAGCAGAACACGGTCAACATGTTGTATTCGGTGGCAAGTCGGTCGTGAATGTCGTCCCTCTGCTGAGTACCGTCGAGAGCATCCGTAGGCATACCTAGGGTTCCTACCCACGTGTATTCTCCATCGTACCCATCTCGTGCTGCAGCATCGGCAGCACTACGAAGACCGCCGTTCCCCTGCTCGGCATTCACAACGCGCCAGTTGGCGTTCGCGAAGACTCTGTCGTGGCTATCACTTCGTGTAGTCCGGGGTTGATAGATGCCCTGTCGTCCCAATTCCTTGGCTTTCTCAAAAGTATGGGACTGCTCAAAGACGGAAGCATGGGGCGGCGTGCTGACGCGAGGTTGTGGCTGGTAGGTCTGGCGGCCCCATTGGGGTGATCCAGCATCTGTCGCTCTGAATTCCATGTCGTCGGAAGCGTGGATGCGTACGCCATCTTCGTTGACGAATGGACTATCTGAGATGGCTCCTTCATCGTCGGAAGGGGTGCTTGGAGGGGTGTTCGCAGGATGAGGTTGAAAGAGACTAGGTCGTGTATCGAGGACTGGACGAGCAGGCTTCTTGCCGGGTTTAGGCAGAGCTAGTTTGCGCTGCCCCCGGCCGATAGAAGGGGGCGCATCGGGAAGGTTGAAGTAGACAGTTTTAGGGAGGAATCTAGTATTATCGGAACTCAATCAGCTTCTGGGCTTAGAATCAACGCAGCCTGGCGTCCGGTGTCATGTATGCCATGCCCTGTACACAGCGCACCAGAGCTTTCCGAGCATTTCATCTCGGTTCGGTGCAATGTACGAAGTGTGAAGTGGTATGGTATGAGGCAGGCATGCCCAACCTAATCAATAGACTCCGGGCTCAAGTTCAAGTGGGGTTGCAGATTATTCCTCCTTAGGGTAATTATTAGGACGAGGTATTCGAAATGTACTTACAATGATGCTATGAAGATGGTCATGTTGGATGTTGGGCAAACAGGAAGTGCTCAACGGCGGACAATAGGATATTTGCCGATGCTATTTTACCGGACTTAGGGGTATTGATTTTGTGTTCTGGTTATCACAAGCTCATCAGGGCGGAGGGGGCTTGATTTCCGTGTTCGGAACGCTGGAAGGTCGTTGGGTTGTTACGCTGTTAGGCTGTTAGGCTGTTTGGTGGGTTGATAGCAGGCGTTGGCTGTATGTGTCAATAGCACTGTACGTGTGCTCCTTCTTATATTCGGATGCGCCATTAGTATTCTGATGTAATTTGCGTCGAGAAAGAGAAGGTGGCTCACTCACCCAAAGACAATGCGGAAAAAATCGATCGACGGAGTCGGAAACCAAGTTGTTGCTAAATAGCTCTCGGCAGGTGGTAATAATAGCGTTATTATCACAAGGACAATAACTGCTAGGTATGGCCAAAGTGACCTGGTCTTATACAACGGGCAATCGGTTGATCTCAGCTTCGTCTTCGATTGTTGGTAACACTGGTGTCAGTCAGTATAGGAATCCAGATTGGCGGAATCATTCGTAATTGATGGGCTGAGCAATCAATGCCATCATGCAAGTAGTAGACACATACCTTGGATACCTTAGGTATGTATGTGTGTGTATGTATGTATGTACGTAGTTGCCCGTCCTAGACACTGGGAAAAATTCCACTACGCGGGCCTAAAGTTGGATTTGGGGCCTGGGATAAAACGTGAGCCAATGAAGAAGGAAAGCGGCGCAAGTTTCATATCGCAAACAGAAGGTTGACGACAAGTGACGTAACAAATCAGCGCCAGTGCTACTCCAACAGCCCAGATGAAATACTGAAATACACCGGCTGTAGCACAGAGACCCAGCCAAGCATACTAGGTAGCTGTGCAATAAGAAGCATCAACGCCTCTCAGCTTCAACAATTCTCATTACCGCCAACGGTAGCACACGGAGGATTGGAACTCAGGGCCAAGGCTGATCAACTGTTACAAAGAGGAGGGAGCACCATACAACATGACAAGGTACATGCGAGAAAGGCACCATGTACTTACCGTCCTATATCGAAAGATGAACTGTATCGCCTTGATGATGGATTTCTCGACGGTGATGCTGTTGGAAGCCACCCAGTGGAAGACGGACTTCTGGTTCAAGTTAACTATTGACGTGGCGAGTTTACGGGGCTGCGGTTGAATAAAAGCAAAGATATTATAAGTGGCTGGAAGCTGCATCAACCAAGTAATAATTATGTCTCTGAGTCGGGATCTCAGTCGGCTCCTCTCGATTTCTACTAGGCTCGAAGTTCACAAAGCGTTGTGCTTCCTACGTACAGCCTTAAATATGCATCCAGGAATAGCTACGCCGGGCATTCTGGGATTTTGGCCCGATAGGTTACGTACAACTGGCATAACACATCGTAACGGCCATACATAAGCCCAGAACTAGAGGTGCCACACGAGATCATGGCCTTGTATGGTGATCGCTTTTCTCTGTGTCCCTGGGCAGGCTCCGGGCTAGGAGATTTTGGTCCGAGGCTTGCAACCCTAACCCACGACACCTACAGAGGGCCAATGGTGGATGCCCGGCACGGGAAAGATACGGGAAAGAACTGGGTAGAATTCAACGTTCAATCAAGTGCGGAGTTCGACAAGGTGACTAGCACACTCGATGCACCCCTTCGGCTTCTCTTTCTGGTGAAGGGAAGGGAAGCGAAAGAGAAAAAATTGGCCGGCTAGGTGGCTAGGCAGAATGGAAGTGGGCTCTTATTCGATGCGCATTGGCTGGTTGAAAACGGCCCACCTCCCTTCAGCATCAAGGCTCCATCACGCAACAGCTCCAGCAGTTTCCAGAGTGTACCGCTAAAGCCGCGCGCTTTGCACACATGCATGAGGTTCGAGCGTTGGCAGGCTTAGAACCTCCATCCATAGGTATGGATGTAGTTAGGTAGGCTTGGGGTTGCAGATGTGACTCTGTTGGCCAATTTCACATGTTTGCATATTGCAATGAGACCTAACTAGGTACTAAAGAGTTGGTGAGCTGAATCGACAGATCCAGGTACCTGAGAAGGACAAACAGTCAACATTCTCATTTATATCCTAGGTACCTTCTAATATACAATATCCTCTGCCTGTTTACCAGCTCGCGAAGGCAAGTACCTACATGTAGATATGTAGGTGCATACGCAGGTACATAGAGTGACTGAGCAGGCCGGTAGAGTCTATTTCGTCATCACTTCAGTAAGCTGCTTTGGTGAATCACCATTGGCTACGATAGAATTTCATATCCACATCAACCGGGATGAGAGGAATGAATGCACTTGAAATCGAAGTCCGGGGAATTTTCTGTAGGCATCGACATATGCTATTTACGTACATCAGTAGTATAGGCCTCGGGTATGTCTGACGGGCGTGGTCGTGTAATCCATGTCGGCTGTGCCCGCTGGCCCGATCCATTTGACGTCAAGACTTGGGCCGCCCAAATTCCCCTGAGTATCGATAGCTAGCACGAAGATCAGAATCCCATAGTCACATCTAGTTGGGACATCGCAGAGGATTGCCAGGCACCCAGGCTGCCAGGGCGTACCACTCAGTAGTTACATTACCCCGCCCCCGGGGCAATGCCGACAAGGGTGAAAGGCAGCCTGGCCGTTGGCAGCACGCGTTGATACCTTACCGCTTGCTGATTGAATCAAATATGTAAGTAAGTACGTAGTAAGTCAAGCAGGAACAATGGAAGGAAGGTATGCAGACGCGGCCGGGGAGACGAAAATGTCTCATCACCAATCACGCTCGCGCTGCTATATCTTTTTGGTATGCTTACCTGCTTTTGGTGTCTCAATTCGTCTGGCACCCCACCTGTTCAGCTCCTGCGTCGCATTATGAGAGGACGGCCTGGTTGAGAGCCCCTCATTTTATGCATGCCACAATGCGTTTGGTTCATAACATTGCTCCCCGCTTGCTGCATACATCCCCATGAACCCCTGAAAGCATTCGAGTTCTGGAATATAACAGTAATATCCATCCCCGAAGAGACCTCAGCTAGGCCATAACACCCAATCATTGCCGCACTCGCGAGACAATCTTGATTGTTCTGAAATAATCGCGCATCGCCGTCGCCGCCGTCGCCCGTCCATCAATCCAAGAGCGTCGTAGGACGCGTTCAAAATCGACAGCATGCATGCAACCTATAATACCCAGTTGCTATGATGATTCTAGACCTTCAGGAGTTCTATAACAAGCTCACCCCACTATGGGCCAACGTATGGGGAGATGCCAATCACATCACTATAGTCCCACCGAAGGAAGTAATTAGCCATTTCAAGCAATCCGGGACGATATGCATATACGAAATAGAGGAATATTAAAGCAAACAAGTCTATCGTGATGGATTTACGTACGAAGAAAGCGAAAACCAGCGATGTTGGCCAGGCAGCACCCCAGTTGGCCATCCAACAACACAATAGTGCCATCATATGCAGACAACGGGGATGGCGGGGATCGTGGGGCCCCACGAACATCCTATACTAATCTCAGCCCACATTCTGGACTGTTGGTCATCATTGCAAGGTTTTCAGCGTGTCTAACTATACAGGAGCTAGTCTCTGTTCTAGAGGCAAAGTTGCTTTATAGTACTTGGACCTCTGCTGATCTATCTCCTGGCGCTGCCGCTACAATGTTGTAAGGGATGGTAACATCGACAGTGAATATATATTGATGGAACAAAACCTGCTGTTGCACAAACGAAGTCTTCCATAATTACTTGGCATATAGAGATAAACTATGTCCTGTCTGTAAAGATGGTAACCAATACCAAGTTCCCTACTTATCAAGTTTGCCGCCTCTTGCCTATACCCTTGTCAAAAATAGATATCATGATAATGACATGATTCTTGTTTGAGATACTCACTCGAATACCATGGGTACTATGCAGCCACCTCGACAACACGTAGTTATCATACTAGCCTACATGGTGAGTTTAGAGATCCTGTCTCGAAGATTTCAAGTTTAACGCTATGCATTGTTGATGATATGGTGTCGACCCTGGCATGAATCGCAGCTGTGTTTGATCCCACCTCGGCATAATATATATGCATATTTTCTCCACCAGCGAGACTTAACAAGGGTATTCTTTTTTCTAAGTGTGCTTCATACAGTCTAGTGTGTCGAAAGGGATTAGAAGTCTAGATCCGATTACTAGAAGATGTCGACATTCAGTCAAAAGCCCCCTATCGGCGTGCATGCAACGTGTTACCCCAGACCCCATCCCGAATCTCACATGCACCTTTGGGACGATGTATGGATATCCCATCCGTTCCACTCATCTCCAGCTGTGCCGGCGATCCAAGCAAAGGGTATAGCAATAGGTTCATATGCCAACCTTTCATCCACCCGTGCGGCAACCACTACACATACTTGCTGATAGGCATGAAATTTGCCTAAAGGGTCTGAGGAGTCGAAGAATGACTCACTTCAATGAGTTTTCAGGGGCAAGTAACTCGTGCAATGTCAAATTCGTACGCGATGGGTCGTAGATACTCAGATACATAGTAGCCCACAGATAGACATCTGTCCGGTTTCGAGTGTGACTGCTTCAGGCTCCACTACCCAACTCCCGAAAATCTCCTCTGTTGCTGCCATGGAAATGCCATATTAGCAGAAGAAAATGCCATACCCGCGTAATGGAATTCACCCGGATTTGCATGTGCTATCATTCCACCCTTCTTATACGTCTGAGGGGGTCTCCGTTGTACGACCACACCTAGCATTTTTATTGGAGGTTGAAATTATACCTACCTACTAAGGACATGGGACTGAGCCTCGCACAATAAAATCATCGCGGACTTCGGCTCCCTATACATTCTGCAGGAACGGCCCGCCATTCCATCTCAGCGGGTCCAAGTTTGTGGCAAGGTTTCAGGTACAATATAGGACAGTCAGTCCGGCTTTGGATGTGTATATACGATAAGTACCTAGTTACTCACCACAATGTAGTTGAATTGAAGAGCCAATTGAAAGTAAGTATATTGCAGCTTTCTACCTAAGCAGATACCTGTGTACAAAAGTGACGTTGGGCGTGCAGTCTTCGGGGATCTACGGCCTAGAGGTTGTTATCCATAATAGAACTTCGCCGCGAGGATTGATGTAAATAGTGGTCCGAATCTCAACCTTGCACTAGACAATTACCCAACAGCTCTTCATACGAGTTCCATTATTACCACGGCACTTTCCACGAGTGAATGTTCTAGGAAGGATGTAGATGGTGCCACATCAAGTGACCAAACAGCTAGCCACCAACGACATCCATGATCAATGTCCTATACTGTGTTTACACTAATATCTGCTGTAATGTAATCAACGCGTACCATCTGCAATCACCTACCAACTACAGGTGGCCATACTTGAATTGTCAGGCGCAGTTATATCTAATAATATGTGGAACTTCCCATCTCTTCTGAACTACACCCAGCCCCTTAAGGCTGCTGTGGGGTAATTTTCAAAATCACTACCTAGGTGAATTTGCTCACGTAGATATCTACACCATCTGTTCGAGGGGCAGGTAAGCTTCCTATGCTTAACACCTGCTATAATTGTAATAAGGGATACGAAACTTTCAGGTTTCTCTTATCAATCCAGTGAAGCCCGCGGGCCGCGTGTAGGTGGAGGAGGACCGTTGGTCGTACCTGCACATGAAAAAGGGTGAAATCATAGTTGCGCGCCTTCCTACATGTTGCAATAGGCAATGACCCACTAGGCATCGACCGTTAGATCACTTAAGGTTCATTTCCAAAGTCCTTACTTCCCATGCACTCCATTCACTGATCACCGGGGCAGCTTCCAACTTCCGTGCCATACTATCGACAGCACAAGCCAGCAACTTTCATAAAAACCCAATAAGCCTTGCATTCACGACTCTTGTAACCTCATATACTGTGCGAAAAGACCAAGGATATATTGTAGTTCCAAATATGTCATCCTCCGGGGGTCGTCGACCCTCCACGTCGGCTGGTCAAGCATCGCGTTTTGGTTCACCTATGGCTGCCTCAAGGATCTCGACCTCTCGCACAACATCATCGACACCCTATCCAATCCGAAACCGGGGTAGGTCCTTAACTTCGGCCACCCCGTCATTGTCATCTGTACCCAATCGAGGTCAATCTATGGCAGCTTCTTCGAACGCTTTCGGGCGCACACCTCGTGCTAGCACTGCATCGGGGCGCAAGTCTCGCACAACATCATCTCTCTGGGGATCTAACCCGAGCGAGATAATCTGTGCGATTAGCGAAGCTCGTGGTATCTCTCCTACAGTTGGTCTGGCCCTAGTCAATATCACCACCGGTGAGGCCGTTCTAAGCCAGATATGTGACACACAATTCTATGTTGAGACAGTGAACAAGATTCTTATGTACGAGCCCTCTACCATATTGATCGTCAATACTGCGTTCCCCCCTAATCCCAAGTCCAACCTCCTTTCCATCGTGGAAGAGGAGCTTCCGGACACAACCATTGCACCCTTAGATCGTAAGTATTGGTCTGAAAAAGCAGGACTTGAGTTCATTCAGACTCTTGTGTTTCGAGAAGATTTTGAAGCCATCAATGTGGCAATCGAAGGTAACTTCTACGCTACGTGCTCCTTCGCTGCAGTATGTATACGTCTCCCTTTGGCTTGGGTTTATCTCACAGCATCTCTAGGCTATGAAGTATATCCACCTCTCCTGTCGCTTGACAATAGCCGCCCATTCGCTTCGCATAAGATACCAACCATCGGAAAACACCATGATGATTGATGTTTCCACCATACAGTCACTCGAATTAATCCAGAACCTCCACAATGCCAAGTCCAAGGATTGTCTATTCGGCCTGTTGAACGAGACCTTGACTCCCATGGGTTCTAGGATGTTGCGAAGCAATATCCTAGAACCGTCTTGTCAAGTGGAAAATATCCTGATCCCCCGCTATGATGCACTAGACGAGCTCACAATTAAGGAGGATATGTTTTTCGAAATTCGTAAAGGTTAGGTGATCGAAACTGACAATGGCAACCAACACTAATTCCAAGTAGCTTTGAAGAACTTCACTGATGCGGAGAAACTGTTGACCACGGTGAGTAATTGGTTATGTATGAGTGACATATTTTCCTAACTAGTTATAGCTTGTTATCGTACCGACTGAATCTTCGATATACGTCTCTGAACAGGCGATCAACGATGTGCTTAGCGTCAAGGCATTTGTCAACGCTGTCCCTCTAGTATACGAAGCCTTGGCTGCTGCCCGTACAGATCTCCTGACAAGGATCCGCCAAATCTGCCGGCCAGAACTTATTCAACATGTAGCAGATCTTATCACTTCAGTAATCAATGACGATGCCATTGCCATGAAAAGTGCACTTGATATGAGAAATCAGCGTACATTCGCAGTAAAGGTAGATCATGCCATGATAGCCGGTCAAACGTCTGCTAACCATGGTGTAGTCTGGCGTCCACGGATTGCTAGACGTGGCGAGGCAGACTTATAAAGAGGCGAATGAGGATGTACATCAGCTTGTAGACGACATCAACAGTACGTATCGATCCTACATGTGGGAGAGACCATGCTCATACTTCATATACTAGGAGATCATGACATATCTGCGGAAATCAGATATGACTCTCGACGTAAATTCTGGCTTCGGCTGAATCAGAGCGACTTCGAAGACCGCCCAATTCCAGACGTCCTCATAAACTGCGTTCGGAAGGGTGTCTGGGTTGAATGTCAGACACTATCGTTAGTTCAACTCAATAACCGTCTTACAGACTCTTCCAATGAAACTGTTATGTTGAGCGATAAGGTCATCCAAGAGCTCCTCGACGGGATACGAGTACATGTGCCTCACCTCTTCAAAGTATGTGAAGGTATTGGTCTATTGGATATGATTGCATCATTTGGTCAATCCGTTACTACCCGAGACTACGTTAGGCCAGAGGTTGGCGACACACTGGCTCTCAAAGCAGCTCGTCATCCTATATGTGAGAGAGTAAGTTGTGACAGCTAGCGATTCATTATGACCCAAACTAAATATGCGTAGCTCAACCCAGAGCATTTCGTGCCTAACGAGGTCTTCGCCAGCGCACAACATCGCTTTCAGATCGTTATGGGGTGCAACATGAGTGGAAAGAGCACTTACATGCGCATGATCTCTCTTCAGCAAGTGATGGCACAGATTGGCTGTTTTGTCCCTGCACAGTATGCAGTTTTTCCTATCATCCAGCAACTCTTCGTTAGGATGTCGACAGACGACAGCATCGAAGCGAACATGTCAACGTTCTCACTTGAGATGCGAGAAATGGCCTTCATCCTCAGGCAAGCTTACCCTCATCTTCTGAAGGCCTCACTAATATTCCCAATAGGAACGTCAACGAAAAGAGTTTGACTATCATCGACGAACTTGGCCGTGGTACGAGTACGAGAGACGGACTAGCTATCGCCATCGCCATATCCGAGGCATTGATACAGAGTAATTCTCTGGTATGGTTCGCCACACATTTCCAACAGCTCGGTAAGTAATTAACTATGGGAGTGCTTGTCAACACTATATGCTAAGATGCAGGCTAGCAACAATTCTTCGTAGCCACCCTGGAGTATTGAGGTTGCATCTGGCCACTGACATGACCGAGAGGGACATGGACATACCTACAGTTACCATGTTATACAAGATCAAGGCTGGTCCAGTTGAAGGGCGTAGTTATGGTCTTGATCTTGCCCGCGCCATTGGGTTTCCTCACTCATTTATGGAAACAGCCGAGTACGTCGCAAAGACGTTGGAAGAAACAACCGAGCGCAAGAAAGAAGCATCACAATCCAGAGCACTACTCAAGCGACGTAAGCTCATACTGAATCTTCATGAGGCGCTTGTGCAGTTGCGCAACTGTGATATGGATGACGATGCACTGGGTAGCTACATGAAGCGGCTTCAAGATGAATTTATAACCCGGATGGGTGAAATTGAGGGCGCAGTGCAGGGGAGAGGGTCCGAATCAATCGAAGAAGCGGGTTAAGGCAATGGATTATCTACGATTGCAGCTCCCAAACTCTTATCCGCAGAATAAACGGTGGTTGCAGAGCATTGGTATTTGCAGAGGACAAGTCTCAGGGGGGCGGGCGTGAACACTTGCGGAAAGTTCGATCTACTGTATTTGCAATGTTAATGTAATATAGCAATAACGTACGCTACTAGTCAGGCCTCATCTGAGATATAATGAACAAGAGTCAGATTATCAGTCCATCCATGCTTGAATCCTACAGTGATTCATCGCCGCAGAAAACAGCAACGTTTTCATAGTAGGATCCTCTATGCGTATGTGTATCCACACAACCACCAAAAATATAGGGAGAAGGATCTGACTAGCACTTATAATCGGTACATCGAATGACCTATACCGCCCTAATGCTCACAAAGCAAATATTTTCATTGGTTCGTCATATGTTTTCCTATCGGATACGCGCTATAGCCCTGCTAGCTGTTGCTGTGCCACTTTGCCCGAGAGATCATAGCTGAATGGAGAAAAGCTTAATGGAGCGTTATCACCAGCGTGCTCGCAGAATACCACCTGACACGACTAGGAACAGGCCCTGTAGTCTCTTTTTCAGGTATAGGTTTGCCCACCTGATGTGCGAAGGAGGAAAACTAGTCCTTACCGCCCCCCGCGATGCCATACTTTATATCTAGGAAAGCCGCTCGCTAGCCAGCTAGCATCCGACGTGCTCATCTCCCACCGTCTTTTCCTGAGTCGAGCGCTCTACCCAGAACGTGGCTTAATAACAAGTTACGATACCACTAGGGGGAGTGAGTGCGTGAGTCTGGGAGTGAACGGAAACAATGAATCCGCTCGCCGTTACTACGGCATATGTCTCCTTTGGGCTGCTGCTCGTCTTCACTTGCATCCGGTGGCTCTTCGGCAGCAGCAATGACAAGTACCGGCACCTGCCGCTGCCGCCGGGCCCGGCCCGGCTCCCCATCCTAGGCAACCTGCTCGAGGCGCCGACCTCCAAGCCGTTCAAGCACTGGCTCGCCCTCAGCAAGACCTACGGCCCCGTCATGTACATCGACATCGCCGGCCAGCCGCTCGTGCTGCTCCACAGCAACGAGGCCGCGCAGGACCTCCTCGCCAAGCGCGCCGCGCGCTACAGCGACCGGCCGCGCATGCCCCTCCTCGAACTCATGGAGGACGCCGGCGCCTACGGCGCCAAGTTCATCGTCGGGCGCCAGTACGACTCCACCTTCCGCCTGCACCACCGCATGCTAGCCTCGGGCATGACGTCGACCTGCGCGCCGCGCTTCCAGGCGCTCATGCAGCTGGAGACGGCGCAGATGGTGCGGGACCTGCTGCGCGAGGGCGCGGTGGCCGGGGCGGGGGCCGGCACCATCTCGAGCAAGACGGTCGAGACGCACTTCTCGCGCATGCAGGGCAGCGTCGTGCTCGGCCTGCTGTACTCGATGCGGTTCGCCACGGCCGACGACCCGGTCCTGGTGGAGAACGAGGACGTGCTGCGCGACCTGGGCAACCTCGGCCGCGGCAGCCCCGTCCTGCAGCTGTTCCCGTCGCTGACGCGCCTGCCGGCGTTCCTGTCGCCGTGGGCGGGCCCGGCGCGGGCCGTGCGCGCCCGCGAGACCCCGCTCGCGACCCGCAACCTGGCCGCGGGCCTCGAGGCCCCCGGCTGGAACCTCGCCAAGCAGGCCACCGACATCGCCAGCCGCAACGGCATCCCCGACACCGAGCTCGCCTACACGCTGTACGAGAGCGCCGTGGCGGGCATGGAGAGCACCCCGCAGGCGCTGCTGTGGGTGCTGGTGGCGCTGCTGCACCAGCCGTGCGACGCGATCGCGCGCGCCCAGGAGGTCCTCGACCGCGTCGTAGGGCGCGGCCGCCTGCCCACCTTCGCCGACCGCGCCGACCTGGCCTACGTCGACGCCATCATCTACGAGACGATGCGGTGGCGGCCCGTGGCGCCCGACGGCGTGCCCCACCGCTGCGTGGCCGGCGACGAGTACAAGGGCATGCGCATCCCGCCCAACACGCTGGTGCTGGCCAACACGTGGGGGCTGGGCCGGGAGGAGGCCATCTTCGGCGGCAAGCGGGACGGCAGCACCGGGAGGTGGGAGTTCGACGTGGAGGAGTTCATCCCGGAGCGCTGGCTCGAGAAGGAGGAGGGCAGCGACAAGCTCCGGTTCCGGACCGACCTGCCGATCGCCATCTTCGGGTTCGGCCGCCGGACCTGCGTCGGCCGGCGCATCGCGGAGGACGGCGTCTTCGTCGCCGTCGCCCGCCTGCTGTGGGCCTTTACGATCCGCGCCGCGGGCGTCAGGCCGGATCCCGACGGCATCAGCCCGACCGCGCTGACCGTTTCCCCGGCCGTCTTTGACCTCGAGTTGAAGCCCAGGGGCGACTGGGTGAGTGGTGTCGTGGAGCGGGAGTGGGCTGCGCTGGAGAAGGCTGAGTTCGTGGTGACGGGCCGTTATGATGGATACACCGAGCCCAAGACTGCTTAGGTAGTCGATAGTTTCTGAAATCCATTTATCTACTTCAACAAGGTCTATACCGCGTCCACTTCAGCTTGAAGCAATGTGACATGCTGTGAAAAAATTTTATCGGGTTGTCTAATTCGAAAAGTCATAAAGGTAATAGAGTAACTGAATTTCGATTGTGTAGCGTTGAAGTCGATCAAACGATCCATCGTCGAGCTCGTCTCGGCAAATTAACTATAACGGGCCAGTGTGGATAGCGAGTGGCCGCATAGTTGAAGCCATGTAACGTGGCATTTACTCGTCGGATTGGTTGTGCGTAGATAGAACTTGGTTTGACATAAAATATAGGTAACTCGCAATCATGTATGAATTCGGTCCGTCATATGCACGGGTACATGGTAAGGCTTTGTCGAGATTCTGAAGCTGAATAGGAGAGTTGGAGTACTCAATTTGGTGGAGCCGCTACCAATGGCTTGGCAATTACCCCTTTACTGTATATTAGTACTAACACTTCTTACTTCAAAGATTGAATCTTTTCATCATGACCACCGTATATCTGTTTCCGAGTAACTCAGGAATCAGATCATATGAATGCGACAAGCTTTTCATCGACCACTTCCATTGAACGCTCATCAAATCACTCAATACATAGCATTAGCTGAGGGATCTGGTGGCATGAGCAACTGAGGCTCCGATTATCGCGCTATGTACATGGGAGACTACTGTTACAGTCCTAACCACATCACTGACTAGTTACAGTCAACAATCGAATTCGTTCATAGTAACTCAATGATGATAGTGGTAACACGTAGCTAGTGTTGAAGTGACACCAGAGAGGGCAACTAGTCAGACTCGGACTTTGCTACACATAACAAATTCCATGTGTTTTCGTAGACATTGAACGCCATAAACGATCCCTGGCACCTCCAAACCCATCCAGAACTCGTCCCTAGAGCACATCACTTCCGGTAGGATCATAACCTCCCCGGCCCCGTCCCTCGCCAACATCCAGGCCATTCAGGATAGGTGAAGGGACCGTTGGCATAAGCCAGAAAGGCAAGTCTTGAGCTCCTCTGAATCCCGTGCCTGGGCAAAGATGTAGAAGTCATTGCGGATGAGGGCGTACTTGGTGATGGCAGCAAAGCGTTCGGCGTAGGTCGAAGCCTTGTAGTTTGCTTTGACCGGTAAGTCGGCAATGCTATCTGGTGATGATGGATAGAAGACATCGATGCGACCCGCATCAACCGGGCCAGTGGGAGAAAAGACCTGGATTGAATCTTGCGAGATGATTGGGTCGGGTACACCAGCAGACTGCAGCGCCATTTTAGCCTCGTATACATGCTTCATGATGCTCTGTGTGTCGTTGTCGATCACAAGAAGAGTCAGAACGGTAGGCTTAAGTCTCAGGAGTTGATCGGATAGCATTGGTGGGTGCCGTCCGGACTGGACAGCGATCTGCGCTACACGCCCGCCCCCGTTGAACTCCGACAGGAAGAAGCTGCCATCCACTTGACCGAATCCCCTCTTCTCGGCGATGGTGAAAGGATGAGCAATCGTAGGGACAAAGGGAATGATCCGGGAAAGCCATGCGAGATTGCGAAAGAACCAAAATCCCCAACTGTCACCGACATTGCACAGCTGTCCGTTGAACTTGGTCATCTCCGCAGCGTCATTGACACCCCTTCGTCGCTCCGAGGCCCAGGTCGTAAGAAGATTGGTGGATAGAGCTTTGTCGGTTGTCGGAAGTCGGAGAAGCAAGAAGAGACGCCACGCCAGCTGGTGTGAATCTGCCATGCCGCAGGCTATGCCTTGGCCACCAAAAGGGGGGAACACATGTGCAGCATCGCCAATGAGGATTGTACGGCCATCGAACCACCTGTTGACCATCTTGTGGGCGAAGCGGAAAGGGCGACAGCGCATGATCTTGATGCAGTCACGAGGATATGGCACGGAACCGCAGGAGAAGGCGCGCGAATTCAGGTCAGCGCTTCGGGTGATCATGGGTCCAATGTGCTCCCAGAGAAGCTCCTCGCAGTCCATCGAATTGTTCCAGTCATGTTGAGCAAACTCATGACGCCAGAGGCGCTCTTCGTGGGGACCAAATCTTCCGGTGGCTGTGGGCTTTCCCGGTGGGCAGCAGAAATGAAACCCTCTTGGCCAGTACAGGTCATAGACTTCCTCAGGTGTATATCCCAGGGCCCAGAGAGGAAAGTCGGGATGGGTCTTCGGGGTTGGCAGATCAATCTTCAGATTTGTTGCAATCCAGGTACCTTCGTACCGGTAGATGCCCTCAACTTGCTGAATGCCGGTTTTCTCAAGGAAGTGCTTCCGAACAACGCCCTTCTTCCCATCGGCCCCGACCATCCAAGATGCCTTGACGGACCTAGTTGCACCGTCTGTAGACTTGTAGGTAGCCACGACGCTTCCCTCGGATTGATCTCTGCTGACCACTTCGCAGCCGTAGCGCAATTCGCAGTGTTCTGATTTTCTGAGTTTCTCTCGCAAGGAAGACTCTTTACAACGAATTAGAAATATTCTTTCCCCTGGGTATCATTCAGTGAACCTACCTAGCCTAGGCTGCATTTGAAATATGCCGTTCTGGACCGTCTGCTGAGCAAAATCACTCCGCGGGTCCATGATGTAGTAAGGCTCGTTCACGACAGACGTGTTATGGAAGTTGACAGTCTCGACATCTAAAGCCAATTGGTAAGCCGCTCTTTCGTCATTGATCTGCATAGTAATGTATCACGTACCATGCCCAATATTCTTCATATCAGCGCCAATCCCAAGATCCCAGAGAATGCGGACAGCCTCATGAGTAAGAAAGACGCCTCTCGGGTCATCAGTGATCTTCGTCTCCTTCTCCAGTACAATAGCCTGTTTATGGTTAGAAGCTGCGTTCCGTAGAATGATAGTTTGCTTTTCTCTTACCTTGATCCCGAGCTTATCAAGGGAAAGCCCAAGGGCAAGGCCTGCAGGTCCCGCGCCGACGATGATGACCTCTGTCTTCTCCATTGCGAAGACGAGCACTTGTACTTCTTTGGGTTGAGTAGGTTATTATTATATTACAGCTCCAGCCATAAAAGTAGCCAGCGTACTAAGATAGTACGAGAAGGTCCAGAAAAAGCGAGGTGGATTGCAGTAATCCGAAGACCAGGTGGCAGAGAGGAGGAAAAGCCTGTGGGTCAGGAATTTAAAGAAAAAGCGTAGACGGATAAACGAGAGGAATTAAATTGAATTTTAAAGTATTGCTTGCCTAGTTACATAGGTTACTGTGCAACTGGTCGTATAGGGGATTGTGGTTGATAAAGCAACACTAGTTAATACTGACACTGTCTCCGTCACCCTAAGTGACGCAATCAATGATTGTAACTTGTAGCAGAACGGCCAAACTCTAACCAGAATCGACAATGCCTACCTAATTTCCGCAGTCAATTAGGTAAGTCACAATGGGAGTCGCAGTGGGTATAAGTTAAGTGATGTGATCATGTGACCAACCAGGTGATGAGTTAATGACACAATGGGAAGTTGGATGACAACCACTAGCGGAATCGTCGCTTCTTAGAAGGAACTGGAGGAAGCCCCGAGTAGAATCAGATTCACTCCAGACCCAGTTGTATCAAACGGCACTGGTCGTAAGCTGGCAGTGTAATCCGGGCATTCCGTGATACGCCGGCTGGAGTTGTGCCGCGGAGGAATTTCGTGATACCAGGGGTTTGGTGTGGCGAATGGCGGAGGACCTACATAAGACATGTAAGTTTCAACACGTTACTATATACTAATCAATGGAACCAAACCTCAGTTATGATTTCTCTCCTTACCATACTCTCCAAGCTACCCAGACGACTCCGTGAAGCCATGGTGCCCGACATGCTCATTCCCTCCATATCTAATAGCCAGGACAAAGTCCAACTAGCACGGCCTTCCCACGTGTATTTCGAGCATCCTGACTTGGAAGAATTTGCCAAGTTCGCAAAGGACTTTGGGTTTGTAGAGGTTGCGCGGAGTGGCGATACGATATATTATAGGGGATACGGTCAAGACCCTTATGTCTATGTCGTCGCCAAAAGCGGGGACGGGCAGCCAAGATTCAATGGGCCGGCCTTCGTATCCAAAAGCCAAGAGGAGTTCGAGAAAGCACTGAAGATCCCCGGGGCAATCCCGTCCTCTCTGAAGAACGCCCCGGGTGGGGGTAGAATGGTCACGTTCGAGCGATCCGATAGCACCAAGTTCCACGTGGTCTACGGACAGATTGAAAGAGAGGCACAATTACAGCCACCAACCGCAACTCATGAAGACCAGGGACCCTTCAACGGCCCATTCCAGAAACCGAGGTTAGGTACGTCAACCCCTGGTTACCACGTGTAGCCGTTACGCAATGTCACTAAGAGCCAGCAGGGAAGTTCCAACGATACCACGGAGGTCCAGCGTTGGTACACAAACTAGGGCATCTCGGCTACATCTATCGTGATTTCGATAACGAACTCGCATGGTATACTGGCAACTTCAACTTTGTCCCTTCGAACATCCTCCATCACTGGGACTTCTCCAACATCGATGTGATGACATTCCTGCACCTCGATCTAGGGAAGGAGTACTCCGATCATCACTCCCTGTTTCTCCAGCGCGCGCCGCCGGAAGTGCAGAAGAGCTACATGCACCACACCTCGTATGAGGTCGCCGACTTCGACACCCAGCTGATCGGCCACGACTGGCTGGCAAAGGCCGGGTGGAAGAGCGTCTGGGGGGTCGGCAGGCATATCCTAGGCAGCCAGATCTTCGACTATTGGCACGACCCTAGCGGGTTCAAGGTCGAGCACTATGCGGATGGGGACGTTGTCAACGAGGACACTGAGATGACGAGGGAGCCCGTCGGGCCATTATCAGTGTGGGGCCCAGAGTTGCCCAAGGACTTTGGGGACGACTCGACGAAATATGCTACTTAATATAGTAAGAGGTGCATCAAGTCCACCCATCTGAAGGCAATGATATCTACATACATCCTATGCCGAGTAATTGGTTGATCTGGCATGTTATTACAAAGGGCATAACTCATGGAAGTTGACATTATAAGTGCCACTGAGCAATAGGTATGGGCTTATACGTAATAGCATGGTCAATATCGTGTTCAGATCTCTGAGACTGTGCGTAATTGATTGTTTGTTCTTCGAAGCTCCACCCAGTAGGCAGGGTCAGAGACTCTGAAGGGCTTGATAATGGGGCCTTCTCAGGTTTGCCTACTGCCATTCAGCAAACAAAGAAAGATTCAGGGAGCTGCCGGTGGTTCTTCCAGTATTACAACTCGAACTCAATTACAGAACTTTGGGTTATATTATTTTGACATTACTTATTGTAGTCCATATTAAGATTGGTGGGCATCAATGCCATGTTTGTCGCTAGATCTTGCGTAGATAAACACACCCCCCCCCCCCCCCCCTTCATGTGTATAGTGTGGCAGCCAATAATTATCAACAATTTCTTCTAGGTTCCATGCTAGGGCAGGGAATAGTTTGCTTCAGACAAGCTTATCCAGTACTACGTTCTACAAGTCCAATCTGTTAATACAAAGTCTCACAAGATGAGACTATTTTAGTTTACAGGGGGCGGGTGGCTACGGAGCACAAACCCGCGTGATGACCCGAACCTTTGGTGCTACTACCTGTATTGTGTTCCCTCGAGTCTTACTAGTAGGGAAAGCAATATCAGGTACTGGTATCCAAGCATTTCTATATACATATATGATATATGATATATGATATATTGACCAACCCCCACACCCCCGGCGCTCTCGCATTAGGGCCTCTGACATCGGAGCGCTCAATCCCCCCAACTCTTCTGATGTGAGCTCTATCTACAATGAGATTTATAACCCGTCCACCAAAACAACGTGACTACACCAAGATCCCTAACCCTTGAGGTCCGAATCGTCTCACATAGGGTTCACTTGCATGTGTCCTATAATCAGACCCGGCAACCGCCGAGTTGGCACGTCCTGATACCCAGAAATTCCTACAATCTTATTAGCTGCACTCGCCGGGAGATGAAAGATTCACCTACCCAAACAAATTATACGAGACTCGGGTCAGTATTGAGTGGCTCTGGCCAATCGAAATGTTTCTGAGAGTGCAGGCAGTTAATTAGCGATTGCGCGGATACGAATCATACGATCAGCTCGGAAGACATACCCAGGGAAAGTCACCGGGGTTGAAAATAAACATATGGCTCATGTTTTGTATGATATGATCTTGTTCGTAGTCGGCAAATTTGATACCAACATATTTGTACCATTCCCAGGTCTTGGTCTTTATATGATGCTGAATTGTATCGAAGAGCCAGTCGAGATTTGCACGATCTGCTAGCTTTTTCGCGGTGCACTTCATCACGATGGACCTGAGGTCGTCGTCTAGATTCGGAAATTCGGGCTTTGCAAGGCAAGCACTTGCTGTTGATATGGTTGATGGCAGTCCCTCTATCGTTATTTGGGCGTCGGCAAAGGGGAGATCCCACCTTGTGTCGTGAGTGATCAACATCCGCATTATCTGAAGTAGTCTGTCAGTATTTGTGGCCTTTTACCGTCGCCATAAGCAGTAGCGAGAGGTACGACTTGGAAAAGGAGATTATCTATAGCACATGTACGGAAGGGATACGTACCCGGCCGATATCAAATATATTGGTCTTTACACCTACGTCCGGCCTGAATTCCCAATCGTCAGTGTGTGGCTAACATCATTATCATAACGTTTGGACGACTCACAAATAGGGGTTCGCGTCGACTCGAGAGTTACCAAAATCGATGAGCTTTAATATTGGCACAAGATCATGTTCGTCCCCGAGTTCAATGGGTAATTGTGGTTCACCGACCAAGACTAAAGTGTCAGAGTCAGTGCCAGTCCGGAGAGTTTCGTGAGGATCATGATATGACAGTATGTTGACCGCCAGAAGAACAATGCGGTAGAAATGCTCTAGCTTACTATTCTCACAATGTAAGTCGCCATGGATCAGCTGTGTTCTCGGCGATTCGTTCCAGTTGCCTGGGAAGCCTTCATTTACATAAGGCAAGCCTGGCTGTCCCCTATCTGGCCACGCCATCGCTATACAAGCTCGTGCGACTTGATGTCATATAAGTATTAGTTTCATTGGCACAGTATATCTTCTTGAGTGGTATGCTTACGGCATGCGAAGAACCTCCAGAGCATTCGATTTGGTATGACAGTCTCCCATGCAGCAAAATTTTCGACGATTTCGCCTACGGTCCCGTTTTCACAGAACTCCAAGCACAAGGCCGGACGGCTTAACAACTCGAAGGGGTTTGGATCTATCTCCATCATTTGTATGATATGAGGAGCTCCTCGTAATCGCTGCAAGACGTAATAGGTTAGTCTCATCAATTGAGCCACGGTTTGCTGAATGCATCTACTCACCTTTAACACCGCCATTTCCCTTTCCAGGTTTTCCGTGTCCAGTTCACTGATTACTCGCTTCACAATGAATATCTTTCCTGGAATTTCGGGGTCTTCCGTGTTGTGCTGACGCACTTTACAAGTGACACCCCACTGCAGTATCAAAAGTCAGCCACTGCATCCTATTTCGTATGATCTGGCAACTGTATCGGGGTTGTCTGTCGAGACTCGAGTCTCACTGGTTATAGCCGCCGTCCACTCTGAAATCCACTTCAGAAACTCGCCAACGAGGGGAGCAGAAAAGCGTAAGTGAACCTACAGTCCCGCTCTTCCAGGGTCCTATATATTTATAGTACCGTGTGTATCCATCCTGGAAATACCTCCTGATCCTTTCACATTCCCTTGAAGCTTGCCTGCGTAAATCAATATGAGCCTCTACCGAATATAAACAGCCGGATATACGAGTTTGCTTACTGTGACAACTTGTATTGAGGTCTGAAAGTGTTCCGCCGGTGTCTGCGACCTTTTGGCGGAGTTGGACCTTGCGGTCCCCATATGACACTTATATTGTTATTCTATTCCTCAATGTTAGCCAGTACAATTACGCACACTCTGTGCTAGTTCAAACGAACCATGCTGTTCTGCAAGAGCAACACTACGTGCCGCTGGTATGCGAGTAAATCAGATGGGCGGCTAGATGGGTGGTCAATCCCACGGAAATTTGTTTATAAAACACAGTGGCATTCGAATTCATTGTGCAATGTTCAACCAAAGAATACCAATAGTTCATTGACATCCGGAAGCAGATTGCAGTTGCGAGGCTAGGGCCTGGGTCTCTGAACAAAGGTATTCGAATTTCGAAAGGCCTCTTCACCTAGTTAGTCAGACTGCACAACTGGAAGAGATTTCTTTTGAAGAAGATTTGTTTTGGATCAAATGTGCTATTCGATTTCACCTCCACCTATACGAAAGCGACATCACTGCCTTATGACCCCTGTCCAGCGAACCCCTACCCCCCCTATTTACCCCCAAGACCCCCTAGAGGGTTTAGTGTACCAAGCTCAAGTATATGTGGCCCGTGCACACGACTCGTCGATCATCGGTTTCCTCAAGCTACGTACCGGACCCTGTAGTGGATTCAGTGGGATCAAGTAGGATTAGTGGGATGTCGGGACCTTGCAAGTCCCTAGATTTCATCCTGCATCTGACAATATAGGGGATGTTTAGCTGTACTATGTATGTAGTCTACCAACTAATATCTACAACTTCATACTCCCAGCTAGTCAATGTTGATGCCTCGCCCTCAACTCCTTTGTAGTACCTAACACCACAGTCACGCGTTCTCGTGATACCGACCTTAATTGCACAACACTGCCAGTACCCATTTCTGATAATCTGATAATCTGATAATGACCCCTGTAAATAAACAGGGAAACAGTCGCGTTTGCGACCGCTGCATCCGGTTTGCCCCCACCGCGTAGAGACTTGGGAAGCCGACACTGAGAACTGACAGGTCGCTCTAGGAAGAAAGTGAAGTGTGAGTTGGATTTCTGTTATATCTTTATTGGTTATTGCAATGCGATAACTACATGCGATAGCTATATTAACTTCCTCAGGTAATCTGCAGCGGCCTCAATGCTCTCGTTGCTCAGAAGGAGGGTACCCCTGCGTATACTCGGTGGAGAGGAGGAGACCCGGCCCAGCGCGCGGCTCCCGACGACAGCATTCTGCCGTTAGGCCGTCGGAAGCAACACAGAATGGTTCTGTTGCCACACCCCATCATCCCCTGGACCACAACTAATGTTGAGCAGAGATCCCAAGCCCAGCGTCACCCCAGCTGCAGTTCGAGAATGACGGTTCTACCACCACTGACTCGGGCAGTCAAAACTACAATGGGGAGATGAGCTTCGACGTTTCCTCATATATGCCAATGCCTGGGCTACAGGGTACTCCAGGTCTCTATCTGGGGTATACAATCGGTCCCCAACAGGAACGTGTCATGTAAGTTACGGCCTCTACGCTCCTATATCACATACTAATTGGGGTGACATCAAGTTTGACGGAGTTCTTTCAGGAGATACACCACGCGTTACCACTGTTCGAGAAAGGTCGCTTCTTGCGGCTGTATGACAATGGCGAGATACGTCGTAGTCTAGTCGTCACTATAGCGGCTATTACAGCTAAGCTCCTGGGTCCGGTCCATGACTGGAACCCTCAAGACTTAGATATATGCATCAATACTCTGCTCACGGCAACCCAAGACAGTGAATCCGTTGACCACGGCCAGGTGATTCTCGATAACTTCCAACAGGAATGCCTGCTGGCGTACTACGACTTCCACCAGTCCCCTGGACCCCAGGCATGGATGAGAATCGCTAAGCTGTCGCGGAAAGCGTATGCAGTGGGGCTGCACCAAATCGAAAATCCAGAGCTATGTTCTGCCTTCGACTCTGCGATGGTAACTGATGACATCGTCGAGAACTGGCGGTACATATGGTGGTGTGTCTACTGCCTCGATTCCTATTCCAACATATCGTCAGGCGCCCCTTTCGTCATTGACGAGGAAAGCATGAATACCGCTCTGCCCAGCCGGCCGTTCAACGAGGATATCGAGACTCCTTGGGTCGCCTCGTCGCCCAAACTATTCTTGCCCGATGACACGAGCGAACTCTGGAGCATTGCACAACAGATTGTATCCCACGGTAAGCTTGTGGGCTTCAGGCTCCATATGGTCGTGACCACTATGATCCGGCAAGCTGGGACTATCCAGAGGATTCGAGCCGAGAAGGGGCCTGGACGTTCACCGGCACGATTAGCCAGCTTGAAGAGGAATCTGGCTAGCCTGAAGCTGGCTCTGCCTCCGCGGTATCTCAACCCGGCACGCAACATGCTGAATACCGAAAGCGCAACGGACCACCACGTTCGCCTGACGAATATCTTCCTCCTGCATATGTCCCGGATGATGCTGTCGCTACCCGGTGAGCTGAAAGATGGAGAAGAAGAGTGGATGACGAACTGGCAGCAGGCCCTCGAGGCTTCGGAAGACATCGTGCAGGTCGTGGAGCAATGGGATAGCCGGTTCTCTGCTCATGTCGACCCGGCAATCTGCTTCATTGTTTTCATCGCACTCGTCATGCTAGATCTCCGCCGTAGGTCAAGCGCGGACGAAGCTCCCGGCTCGAATACGGCCGTTTTGACCCAGAGCGAGAGGATCCTTCTCCTTTTCTTAGAGCAGTTCGGCAACTTGTGGACTCTGCCGAAATTTCTAGCACGTAAGCGAGCGCCTTCCGAGACATACTAATGGCTATACCATTGAACTTCGCTAACATCGGGTTTACAGGCGTTTTCAAGGACTCGCAGACGATGCATCCCGAAACTTTGACACCTGCTAGGATCGACCATATTTTGAGGCGAATCAAACCGCCGCTGCATCCGAAATTCGGCAGGTCGTATCAGGATGTTGTCGACGACCCCATTTCACAGCCTTTCCTAGATCCTAGCTCAATCTTCAGCACTGGGCTATGGTGGGACTCCGACGACGTGATGAGTTTCAACATGCCAAGTTAGCTGTATCAGTCTTTGCTGCGTTTGGGTATCAGTGGACCGGTAACCTTACCTATCCCACTGAAGTCATGGTTCTGGGGTAATATATAGGCATGGAAAGGAAGGGGGATGGCATTAATTTTGACCCAAGGTTGTCATATTCTAGGCACTGACGTACATGTGTTGACGAAGCCTTGAGTCTCCTTTTTAACATATATAACATCAATCGCAGCCTACCAAGATTAGGAAGCGCTGTAGTTATATATATATATATATGGCCCATCGTCTATAATAAGCTAGATAATTAGTAAAGCCCAAACTTACAGACAGAGTTCGACATGGGAACCAGGCTACTAACCAACATCCATGAACACATCCTGCGATAAATCAGCCAGCCCCTTATATCTTGATCTTGTCTAGATGATTGCCCTTGATCATCACCCAATCCTATAGGCGATAGTTCGTTAGTCACAAGGGTAATTTCCCCTATCATCTCCCCATAAGGTAGGTATGTCATCTACTCGAGACCCCTATCCACGGAACGACTTGTCCATCCCGCCACGATTCTTCGACCTGACTTTGAAGTTTAAACTCTGGACTTACCAGCATGCCCTCCCACCCCAGCCACGACAGCACCCAAGCGACGGTCGCCAAGCCCCCCGCCCAGACGCTCCGCCTCGGGCGATCGCGCAGCAGCTCGCCGACCGCGCGCCGCGCGTACGCCTCGGGCTCGACCCACCTGGCATTCTTCAGGAACGCGCGGCCCTCGATCGGCTCCCGCAGGGCCCCGTACAGGCTGCCCTCGGGCAGGCGCGTGGGCGCGTTGTCGAACAGGCGCGAGCGCACGCTGCCCGTGACGAGGGTGACGAGGCGCACGCCGAGCGGCGCCAGCTCGACGCGCAGGCTGCGGGCCGCCGCGTGCACCGCCGCCTTGGACGCGTTGTACGCCGCCTGGTAGGGCGGGTGGAAGACCTCGTTGACGCTGCCGACCGACGCGACGACCGGACCGCCTCCGCCGCCGCTTTCCTTGTTGGAAGTGTTCTTGTTGTTCTCCGCCGCGAGCAGGAGCAGCGGAAGGAAGGCGTGCGTCACGACCAGGGCTCCGATCAGGTTGGTCTCGACGACGCGCCGCAGGTCGGCCGCCGCGCAGTCCGCGAACGGCATCACGTGGTTGACGCCGGCGTTGTTGACGAGGATGTCCAGCCCCGGGCCTGCTGCGCCGTCACCGCCGTCCTCGCCCTCGCCTTTCGTCAACTCGGCGCCCACCGCGGCGACTGCGGCGGCGATCGACGCGTCCGACGTGACGTCCAGCGCCAGGAGCCGGATGTCCGGGTGCGCGCGGGCCAGGGCCGCCATGCGGGTCACGTCGCGGGCCGTCGCGAACACGCGGCAGCCCCGGCGGTCGAACTCGGCGGCCAGCGCGGCGCCGATCCCGCCCTCGCTGCAGCCGGTGATGAGCACGGACCTCTTCTTCTGCGGTGGCGGCGGCATGACTACGTATTTAGATATCGTCTACCTGGTCTGCCCGGCCGATCGTGTAAGTCTGTTTTACTTTTAGGGGGTTCGCGCGTGAGTGAGATGTTGAGAAGAGAGAGGAGAAATATCTTCCGTCGCTTGGTCGCTTTGGTCGTTTTCAATGGTGGGTGAGTTGGATGAAGCGAGACACTGCGAGACTAATAGGCGACCAATCTCATAGACTTGACTGGACATGCAAACCCCCTGTAATCGCGGGGTCCCGCTTTTGGGGACGGGGGAAGGGGGGCAATATAACATCGACTTGGCGGGCTATACATATCATGCCAAGGACGTACATATTGGAGTCTAGAAGAGGTTCCTGTTGTGTAGTTTCATTCTAAGAATTCTATAGAATGACGCATTATCCTCCGCCAGCTATCAACGTCAAGCATGCTGCATCCTCACTTCTCTTGCAGGATTAAGCTTAACAGCGTCGCATCAGAAACATCAGGAAAGCACCCTTGGGACGAATATAGTTCATAATGTATGGCTTAAAATGTGTACAATTACAATCACATGCGTCTTGAATGTGGTATCTATTCAACCTTTAATAATAAGAACTGGCAAGCAAATTCTGGAAAGCCAAACTCATCAAGGGTGCGCTACCGAAATTTCGCCAAATCTCGCCGTAGCATCTGCTCCCACCAGCACGCCATTCGCCCCGGTCGTAAGCGCCGTATCTTGCGCCGTGATCAGGGCATTCTCCAGATCATCCACGAATACCTGGATGTCGCCGCCGATGGCCGTGACCCGGACGTGGTACTCGGTCCCGTGCGCAAAAGAACCGGCAACGCGCTGTATGATGGCGACTGTGCTCCCGCCGTCGGACACGCCCTCCAGCGTGAGCGTGCCTTCCTGCTGCTTCTGCTGCTGCTGCCCGAGCCCAACCTCGATCGTCGCGGCGTAGTAAGAGCCGTACCCACCGCCGCCGTCCGCGGTCTTCTCGCCCGCACGGAAGACCAGGCCCGCGGGCCCGGAGCCCTCGACGGGGGTGACGAGGCCGTCGTAGACGAGGTCCCCGAAATTCGTATCGAGCATCGCGAGCTGCCACCGCCCGCCGCTATCTGAAGAGGCGACGGACGCAGTGAGCCTCTGGTCTACGACCGACCAGGCCGCCACCGCCGTGGTATTGGCGGCACCGCCGTACATGGTCCAGCCGATCGTGTTGCCGTCGGCGAAGTTGTCCTTGACGAGCATCACGACCGGCCGGATGGTGCCGTCGTCGTCGAAGTCCATGCGGTCGTAGCAGAGCACGCGGTGGTTGCCGTCGGTCTCGCTGAGCGGGCGTCGGTGGTACGCGATGTAGTAGACGTCGGAGCCCGGGACGCGGATGACGCCGTTGTGGCCGCTGCCGCTGGCGACGGCGGCGTCCTGCTGCAGGATCTTGGCGGCGCGCGGGAAGGGCCCCAGCGGCGAGCCGGCCATCGCGTACGAGACCGAGTAGTCGGGCCCCGTCCAGCCGCCCTCGGACCACATGAAGTAGTAGACGCCGCCGCGCTTGAACATCTGCGAGCCCTCGACGTAGTTCTCGGGCGTGATGTTCCGGAACGTCGTCCCGTCGTCGAGCGCGCCCAGCGACACCATGTCCTCGTTCAGCTTCGCCACGTTCGCGTACGAGTGGCCCCCGTAGTAGATGTACGCCTGCCCGTCGTCGTCGATGAAGACGTCCTGGTCGATCGGCTGCGCCCCGTTGTGGTAGCGCCCGATCAGCGGCTCGCCGAGGGCGTCGACGTACGGGCCCTCGGGCCGGTCGGACACCGCGACCCCGATGCCCCCGATCACCCCCGCCGCGGCCTCGTCCTCCTGGAGGTCGTTGGCGCTGAAGTAAAGGTAGTACTTTCCGTTGCGGCTGATGGCCGCGGGCGCCCACAGCGCCTTGGTCGCCCAGCTCACGTTAGCGGTTGTGAGGATCTTGGGGTGTTTGGTCCAGTTGATCAGGTCCGGACTCGAAAACGCGTCCATGTAGGTCTGCTTCTCGTACTCGTCGGAATACGTCGGGTATATCCAGTATAGACCATCGTAATACTCCGTGTCGGGGTCGGCATACCAGCCCTCAACGAACGGGTTGCCGGCCTCCGCCGTGGTGTAGTCCAGGATGTCGCCACGGGACGTGAACGGCATTGCACTCGCCATGTTGGACATCAAGAGGCCCAGGACGAACCGCTTCAGATCCAAAACAGGCATCGCGTTCAGCGGTGCTGCAGATCGAGGTTCCACAGTGCCAGTTCCGCTCTAGATAGGTAGTCAGTTAGTCGGGTTCCCTGCGAGCTTAACAGTGCCCTCGCTGGCTGCTACAGCTGCGAAGCTTGACGACTGCGATGCCGGACTAGCGAGTTTTATAATAACTATAACGTGCCGGAGCAAACGCAAAGGGGCGGAACGACCTGATATACGTTCCACAGGTTACAAAAATAAACCTGGGCCGGGCTAGCAGAACAGAGACGACGATCGTGCATCCTTATTAGGATGGGATGTAAGATTATCTAGCCCATGCAGGTCAGTGGGGGATAATCGGAAGATCCCGTGCCTACTGTAGTGTAGTTAGTCCAAATAAACATTGGGCAGTGTTCCCGCAGTCCCCGAACCCCGTGAGGTTGCAGTGACGGAGGGGCTGGGCAGGCAGCTTCTTCAACCATCCCGGGTGGGATGCATATTCACCCCGGAGGAGCACCTTAAACCCTGTTTCCTCTCCGTTGCGGTGCGGTCGCTAGTTACAGGGTGTAGCGATTCGCCAAAAGACACGATATCGAAGTATAAAAAAAAAAAAAAAATGCAATTTTACATAGTTCTGTCACAGCCGTAACGAGAACGAATTTGTACAGCCCTTGTTCGCTTGGCGACTGAATCTATCAACGTCGAGTATTAAGGCCATGTTTACAGAGGCGGTTACTTTACGGCGGCTGTACCTTTTGAGCGCCGCCGTTGCAAGTTGCAACGGACGTTGTTCGAAGCTATCGCCAGATTTTGTTGCCAGCTTTACCAAAGGCATGGCCCCCAATAGATGCAGTATGAATGCATCGGCATAGCTTAACTAAAGTATTCGTCGAAGTCGAGTACTCTCCGAGACAGTCAAATCCGGTATAACTTGAACGTGGCGATGCTATAAGACGTGCGACCATGCCCATATCCTTATACTTAGTTAACCAGCCTAGCTTAAGTTTTCCAACAGCCACTCCCGGAACCCATCATCTCGCAGGATAGACCTAACCCTCGCCTGGAGCCAGGCCGTGTTGCCCCACGCGCCCCACGACATCTGGAACCGCAGCCAGTCCACCAGCGCCGCCTCCCAGTGCCGGACCAGAAGACCCCAGTCGTAGTCGAAGCCCGCGATCTCGCGCAGCCGGCGGCGGTAGTGCTCCAGCAGCCGCCTCTCGCCCGCGTCCATCCCTAGCTCGCCACCATCGTCTTCCTCCTCCGTCGTCAGCAGACGCAGGGGCACGGAACAGGTGAACAGCTTCGCGAGGTCGCAGACCCCGAGCCCCAGGCCCACATATTGGAAGTCGAAGAAGGCGACCCGGGCAGGATGATGATGATGACGGTCCCCGCTCCCGCTCGCCGTCGCGAACAGGTTCTCCGACTTGACGTCGCCGTGGATGTACGACTCGTACGGCCGCCGGCCGGCATCTCCGCCGCCGCCGCGGGGCGCCAGGAAGGCCGCCACGCGCTCCGCGACCGAGGGCCCGCCCCCGTACGGTCGGCACAGCGCACCCGCCCACTCCGAGTCCGCGTCCGCGACCAGGGTGGCGTACTCTGTCCGCCGTGTCGCGAGGTACGTGTACCCGCCGTTGAGCCAGACAGTGGTCTTTCCGTGCTTGCTCTTGCCGCTGCTGCTGTCATGGCCGCCGCCCCGTAGTATTCGCCTCCTCTCGGCCTCCTCCAGCGGCGGTCTGACCAGTTGATCCGCCCCTTCCTTTTCCAGCGGGACCCACGCGCGCGACAGGCCGTGGAACCCGGCGAGCCAGTCGAGCGCGGCGTAGACCTGCGTCTCGCTCAGCTCGGCCCTCTTCTCGCCGGGGATGGGGAACTCGGGCCGCAGGTCCGTGATGAGCATCGCGATGATGCCGCTGCCGCCTTGCAACTGCTCCGCGCCCGGTTTGCCGTCCATGTCGCGCGTGGTAGCGATGCAGCGGGCGATCGCCGGGCGGTAACCCGCACTGCTTTGTGATGACGACGATGACGACGACGATGATAAGCGGGGCGCCACAACCTCATAGAAGTACTGCTCGACCTCGTAGCTGAGCATCTTGCGGAGGTGGCCCTCGTCTTCTCTCCTGCCGCTGCCGCCCGAGGAAGTTGAGGGGGGTACAATGAGCTTGAGTATCAGCTCTAGCGTGTCTCCCCCCTCTGTCTCTACCTCCGCCCCCACCTCCGCCGTATTACCTAGCCGCCGCCGTGCCCGAACTTCGCAGATGGATCCGTAGCCGGCCCAAAGGGTCTGGATCCGGCGGCACGAGACGAGCTCGAGACCATGCCAAGACAGCATGATGGCTGCGACGCGGTCGGGCGCGATTTGGGCCATGACGTTTATGTGATTCCCTTAACAGATGGATCAGATACGGAAATGTACCCTGTAATTGTATTATTAAATACAACCGGCGAGAGCTACGTTATTTCTGTTGCCGTGTTCGATACTGGATATGACGATGATCAAAAGCATGAGAAGGACTTCGTGGAAACGCGATCGACGAACTCGCCCCAGACAGGCACCGAAGTGGGTCCATCGGCGGGACATATACAATTTATATCTCTTCGGCTTCCATGTGGATGTCAAGTTCGGTGCGTGTCAGAGGAATTCCTTACGAGTCACGCCATTTCCAGCACAGCATTGCTTTGTATGAGGGGAACATCAACAGTCACGATCAAATTGGGGCACACAAACATACTGGTAAGGCTACTACGTTGACATCCTTTGAGTGATCTTGGTATCTAATAACGAATAAGAATCTCATGCTACTCATGGTACCCATGCTCTTGAGAAAAACAAAAAACAGCAAAAGACAATCTGCTAGTCCGTCCACCCATGCCCGTCTCGTCATATACATATATTCATCCATATCCACACATTTAATTGGTTACACTCGCTACACGTTGGCATCCCCGTTGAAGTTCTCTCGCCAGACATGGGTATCTCCTAGACTAAAGGAGCTGGAACCACTGAAGGTCCCGGGGCCGAAGCCGCCCCCGAAACCGTTACTACCGCTACCGTTGCCATCATCCTCGTAGTTACTAGAGCTACGAGTGCTAGTGACCGCCGACTCGCCCGGCTCCAGCGGCGGAGGCGGGTCCGGGTATATCCAGGGCTGCTCAAGCGGGCCGACCAGGCTCGGGTTGACGAACCGCAAGCCCTTCTCTTTGTCCTCGTCGATGGTGCTCATTCGCCTCGTCAGCCTCGTCTGTCGCCGCTCCGTGGCGCCCTGGTCCTGATCGGGGTTGCTCTCGGTACCCGGGTCAGAGCCGCGCTTGATGCTGCGCAGCGCAATGAACTCAGTGAGCGGCGTAAAACGCCGGCGGTAGTGGTACAGGTACCAGAACGTCAGGATCACTAGGGGCCCGACGAGGGTCGCTTGGACGAAGGCTAGGCGCAGCACCAAGATGCTGGCCATCACCACTTGGAATACGACGAGACCGAGAACAATGCGCTCGCAGATCATCGGCCAGGCTTTTCCGGTCGCGTGTTGGGGCTGGTCCATCGAATACACAAGCTGGTACTTGTACACGAGATAGCCGAGGCCAAAATAGCAGAGTCCAAGGAGCAGGACCAGATGTGATCCCGGCAAAATACTATACACTAAACAAAGTATGAATACGAGGAGGGCGGTCGGCAGGTAAAACCCGTAGTTGAATAAAGTAGGCTTCATAAGCTGGGCGAAGTCTCGTGGCGTCTTAGCCCCCATCCGATAAATAGGGTAAAGTGCCACGTCCCCAAACTGCAGAAGCTTAAATGGGAAGAGACCCAGACCTTGGAGCATGATGAAATTAAGGTAAAAGTTGTTAAGCCCGGATATGCCCTTTGCGAGCCTGAGTGCGATCGTCCGTGTATCGCGAAGCGAATCCCTGATTATCTGCCAAAACAGGGAAAGGGCTGCCGAACCAGAGACAGCGTACACGAGGAAAATGTTGAAGAACGTAAAGAAGAAATTCTTCGATATTGTCGACAACTCCACGTCGCCTTGTGACACCATCCCCTGAGCATTAGAGAGGTAGTCGTAGAGGTATGGGACTAGGACATTCAGCAAAGAGACAACAAGCGTCGGTAGACCAGTGCGCACAAGCGCTTTCGTTATCTCATGGCTCTGCAAAGATTCTGCAAAGTCCGGAGCTAACTTTTGGATGTTGCATATGCTGAGAAGCTGGGCCAACGCTCCCACAATCACAAGCCAGATTATAGAGAGAAAGCTGATGAAAATCGTTACGGACCAGGCCTGTATTCTACGCCGATACCAGGGTCTGTATGTGTTTCTCCATATAACGTCCGATGGCGAAGGTGCAGACTTCGTTAGGAGTTGCCCCGGCCTGGGGTCGACTACGGCTTGCACGGCCATCTGGCATGCCGCGATCGAGTCCATCGTCACAAAGGCTGTTCCAGTCGGCCGGTATTCCTTCTGCCTCGCTATTTGTATCTTTCCATCCAGTCGGCGAAGTTTCTCTTCGTAATAATCAAGCGCATCGACACTACGAGCCCGGAAGCTCAAGAAGCCAAAATGAATCCGTATCTTGGGTCGTTCTCGTTCGGTAACCAAATGGCGCAAATTACCGTTTCCCAAGAGTTGACTATCCTCTTGGGACTCCTGTTCATCGTTTGCGGGTCCATCTCTATCTGTACTGACTTCACGGGGTCGATCGACCCCAGTTCTGGGTGTTTGGGCAAGAAAGGCAGTCCAGGCTTCCTCCAGCTTCCGAATAACGGTTGCCCTTTCAACCATAAGGGCATCAATTTCTGCCCAATCGCGACATACGGTGACACTCTTAACTTTCCCAATCTCAAGGTTCTCCACGAACTGCTTCACCTTCTCTTCCGATCGGAGGTCTTTGGGGATACCAGTCAATCGGAATGTTCTGTCGGTGACGGTCGATTGGGTGCCAAGATAATCCTGGCGAATCTTAAGGACCTTGCTAGTCTCCGTGTTCATGAAATAGACGGTGAGAAATGAGAAGAACCAAGTGAACGCGAGATACGCCCACAGATACGATCTATTCTTATCGTCCGCGGCAGCAAGCGTGGTCGGCGACTGAGTTGGGGGGTTCTGATAATCCACGTCAAAATACGCTGTAAGGCTCTTAATGTCTTTATCGTCACCACCACCCTTAATGGTGTCAAACGTGACGTGTATAGGCCATAGAACAAACACGGCGAACAACAACATGGTGCCGAACAATCGGAGTGACATTTTGAAGAAGGCGAGGAACACGAAAGCATCGAGGCCGGCCGTCGCCAACACCTGCTCCTCCGTCACTTTGTATAGAGCTGGTATCCATCCTAGGAAGCTATCGGGGAGGTGCGGCAATGCGATTTTGGGGTCGGTCCATCGTTTCCGAGCAGCATATAGGGTCTTCCATCGTGGCCGAAGAATCTGCGCGAGAGAAGGTGGTTAGTTCAAGATGGGTGGTAGCTAGAATACGAGATATATGCGACGGGTAGGTATACTCACGCAGAAGGCAAAAAGAGCAGAGATTCCCAGGGCGAGGGAAATGACTAGCTGAACATAGATATCTTTGCTTCCAGGACCGGCAGCCACATTGCCTTTGCAATAGTCGGGCTCATCGTCCCAAGCCTCCATGATGGCCCTGATGGCCCTGATGGCCCTGATGGCCCTGATGAACCGGTTGTTTAGGGAGCTTCGAGGGGCGGCGAAGACATGTCTCTGCCTGGACGGAACGTTATATTTGCAGACCGGGAATGCAGTTGGTTGGAGCGAAAGAGGTCGTAGGCGAGTCGGTGATGAATGAACAAAAACGGCAACAAAGTATTGTTACTTCGTACTTCGTACCTTCCTTTGCATGAGGTAGCTTTCACGTAGGCGCGTTTCAGTTCGCACTAAGCATTTTAAACTGGGTCGCTGTTCCCATGTGACGTAGAAGGCTTAGTTAGGTACGGGTACTTGGGTCGTAGGACAAGATTGTGCCACATCAACGGCCTGTCGGCCAGTGTGGCTTGACTTCCACTCGTCTTTTCCAAGGTTCCTACCTCCAACTAACGTACTTACATAGTTGTTATTAATGTCAACTGTCACGGATATTGGTACAAATCTGGATGTTGTTCGCGTGATATTCTCATTATGATTGGTCGCGCCATGATTTTGACAAGAATAGAGGGGAAAAGGAGTAAGTTTGGGTGTAGTTCATCCTCAGCGGAATATTCGTATTACTGCCTTGGAAGGTTCCCTGCCATGACTCAAAGTGAGTATCTGGGCTTGACCAAATCTGCGGGTTGCTAGAATAAGTATTACACGAGTACAGATCAGGGCACCATTACGTATCATCAAGAGTTTCCAAAAGACCGAGAATCAATATCTTTCAACAAGCTTGCTGCCGCCCGAGGCGACATAGGTATCTAACTCCATGGCTTACACCAAAATTCCTTGAACGCCATTACGTACATCGTACATACATACATTCATCGTGCCCTGCCAAACCCCCTTACCCCCTCCCCCCCCTTTCACCCCGACAGCTCGATCGATCAAGCGTACTCGTGCACGCTGACAGCGGGTGCGGGGCCCTCCTTCTTCTGCTGGCGGACCTGCTCGAGGCGCTCCTCGAAGGCGTTGGCGGCGAGGCCGCCGCTGCGCCACGGCGGGGTGTTGGTGTCGAAGACGAGGTCGATCTCCTCGAGGGTGCGCCCGGCCGTCTCCGGGTAGGTGAAGAAGATGTGGACCGTCATGGCCAGGCAGAAGACGCCGAAGATGATGTACGTCCGCCACACGATGTTGGTGAAGGCCGGCGCCACGAAGTACGCGATGGCGAAGTTGAAGATCCAGTTGGTCGCCGCCGACAGCCCCACCCCCTTCGCCCGGTACTTGAGCGGGAACACCTCCGACGAGTAGATCCAGCCGCCGGGCGCCCAGCTGAGGCCGTAGACTCCCACGAACTGCGTGCCGGGAAACGGTTTCCGTTAGCAAAATTACGTATGACAATCAACGGACGTTTCGGGGCGGATCTGAGGTCCGAAAGCAAAGACGGGAGGGGGGGAGTCTCTGAACATACAATATAAGAGCACGCGATGACGCCTTTGGCCGCATTTCCGTGAATCTCCCAGCGGAGGTTGGCATTACCGTCGACCGAGTCCACGGGCTCTCCATACGAGGCCATCAGCCCCGCCGTGGCGAAGTGCAGAGCCATGCAGGCGACGGCGCCCGAGAGGAGCAGGACACGCCGCGGGATACGATCGATCCAGGGAATGATGAGTCCCGTGGTCACGAGGAAGATGACATATTGGATTATGGAAGAGGTCAGGGTCGAGTTTCCAGTCTATGAATTTCAACAAGGTCAGTTTCCATGCCACGCGTCGTCATCATACCATATACTAGTTTTTCAGAGTAACGTACCATGCCGGCCATCGAGAAGATGTAGACGATGTAGTACATAGCCACATTTCCTCCAAGAAGCTGCTGCCTGCATAGATTCGTTAGCAGACATTTCTCTCCCTTCCTCTGCATAAGTC
Organism: Diatrype stigma; assembly: GCA_022225965.2. Lineage (NCBI taxonomy): Eukaryota > Fungi > Ascomycota > Sordariomycetes > Xylariales > Diatrypaceae > Diatrype > Diatrype stigma. Next base: position 55,241 of record JAKJXP020000087.1, read on the forward strand.
CTTATGGAGAGTGTTTAACAATTACTCACCACATCTGAACGCTCATACCCGCAGCCGTGCGCCTCCACATCTTCTTGCCGAACAGGCCGAGGAAGCTGACCGCCTTGGACTCGGCGGCGATGCGGGCCGCCTCCTGGACCTCCTCGTACTCGGCGATGACGACGGGGTCGTCGCGGTCGCCCTTGGCGTGCAGCATGGCCAGGGTGTCGAGGCACTCGTCCCAGCGCTCCTTGGAGGCGAGCCAGCGGGGGCTCTCGGGGAAGAAGAAGAGGGCGACGAGCAGGATGAGGCCGGGGATGCCCTGGACGCCCCAGGCGAGGCGGAAGGCGGCGGGGCCCTCGACGCCGAGCGAGCAGCCGTACGAGACCAGGTACATGATGAGGATGCCCCACTCGATGGCCCACTGCTGGATGCCGACGATGCGGCCCCGGATGCGGCCCGGCGCCAGCTCGGCCAGGTACACGCACACCTGGGAGCTGGTCACGCCGATGCTGAGCCCAGAGATGACGCGCCCCGCGATCAGGTGCCCGACGTTCTGCGCCGAGCACTGCACCGCCGCGCCGATCATCCACACCACGCTGGCGATCATGAGGGAACCCCGCCGCCCGAGGTGGTCCGACAGCCAGCCGGACGCGATGGCGCCGATGAAGGAGCCCGCCGACATGGACGCCGTAATGCCGCCCTGCAAGTTCGAGTCGGGGTTGTTGAAGTAGTCGAGATACTGCCGCGTGCCGATCCATGCGGACATGGACGAGACATCGAAGCCGAAGAGGGCACCCCCTATGGTCCCGAAGGCGGCCAGGACTAGGAAAACGCGGTGTTAGTGGGATACAGATAAGGGGGGTTGTACGACGTAACGAGGCCGTTAGAGAAAAAAGCTTACCGTATATGTTGGATATGCGATACATCCTAGCGAGTTTCCTGCAGGAGTTGCGTTCGAACTATGAATCAAAACACTTGGAGGTTGGGGGTCCGTTTTCTATATAGTCTCGCTCACGCCTACTGCCAACCAATACATCAGCGCAGCATGCCAGCTTTCGAACTTTTTGAAACAAAATTGCTGGCGATCACTTCAGTATTTATTCACTCCATAAGCGGCCTCCACTCCCCCGACCGGAGGGACTATCTAGAAGAGACATCCATGTATAATCCCGTCTGTAGACTAACCCCGGACACGTGCGTCACCGAGCACCATTCTCCATCAAAGGACCGAATTCCCCATGGAGAGTGCTCCACATGGTGCGGGTTAGGGGGAGCCACTCAACCTGGGGATTTAGCCCCTGTCATTCGATGTTGGCTGTTTCCTGTCCCCTCATGGCTACGAGGTCAGAAGGGATCAGCAAGAACAGAGCTACGTTACAGGGGGTGACTGATAACCTATAACTACCAAATTCTATTCTTTTGTCTGTTGGATATTCAGCCCAAATTCCCCGATTTTCTCCAATTCCCCAACTTCGTACCCCAGTAGCCCGTCGCTTGGGAGCTCTGTATATCATTGAATGCGTCGCAGCACTAATAGTTACTGTAACCCTTCACTCGTAACCTTATCAATCATATAACAGTCGCTGTGTTTATATGGAAAGCAAGTATGGTCCACACAGCAGGGCGCAGGACACTCGAGTCATCAATACCTAGTTCCCCGGACCAACGCGAAATCCCTCACAACATCTGGTGATAATCTGGGGACAACGGTGGTTGGTACGTCATGCAGAGCCTTGTGGGTACCTAGGTATACCACACAAGCGCGCCAATCGGGGCGCGAGGCCACAGGCACAGGCGTTGGTCGAGGCCCCTTCTCCTCACTTTCGTGACTTTCCCAAGTTCCCCCCCATGCGGCTCGTGGCCAAGCGAACGGGTGAACTCCACAAAGCTTATCCGGGGGGGCTTTACTCTTTCGTATCGGGGGCAGTCGGCGTTGTTATGTCGCGAAAAAACTGTCGCTTAAACAGCCTTACAAGCCCTCCAATGAGGTCGTACCGAGCCACGGGCAAAACATCCCAGATCATCAGTCCACCCGCCACTAGCTAGGTAGTAAATATGTAACCATGCAGTCATTATCACGACGACCCTTCGTAAGATAGGTAGGTGCATTGTGGGCTCGATGATTACCCAGGTCTTCGACCCGGAAACCAGGGTGACATGCCTTGCGGAAACATAATGCCACGTCGCGACTCTGAACTCTTACTATCGTCCATTTGGGATCCATGCTCAGGCCCAGGCATCGTATTTGCGACAAACAGTCACTGCATTGAGAGGTCATGGTCAAAGATAAATACATAACCTAAGCCATGATGATAGTAATGGGTAGGTCCATTGATCATTGATCGTTGATATAAACTGCCCCCTTGGTTTTTAGATGGCGATACACCACAATCCGAACCGGATGCCAACCGAGAATAACGATTCAAATGCGAAGATCCTGCTTTGTATCAATGTAGGGCCATTTACTTATCGATTTCCCTATCGCATATTCGATATACGTGGGGATCATCACTGCAAGAGGTCCTGATCGCCTTACTTTTAGGTTTGCTGTAGGGTTGAGATTGACAGGGGTAATGGCATGGTGCAGTGGACTGTATAAGGAGGGCGGAGGGCTTGCGTCCCGGACAGCCCGGAGTAGATACTCATATATCAACCATCCGGTCTGGACACAATGTTCCAACACCAGAAATTCGTCCCGGCATCAGCATTCATGTGTATTATATAGTAAGTGATATTACCATGAGAAAGGCAGATGATGATCATTATGCGACTGATAGTAAGGATATCATACCCAACGATACCAAGTTCCAAGTCCAAACGAATATGGTTGATGGAGGATGTTGTCTTGGCAGCTTGCTGTACATTCGAATAGCCACCTGACTTTCTTTCTTTCTTTCTTTCTTTCTACAATCAAGACTCCTCTTCTCAGATGAAGATAGTTTCCCAGTGCCAGGATTTACCATTTGCAAATAACAATACCCCTTTCAAAAACCTACCTACTCAAGTACTGTGTATGGTGAAGCTACCTAGGCTAGGACCGGCTGACTTACCTAAGCCTGAAAAGCCTGGAAAGGCCTCAATTACTCCAATAGGAAAGTGGGTCTTGATAATCGCAAACTCCCGCCGCAAGTCGCAAGTCGCAAGTCGCATTTGCGACACGCAAAAAAGGCGGCGCCGCGCCGGCGGCGAGAATGGCGTGCTTCCACGTGACCAACTAGTAACTGGTCGTACCATTTTCGAGCAACTTTTCTACCACCTACTGTGCCTACCTCCCATTGTGCCGCCGCTCAGCCAATCAGCGTCTGTCTCTCCTTCGTCGATTTTCCATTTCTTCATTTCTCGGACCCTGCTTCGGTCTCGCTTGTGATTCGGCGTGTCTCGTGTGTCTGTGTGTTCGCTTCGTTTCGTTTCCAGGAGAAAGGAAAAGGGAAGAAGAAGAAAAAGAGGGAAAAGACACAACATAAAACAACAGAAAATGGCAGGCGCTGCTGTTCTCCGTTCCTCGCTCGCGCGAGCTGCGGCTGGTGCTGGTGCTGGTGCTGGCGCAGCTTCGAAGAAGATCGCCGCCATATCCTCGCTAGCATCATCGTCGAGAAGAAGCTATGCGACGACCTCCTCCATCCCCTCGCGTGCGCACCACCGCGTCCTCGTCGTGGGTGGTGGCACGGCTGGCATCACGGTGGCGGCGCAGCTGAGGCGCATGCCGCAGCTGGAGAAGGCCGGCGAAATCGCGATCGTGGACCCGGCAGCGACGCACCACTACCAGGCGGGGTGGACGCTGGTGGGTTCTGGCCTGCAACCGCTGGACGCCATGAGCCGGCCCCTGGCGGATTTGGTGCCCGAGGGCGTGCAGCGCTACCCGCTTTCGGTGGCGTCGTTCGACCCGGCTAACAACGCCGTCCGCACGGCCGAGGGCGTCGACCTCTCGTACGACTATCTCGTCGTGGCGCCCGGGCTCGAGACCAACTTCGCCGGCATCGCCGGGCTCGAGCCGGCCCTGGCCGACCCCGCCAGCCAGGTGTCTTCTATTTACTCCAACCGCACCGTCGAGCAGGTCTGGCGCAACATGCAGGCCTTCAAGAAGGGCAAGGCCATCTTCACTCAACCCGCTGGCGTGATCAAGTGCGCCGGCGCCCCGCAGAAGGTCCTCTGGATGGCCCTGTCGCAGTGGACACGTGATGGCGTGCGTGGCGATATCGATGCTACGTTTGCTACGGGGGGCGGTGCCATGTTCGCCGTACCGAAGTACTCCGCGGCCCTTGAGAAGCTCCGTGTAGAGCGCAACGTGGAGGGCCTGTTCCAACACAACCTCGTCGGAGTGGACGCGAAGAACCGGGTAGCGACCTTCAAGAACCTAGCCAACAGCGGAAAGGAGGTGAAGCGGGAGTTCGATTTCCTGCATGTGGTGCCGCCGCAGAAGCCGTGGGACTGGGTGGCCAAGTCACCCCTAGGTAAGTCGTATCCTTCCCTACAATTACCGACATCTCCCCCGCCTCCCCTCCCTTGTCCATCCACGTGCCACCACGTGCTGCAATCACGATATTAGCACGTTCGCTCGCTTACACACATACCAAATACAGCCGACGCTGCGGGATGGGTCGACGTCGACAAGGCGACGACGCAGCATACCAAATACAAGAACGTGTTCTCGCTAGGCGACGCTTCGAGCCTGCCGAACAGCAAGACGGCGGCGGCCATCGCGTCGCAGGCCCCCGTGCTCGTGGACAACTTGCTGGCAGTCATCGACGGCCGGGCGCCCAAGGCCGCCTACGACGGCTACGCCAGCTGCCCGCTGCTCACGGGCCACGGCGAGCTGATGCTGTGCGAGTTCAAATATGGCGGCGTGCCTAAGGAGACATTCGCCGGCATCTTCGGCAGCCAGGACCAGCCGAATCGCATCTTCTACCACCTGAAGAAGGATTTCTTTGTACGTTTCTTCCCCCTCTCCTCCCTCCCACCTTGACTCCTTAACATCTTCCAACATCATTTTACCCCCGTACTCGTCCCGACTCCCTCTTCCTTCACCTTCACCTCTACCACCTGGTATGTGTAGGAAGTGAAAGGCAGCGACGTGGTAGATTTCGAAAGCTGACTAGCTTGTGTAGCCCTATGTGTACTGGAACAGTTTTGTGAAGGGGACGTGGTTCGGACCGCAGGGATGGTCGCGGCCGGATACGACTGCGTCATCATGAGGCCAGGATCTGAGGGAAATGAAATAGAAAAATGTACATAATTCCGGCAGAGTTCAGTAACGTAACTAGTGAATGCTCTTCTCTTGTCGCGATCGTCTCTGTTTGCCTGTTAGTAAGCGTGTGTGGGGTGCATGCTTTCTGTGGAATGCCGTACGACCAACATATGCTACTATTGCCTTCTTGTACACATCGGCGTTTCGCAATTCGTGGCTTCTGTTGCACTGTTGGACCGTGTTCTGTTAATGGGCCTATGCTTTCGTAGAGGTGCTTTCGTAGAGGTGAACGACATTGATACGAGTGATGGTCGTCTGCATGGCATGCGAGGGACCCGTGGCCATACTAGAACAGCATGTCCCGGCAAATTTTAAGTTGGTCAAGGTATGCTGATATGCCCATGAGGTTCAGTGTAACGGAGCCCAAGTCTGCTATGTTAACCACCTCTCACCCAACACCGAAAGCTTATAAGCAGCTTGTGAAGCAAACCATCTTTGATTCATAAGTATCGCCCTGTACAGCAGTGTACCCAGCGCTACGCCAAGAAAGACGTTTTTCAGCGACACAAACCAGACTTCCAAACGTCCCAGGTGGGACTAACGATAACCTTCTTCGGATGAAAACGGGGTCACGCCGGAATCGCTCGACCGCGTTGCGTGTCGATGGACATCTTCTAGCCAACAGACGAGAAAAGTCAATGGCATTATTCAACTATGGCCATGCTTAATCCAGAACGTTAGCGGTGCAGCATCATCCATGCCAAAACCACGTGGCTCAGCGTTACTGACTAGTTGTTGTCGTGGGAATCTGTTTGAGACGGACACGCCAATCACGTGGCCCATATAGCGAGGAACCATACTGGATGAAAATGCGGTAGGAATGAAATCAAGGGAACCGAAACGAAGTCACACATGCCCTCTGAAGAGTTAGAGATGGTTTGATACATTCCACCGGCTTTTCCTACCTTTCAATCTTCAGCACCGGCCGCCTAACTCACCATAGTCGTTCTTTTTACAATCGTTAGCCGCGTTCTGTCCATTTCGTTGACTTCGTGACTCACTTGAGCATCGAGGCATACACTCGTATTACTTGGCTTTCGTAATTCGAGGTCCAACTATGAAGATCATCACCCTGTTCCTCTTCTTTCTAGCGGCTCTGGCCTTCGCCAAGGCACCGCTGAGAAACCACAACGCCCAGGACAGCCGCCCTGACAATTACATCGTAGTCCTAAAGAAGGGTCTCGATGCCAGTCGCGTCGCTGAGCACCTCAGCTACATGCGAGCCGCCTCAAGCATGCTTCCTGGTGGCCACAGGGGACTAAGGAGAACCTACAGCATCAACGCCTTCAACGCTTATCATGTGGAATGCGATGCCGGTATGCTTGAAGAGATCAGGAACAATGATATCGTGAGTTCGAGACTTTCGGTGTCTTCAAGACGCATGCTGAGAGAAGCAGGTTGACTATGTCTCCCAGGACGGTGTAGCAAAGATACTGGCCCCTGTGTCAAACAAAGCAGCTGAGGATGAGTCTCTGCTGCACCGAGATGCTCCAGATACCGAAAATGTGCCCTGGGGCCTAGGCCGCGTGTCGCACCGGAAGCCAGGAGCGTCCCTTTATCTTCAGGACGAGCTTCCGCGCCAGACATATGCCTACATCGTGGACACAGGTATTCGCATTACTCATCAAGTACGAACTCCAAGTGACTTCGAGGCTGATAGTATGGCTAATCTGAGATAGGAGTTTGGTGGCCGAGCACGTTGGGGGGCTACATTCCTTGATGAAGGTTCCGAGGAAGACCTGGTAAGTAGTTGCTGGCCGTTTGGGTTGGCGGCGCATTTACAAGGAACATAGGACTTTGACGAGGAAGGCCACGGTACACACGTAGCAGCGATTGTTGCCGGTAACACAGTGGGGGTAGACAACCACACAATTCCCATTGCGGTGAAAGTCATGAGCGGGGAAGCTGGCTCGTGGAGTACTATAGTCAAAGGCATAGAATGGGGTAAGTCAGAGTCTTCAAGACCGTACAGTTCTCTAACCAATAGCTGACTGGCGGCATGGAAAAGCCGTGACGCATGCCACAGATACCGGAACAATATCTCGCTCCGTCATCAACCTGTCTTTAGGTGGAAGTAAGATTGATGCCGCTGACGATGCTATCAAGAGCACCATCCAGGCAGGAATGACAGTGGTAGTCGCGGCCGGCAATGAAGACCACAACGCTTGCGACTCCAGCCCTGCGGGAGTGACGGAGGCGATCACAGTAGGAAACATCGACCGACACGATAACCGGTTGGCAGGATCTAGCTGGGGCGAATGCCTCGATTTATTTGCTCCCGGCGTGGACATTTACAGCGCATTCAGCACGAATGACACCTCTTACGAAACCTTGACTGGGACGAGCATGTCAAGTCCGCATGTAGCCGGCCTAGTCACCTACCTCATGTCGCGCGAAAGCAACTTGACAACCCCGGCCCAGGTGCAAGACCGCATCAAGGACCTTGCGACGAAGGACAAAGTTCATGACCCCTTATGGAGCCCTAATCTGATCGCGTTCAACGGCAATGCGGGCGAGCTCTGAATTTCTTCTAGCCGCGGGGGTCTTCGAGATGCTGGAGTCCAATCGAATTCTCCCAATCGTGTAGATCTAGAAAGGGAGTTTTACTTCAGGTAAACATCAACTAATTGCTGCTAAGACAATTGAGGAAGATAATTGAAGAGCGTGACCGCGCTTCGTATATTTGAGTTACAATCGATGACGGCGTTGTTTTTCGGTCTGACCATAATCGCCTTTGTTCGAGAAGGTGAAGCCAAGAATGTCTGTGATGGGCATTGGGAGGAGCAAATGCAGGTGAAGGTGCAGCTGGTGCAGGTACAATACAATAGGTAGGTAGGTACGAGGAGCGAAGTTGAACCTGTAGGAATCAATCACGGAGGGCGCGGAAGGAGATCAACAAACCAAATGATAGCGACCAACAGTAGACATACATGTATGTAGTTGGCGGCATACTTAGCAGGCATGTCTCATTGTCTCTAGGGCTCCAGGGGCCAGGGCTGTTAAGGGGTGGCAGCTGTGGTGGGTCTGTGCCCACGCTGCAGGCACTTTACGCGACTCGAGACGCGACTGATGAATTGACTTCGTCCAAATTGCCGTCATTTATTCGCCTAAAACTTCAACGCCAACCGCTCCTCCAAAGTTGGCAATGCAGTCCCTTCTTACTAAACCCATTCCATAATAACCCCCCACCAAGCCCACACATAGTTCATCATGGCCGGCCCAGCAAAGGAGAAGAAGCAGCAATCGTTGACCAACTTCTTCACTCCGAAGACAGTTAACGGACTCAGTGCCGCCATCCGTACCGCTCAGTCACAGTCCCAGTCCCAGTCCAAGTCGCCATCCCAAGCCAACGACGGCGATGATCTGGAAACCCCGCGGAAGCGGCCACTAGAGGAGGATACGGACAACGGTAACGAGACGCCTTCGAGGAGTACCAAGAGATCAAAGGCCGATGCGACGAAAGAACAGAACTTCTCTACTTCTAAGAAACCAACATCGAAACCTTCTGCCGCTGCCGCTGTATCGGCCAGTGCCAGTCCCAAGCCCAGCGTCCGCACTGAGCGCTATATTTTTAACGGATCTAGCTCCCGAACGGATAATGCGGCCGACGGCGACGACAACAACAATAACGACGACGGGGCCGTCGAAGAGGACGCGGACGCGGACGCCGCAGAACAGAAGCGAAAGGCGGAGCTGCACAGGAAGTTTGTGCAGAAGCTCGGCAAGCCGGACAGCCTCATGCGGCGGGGCTGGCAGAAGGACGACGAGTCGCAAGCCCTGGAGAACGAAGAGGGCGAGGAAGCGGAAGATGACGAGCCGCCACCTACTATCGCCAAGGGCAAGAAGAAGCCCTCCGGCAAGACGGGGAAGCTCACCCCGATGGAGATACAGTTCCTCGATATCAAGAGGAAGCACATGGACACGATCCTGATCGTCGAGGTAGGGTATAAGTTCAAGTTCTTCGGCGAGGATGCTCGTGTCGCCGCCAAGGAGCTCAGCATCGTGTGCATCCCCGGCAAGCTCAGGTACGACGAGCACCCGTCCGAGGCGCACATGGACCGCTTTGCGTCGGCCAGCATCCCCGTGCATCGGCTCCCCGTGCACGCGAAGCGGCTGGTCGCGGCCGGGCACAAGGTGGGCGTGGTCCGCCAGATCGAGACGGCGGCCCTGAAGAAGGCCGGCGACAACCGGAATGCGCCCTTCGTCCGGAAGCTCACCAACGTCTACACCAAAGGCACCTACATCGACGAGATCGGCGAGCTGGGCCAAGGGGGCGGCGCCGCTGGCGAGTCCGGCGCTCCGTCCGGCGGCTACCTCCTCTGCATCACGGAGACCAAGGCCAAGGGCCAGGGCACGGACGAGAAGGTCGACGTCGGCATCATCGCCGTGCAGCCCGCCACGGGCGACATCATCTACGACACCTTCGAGGACGGCTTCATGCGGAGCGAAATCGAGACGAGGCTGCTGCACATATCGCCCTGCGAGTTCCTCATCGTCGGCGAGCTGACCAAGGCTACCGACAAGCTCGTGCAGCACCTGTCGGGCAGTTCGACGAACGTCTTCGGCGACCGGAGCCGGGTGGAGCGCGTCCCCAAGTCCAAGACCATCGCCGCCGAGTCCTACTCGCACGTGTCCCAGTTCTACGCCGGCAAGCTGAAGGAGAGCACCCAGGACACCGGCCAGGCCGAGAAGGCCGGCACCCTGCTCGAAAAGATCCTGACCCTGCCCGAGCTGGTCACCATCTGCCTCTCCTCGATGATCAAGCACCTCGAGGAGTACGGCCTGGAGCACATCTTCGACCTGACCAAGTACTTCCAGTCGTTCAGCGCCCGCCAGCACATGCTGATCAACGGCACGACGCTGGAGAGCCTCGAGATCTACCGGAACCAGACCGACCACTCCGAGAAGGGCAGCCTCTTCTGGGCGCTCGACAAGACGCACACGCGCTTCGGCCAGCGCCTGCTGCGGAAGTGGATCGGCCGGCCCCTGCTCGACCAGGCGCGGCTGGAGGAGCGCGTGGCGGCCGTCGAGGAGCTGCTGCAGAACGCGGGCACGACCAAGGTCGACCAGGTCGAGCACCTGCTGCGGACCACCAAGACCGACCTGGAGCGCAGCCTGATCCGCATCTACTACGGCAAGTGCACGCGGCCCGAGCTGCTCTCGGTCCTGCAGACCCTGCAGCGCATCGCGACCGAGTTCGCGCGCGTCAAGGCGCCCGTCGACACGGGCTTCCAGGCGTCAGCCGTCAGCGAGGCCATCGCGTCGCTGCCGCGGATCCTGCCGACCGTGCTCGCGCACCTGGAGCGCATCAACGCCGAGGCGGCGCGGCGGGACGACAAGTACGCCTTCTTCCGGGAGGACCAGGAGACCGAGGCCATTGGGGACCACAAGCTGGGGATCGCGTCGGTGGAGCAGGAGCTGGACGCGCACCGGAGCGACGCGGCGGCCAAGCTGGGCGCCAAGGGCAAGGCCCCCTCCGTGAGCTACGTCACCGTGGCCGGGATCGAGTACCTGATCGAGGTGCCCAACGCGGACCTGAAGCGCGTGCCGGCCTCGTGGGCCAAGATCAGCGGCACCAAGAAGCTGTCGCGCTTCCACACGCCCGAGGTGGTGCGGCTGCTCGCCGAGCGCGACCAGCACAAGGAGGCCCTCTCGGCCGCCTGCGACGCCGCCTTCGCCGACCTCCTGCGCGCCCTCGCCGCCGACTACCAGCCCCTTCGCGACGCCGTCTCGGCCCTCGCCACGCTCGACTGCCTGCTCTCGCTGTCCAAGGTGGCCGCCCTGCCGGGCTACACCAAGCCGACGTTCCTGCCGGCGTCGGCGCCGCCGACCATCGCCATCGCCGGCGGCCGCCACCCCATCGCCGAGCAGACCCTCGCCACGTCCTACATCCCCTTCTCGACGACGCTGGCGTCGCCGACGCCGGCCGCGCACCTCGTCACGGGCCCCAACATGGGCGGCAAGTCGTCGTTCGTGCGCGCCGTGGCCCTGCTCGTCGTGCTCGCTCAGGTGGGCTCGTACGTGCCGGCCGACGCCCTCAGCCTGACCCTCGCCGACGCCGTGCACACGCGCATGGGCGCGAGCGACAACTTGTTCGCCGGCGAGAGCACCTTCATGGTGGAGGTGTCCGAGACGGCGCGGATCCTGCGCGCCGCCACGCCGCGCAGCCTCGTCATCCTCGACGAGCTGGGCCGCGGCACCTCGACCCACGACGGCGCCGCCATCGCCGAGGCCGTGCTGCGGCACGTCGTCGGCAGCGGCGGCGGCAGCGAAAGCGAAGACGAAGACGAAGACAACGAGAAGGGCTCGCAGCCCCGCTGCTTGACCTTGTTCGTGACGCACTACCAGAGCCTGGCGCGCGTCGCGGACGCGCTGGGCGGGCGGTGCAAGAACGTGCACATGCGGTTCACGGCCACTTCTTCCAATCCCCAGAGTCGGCATCGGCCCCTACCGAACTCTACAAATAACAACACCGCCGCCGCCGAAGACGAGGAAATGGGCGAGACAGACGATAAAGAGAAAGAGGAGGGACAAGGGGAAGAAGAAATCACGTTCCTCTACGAGGTGGGCGAGGGCGTGGCCCACCGGTCGTACGGGCTCAACGTGGCGCGGCTGGCCCGCCTCCCGCGCAAGGTGCTCGAGGTGGCGGCGCACAAGTCGCGCGAGCTCGAGGACGAGATGCGGCGGCGCCGCCTCGCTAGCACAGCGCGGCTCCTGGTAAAGGTCTTGAGCGGCGGCAGCGGTAGAAGCAGTGATGGCGGTACCGACGGAGCCGCCGACGACTCTGATCAGCTCGCTCACTTGATATCCAGCATCGAGCAGCTGTAAAAGAGCTATCTACCTGGGCAAATAGCTAGTAGCTAAACAATTAGATGAACGAGTAGGTGGGTTATCTGTATCATAGGTAGTGTCATAATTCTCTTTCGAAGAAATTTGATACAGGCAATAGACTGGTCGGGGTTTTATGAGGTTGTCTAGGCAGTGGCTACTTACCTCTGCATATTCACTTAAAGGAGCATCACAGCGGTGTTTGGGACTCGGCCAATTCTGCAATTCCAATAGTGTGCGCTTGTTAGATCAAATCACAATCATCATGACTACCGCGCAGAAAATTGTGTAACGCAAACTGGATTCTGAAGGTATCTATGCTATTGTACATGTCAGCAGCGCATATCTGCGCAAATAAAGAAATCGTGAAGCCGGAAATCCTGATAATATACCGCCCGGACTTGATACCGATGTGGCCAATAAGACTTAAAGATTCTGGCAGAATCGTGGCCCATCGTCCTAACCGAGAATATGCAGGGCAGCCATCAAAGAATCCGCCCAAACGACCGAAAGTCCCATCCCAGTCCATATGCTCCTAAGATAGAAGTAACCGATATCGACCGTCGTATCCGTAGGTGGATGAAGAGGCCCATCGCCCGTTCTTACGTGGTGAGAACTAGAGATGGATGAATGACCCGACCTGCCCACCTTGGTGCTGTTAGAGACATTACCAAAGTTGTTCCGAAGGTTTAGATGACTTACTGGCAACCATGTGAGCTCATGTAAGAGAATGCCCAAGTATCGTCCGTGGCCCAAAGTGCGCATGTGCCCTTGGAAACTTCTAAGGCAAGACGTCTACCTCAAGTAAAGAAGCTTTTGTGCGTTCCAAGATGAAATAGGAAAAAGATGTGGATTGGCGAGGAATATGCCCAAAGGTTCACCGAGTGGATAAAACGCCAGCCTAGAGCTGTTGCCGAGGCTGTCTGTGAGGATAAAAGAAAATGCGAAATTGCAAACGCGGAAATAAAGCAGGTATTCGGCGTAGAAATGTGCCGAGATGTAATGCAGATGAAAATAGAAACCTAGGAAAAAAGAGAATCGTCACTTTTGGGGAAAGCTATTCTTCGGAAACCTCCAGGAATATGATGCTAGACCTCAGATACCATAGCCATCGCCGTTGTTCCGTTCGGTGTCATATGGCGTAGTGTGGTGTGTGGCCAAAGGTAAGGAACTGAAATCCTCATGGTTGTTGACCGGTGGAAACGCAGAGGTCAGTGGCTTCTCGTCGTCCTTATACTGGAAGATTCGGAAGTCTAGATTCTCTCGAGGTTGTACGTAAAGGGGGTTGTAATCACCGCCATCACCGTGATCATTTGAATGGAGATACGGATTTGATGTCGCATTTGGTGACTGGAAAGCAAGACGACTATTTTCCTTCCCTGGAAAATGCGAGGATGGGGCTTGTTTGAGGCTGGAGCTTGATGCACTGAAGGGTACATTCGGATTCCCAGGCCTCAGAGCGAGGCCTGGCTCAGAAAAACTGCCGAGAACGGATAAGTTCCACTAGCCTATCCTCTGCTCCTGGAGGAGGGACCGGGAAAGGCCACTCACTTGGCTCGCTGAAATCCTCGCCTTCGGCCCCAGATGAGACTAGTCTTGCGTCCTGAGGAGGTGTCAACAAGAGCCGTGACATATCTGCCAGGGACATCCAACCTTCATCGGAATCTTCCTCAGGATAGCGCACACCTTCGTTGCCATGGTTTCCATGGCTGTGCATGGGCAGTTGTCCATGGGGAGCGAGGTTCAAGTTGGCGGCGGGCCCATTAGCTCTCATCGGGGTAGGGGTTCGAGAAAGCTGTTCGGCGGATGCTCGCTGAGCGCCCACTGAACTGCGGGCACTGCGGACTGACTGCGAAGAAGCCGATCTTCTACGCAAGGCAGCTACGGCACGTGGCTTCCGGTTTCTGGTCGAGGTACCAGTGGATCGTCGCTTGCGTTTCTCGGAAAGTCGGTGCTCGTCGTCCTCGTCATCCTCGCCGTCGTGGTTATGGTCCTAAGAGAATGTCAATAGGCGTTGGGTAATAGTCAGTCAAATCAAGAACTCACGATGCTCTCATCTTCGGATGGCTCATCATAAACATCTCTCGTGCGCTGGGGCGTAAGGTTCAGGTCGCATACTGTCTCAACAGTAGTAATCAGGCGGGAGCTGGCCTCCAGCTGATTAGTAACTTCCTTAGGTTTACGTTGGTTTCGCATGCGTCGCTGATCCTCTGTAGCAGCATCGAATCCGCCCATGCCAGGGAACTGTGCGCCCTTGAGTGTGAATCGGTTCTTAGCAGTACCATCTTCGGTAGAGTTCTCGGAGATGAAACTGCCATCCTCCGAAGGCTCATATCTGGAGCCATCACCACTGCGGCGGTCGCTTGCCTCAAGGTGGTCCGCCAAGGCGTACGGGTGTTGTAGTTGGTTTGGAATAGGCATGAAGGGCAGATCTGCAGGGTTGAATGGTTGATTCAGATGAGGTAATGGGGAAATGCCTGGGGCAATGAGATCGTGATCAGCTTCGAAATCACGATGGACTTCGTTAATGTCGTGATCGAAGTCAAGCTCTTCGGGGCCGAATCCAAAGTTGTTCGAGATGTGACCACCTCTGGGTGACTGATTGGGATAGTCAGTATTATTAACGATGATGTAGAAAGTCGTCGGGAATGGGAGAGTAGTGTCAATGATGATGTAGAAAGTCGTCGGGAATAGGTAAGTAGTGTCAACGATGATGTAGGAAGTCGTCAGGAATGGGTGAGTATCATCAAAGACGATGTGGAAAGTCGTCGGGGATGGGAGAAGTTTTGCACGGGGACGAGGTTAGGATTGAGGTTGGGAAAAGGTGGTGCAAGGTGTGCTGGTACAGAACGACAAAGGCTGAAGGGGAAAACCGAAAGCAGGATTGGGAAGTACCATGGGTAGGAAGGAAGTGAATTGCATCGCAACAAGGCAGGAGCGACACAGGTCATGATATGGACATCACCTACAAGGCCGCTATGACCACCCCGTCCTCTTGTACCGGCACCTCGAACACGGCTGGCACCACGACCACCTCGAGCTCTGCTATCATCGCCGTTACCACCACGGTTTCCACCACGGCTTCTACCACGGCTTCCACCGCGACTCCCACCACGGCCTCCTCGACTGCCACGACCTCTGATACTGGTAGAGCCCTGAGGAGAGGCCTCTTCCTCGTCCTCCTCTCGTCTCTGCGTTTTTTCTCCTTTGGCTGTATAACGTTCGCATAGCAGAGCTTCGATTCCGTATACCTCGTACCATCTTTGGTACTGAGTTAGGGCCTCATCAGCCGCACGAGACACCCTTCTTGTGACAGACATTCTGCAGTAAGTTGACGTGTGTCCCTTGCTGTTCAGATGGGTGAGCAAGTGAGATAGATCGGAAAACTTCCTGCTCTTGGGGCATATCATGCAAACCAAAGGAATCGGACGATCGATAATTGGCGGTATGGCCTGTGAATGAGGCTGGTGGGCATGCGGTGGCTGGACATCCTGATCAATGTCCTCATGAGGAGGTCCGAAGTAGTTCGACATTGTCTAAAAATGGTCAATAATCCGATTAAGTCGTCGTCTAAGCTATCCGAATAACAGGGGCGAGCCAAATGTGGGGCTGAAAGAACGGATGAAGATCCGATGGAATAAGATCAGACAAGGATCAGACGAAACGGTAGCTTACCAAGGTTATGGCTGTCGTCTGATGAGTATTCGTAGGTAACGTTCCCAAGTAGGGTATGGGGAGTTGCAAGAGACTCTAGTAGCGTCTTGATACCCTTGAGGTTAGCCTATAGAAAAGACAGTCGTTAGTATTAGGATGATATGAAGCTCAGAGGATCTTGATAGGTAAAATCAAGACTAGGATTGGGTAAAGGAGGCATTGTAGGGACAATCATGTGCTTGAGTCCTGGAAAAACAGGCGTGGGGTATCAAAGGAGGTTGAACGTTATTACATAGGATATGTAGAAGACTTATGGGCGTGTGACTCCTTGTATCTGCACGGAATGGAATCAATGGATCAAGTCAGCCAATATGTTGCTTCTCGTTAGGAACAAGGTAGACAGTGCTGTATTGTGTGGAGTGTTAGCTCCCATGGCATTCCAAGATATGACGAAGAAGGTTTATGCGAGCATAGTAGATCTCAGAATGTAGGTAGGAGAGGTGTAGGTCAAGAAGGCCAAGGCAAGGAATTTCGGGTCAGGATAACGTGCGTGAGAAGAGGATGAAACACTCACTTCGAGATACCCTTCATAGCTTGGAGGGAAGAAATACCAGGTCTGTGTAGTAGGTCAGAGGGATGGAGGTCCGGGGGGTGGAAGCCAGGGGGGTGGAGGCCAGAGGGGTGGAGGTCAGAGGGGTAGAGGCCAGAGGGGAAAAGGTCAAAGGGGTAGAGGTCAAAGGAGCAGCAGAATCAAGGTTGGTCTGGGGGAGGCCAGACAATGTAGTTCGTGTGAAGTGAAGGAAGAATCAGGTGTGTCAACTGAAGGGGATTTGTAGGAGTGAAAAGCGGAGGTAGTGGAAAAAGCTGCTTGGGAATTGCAACGTTATTTTTCGTGCAGGATGGGACGTTTAGTTTCGAACGTGGAAAGTACTCTTTATCAGATGGGGAATGACATCCGCTTATAAAGGCGGGTGCCGGGGGCCCATCACCAAACCCGGACTGTACCGACCTGTGGTGTTTGTGGTTCGGGACAATACCTGTGTACTTACAGTAGTGTAGAAACCGTCACTAGGTGTGATCTAGAATGTTAGTCAGTGAATCTTGAGAGGGTATATGACCCGTAACGTGTAGACCTATGGAGTGAGTGCCTTGATGTCTCGCTCTGGGGGGTATTTACCGTATCGTCTAGGTCTGGGGAGTGAGCATGGAAGAGCTTAGATGTGGTAGAGCCTAGACGTATAAGAGCCTTGAACGTCCTCGAGGATGGGTATGTGCCTGTGGAGAATGTTTATGGCAGTCCTTGGGTTTGACCATGTTCAAATTAATGCTTAGACTAACCTGTTACTGTTCACAGGGTATAGCTCCCAGTCTGGACGTGCTGTTCTAAGGAGCTGGCTGGACTGTGGAAAACAGAGCTTCCGCGAAAGGGGGGCGTAAGGGGGCCAGAGGTTTGGAAGAAATTGAACCATCAAGGAGAGTTTCAGATGCTGATTCTATTGATTATCGAATAAATGAGCGTCAGTGTGGACTCGGATTCCAACACCTCTGTGGTTTGGTGAATGTGATGGGTGAAAGAGTGTAAGTGGGATGGGGAGTAGGAGACCAGGTGCGCTCATGGGGAGTTGGGGACCACCAGGCGGTTGAAGGTGATTAAGTACACAAGTTGCTCTTTCCATACCAATTCCAATCACCTCACTGGCATCAAATTACGTACAAGTGTCCGCCTGAGAGGACGTTACGTGCATGTCATCAATTGGGAACTCCACTTTTCCTCATGTCACAAAAGGAAGGGGCAAGTCGGCCAACTCGAAGACGCCCATATAGGGAACGGGTTGTACGTACAGGCCTACCTTTCGAAAATTACGCATAGCGGGAGAGTGTTCTTGATCCTCATACATATAGATGCAAAAACCTTGGTCTTAAGGACTGTAGCAGGAAGCCTAAAGCAAGTAGCGTTTATGTGAACAGGTACTGATGTAAGTAGTAAATATAGCAATATACTTGCACCAACTAATTGTGTCTTCTTGGGTCAACGAAACATTAAATATGCCGTAGAGCTGTTTTCTGGGTATATCGACGACTATACAATATGGCATCTGGAATACTTGTCATTGCTGAAAGAGCTGAAAGGAGTTGTCTGCTTTGAACCACGGTATTGATACAGCAGCTTCGTTCCTTGTCAAAAATTACTATTATACATGGATAACTGTTTACTTAAGAACCGCATTTCTTATGATTAGCTACTAGTACTCCCATCTAGCAAATCAAAGGTGCGTTTACTCGTTCCAACATATGGTGTAGCATAGGTATCTCATAGCAGTTAGTTGTAGGTTACTGTTTGACCAGGAGCTGAAACAGCAAGGCTATTCGATATCTCCCCCCATTCAATCTAATATGCTGAGCTTCCACATCAGTGAAACTAGTAAAATCATGATCTTGGAGGCATTATGGAAACGGAGGCTGCACACCTTCGTTTCCAGAAGCTATCTGTAAGCTATGTAGTCGACCAAAGATCCAAAGCCCTCGCTGCGTATCTAGTAATGTGATACGCTCTTTTCTGCGGTGTAACGAGATACATGGTGTCGGCTTTTTCGACAGCGTCAAAATTGGGGTATGGTTTTATTTCTCAGTGGGTAAATCTATGCGTACTATGTTGTTGAGTAAAAGCACTGTCTATTGGTATGCTCAGTGTAATACAAGAAGCTCAGTCGTAGACTCAGGGGCAGAAGCATCCTCAGTGTGGATGTCGTTGATTGGGAAAATTCCGCACCATAGAGTACTTAAATTGAACTTCAAAAATAACTTTGATGCCTAGTTTGTAGCTACTGACTATGGATGTTCTGGCTAAGTCATTGGTTCTGCTAGTAAGAGCCACTGGAGATGGTCATAAGCAGCCAAGCTGGTTTCTCTTCGGGGACAGTTTGCACAATGCTCAGGAGTCGGCAAATAACTATAACATGTCCAGGTCTATCTGGTAGCTCAATATTGACACTATCATTACCCAGCTGCCAAAATGCGGTCAACTAGGCTCAGATTATTGCCGCCGCATCCGAGACAGTCGTATTTTCCAATCCAATTCAATCCAGATTCCGGACCGCCTCCTTGATGTCCTCCCCGAAGTCGAATGTCTTCCCTCCAATCATCAGCCGGGCCTTGGGGTCCGTCGCATTCTCCAGCACGATCTTCTTCGTCATGAAGCCCCTGGTCACCACATCGCCGACCTTATCCTTGGCATCCCGGGCCGGCAGCTTCGGGAATTCAACGACGGTGCCGCTCGCATCCTTGAGCGCGCCGGACTGCCCGTCCCACTCCCACTCCCATGGGTAGCTGGCGTCCGCGTACGCCCAGGGGTTACCCAGGGCTTTGCATTTGCGCGTGGCGCCGACTGGCAGGAACGGGATGACACATGTGACGTATGTGTTCTGGACGAAGTCGGCCACCCAGCGGAGGGCTGGCTCCGTAGTGGGGTCGACTTTGTATATTTGTGCCGTGGGAGGCTCTAGATATTTGAATTGGGGGTGATTGAATAGATGTCGCAACAGGGTGGCATGCTTCTCGGCCAGCTCGAAAGCTTGGGCCGGAGTGGGGTGTCCGATTTGATTAGGCAGAGGCATTGTAGGTGGTGTATAACTCGCTGAATGGATGAGAGAGTTGCTGAGCTATTCCAAAAGTTGCAAGATCGATATATTGTAGCCGTGCTGTCGGGCCCTTATATATTGCTTGGACGTTCAGACACCACACCGTAAAATGTAGTTATCCGTATCGCAATAACCGTAGTAGAATCCTCGAGATCAGAATTACGCATATGATCTACGCATATTATGTGGGTACTATGGGGTTATCCCCATGTCTGCAACTAGCTGAAGCAGAGATTGTCACAGTGTCACAGTGCCAGAGTGCCCGAAACTAGGTATATATACGCCTCATAGCATCTAGCATAATCGATGCCAGCCCTCGATATCCTTAACGGAGGTTCGTCTCTTTCGTTTCATGTATGCCTCTGGAACAGGTTTTTATCCCGGCAAGACTTGGAGCCTATCTAGGTAGGTATTTCTCAACCATATGAAAAGGACCGAACCGACCCAGGGGGCGGTTGTGTAGATAATTCTATCTCTACTGAGTTTCTACTGAGTTGGACAATAATTTCACAGTGTACCTAGGTCAAGTTGCATACGACAATCCACATAGGGTCTTAAACTCGTAGCAAGTAGCAACATGGGACACACCTGACCCTCTAACTGCAAATCATACTAGTATTTCGCTGTGCTCTTCATATATCCAAGGTGTTCATATGTGGCCACGCTTCGTGGCATCAATGACCTTGCGTTGTCTTCACAATGTATTGGAATCATATATTGTTGTATTTTATGTTTTCGGGATAGGAGGTTAAGGGGCCCCTAATCCACGATTTCCACGTATCGTTAGGTAGTTAATAACTCCGCTGTCTCTTGTGGGGCACTGTTACCTCGCCTCACATCTCCCCACCTCATCCTTTCATCGACGTGGACATCTGCAAACTACCAACGAAACAGCAGCCTTAGACGCTTCTTAGAATTGGGAGACAACATGTCCAAGAATCTCGTCAAAACGAGCATACTAATCATCTCCGACACGCACTGCGCGCCTCTAACGGAAGCTGACGCCAGGGATGGAGCCGCCGCGCCGAGGCCTCCCTTCCAAGCGCCGCTGCCATCGGCGGACCTGCTGATCCACTGTGGGGATCTCACCATGACCGGCAGCCTCTCGCAGTATCACGCGGCGCTGGATATGCTGAAGCACATCGACGCGCCCGTCAAGCTCGTCATCGCCGGCAATCACGACCTGACGCTGGACCGCGAGTTCGTCGGGTCGCACAGGAACGACCGGCGCATTCCGTCCGCGACGGACGCCCAGTGGGCCGCCGCCCGGGCCCTCTGGACGTCGCCGGACCACCGCGCCCGGCAGGAAGGCATCACGTTCCTCGACGAGGGCGAGCACGACATCGCGCTGGCGAACGGCGCGCGGGTCCGCATCTACGCCAGCCCGTACACGCCCGAGTTCCTCGACTGGGGCTTTCCCTACCGGCGGGACGAGGACCGCTTCAACCCGGCGAGTGCCTCGTTTTCGGATGCGCGCAGCGTGGCCCAGGTCCCGGCCCCGGTACCGGTACCGTCGTTTTCGTCGGATTCGGTGGGCGCGGCGCCCATCGACATCATGATCACACACGGACCGCCGTGGGGCCGTCTCGACGAGGTTCCCCAGAGGAACGGCACGTTACTGAACACCGGCTGTTCGCATCTTCTACGAGCCCTGATGCGGGCGAAGCCTTTGATCCACTGCTTTGGGCATATACACGAGGGGCACGGTGCCGAGAGGGTCGAGTGGTCTGATAATGCAGACGAGGTGACAAGTTCAAGGGTTAAACGCGACCTATGGGAACGGAAATCAAACCCAGCATGGGAGGCGGGGATAATACTTGGACAGGATGGTATCGCACGTATTGAACCTGATCTTGAGGCCTCCAAGGCGGATCGTGCGATTGTAGTTGATGTCTCATCAGAAAGCGACAGCCCGCTACAAAGAGGGAGGGATACTTTGCTCGTGAACGCTGCCATTATGACCGTAAGCTATAGGCCTGATAATGCACCTTGGCTAATCGAGGTAGATCTACCAACGGCCTAAGTAGATGTTTACAACAATGCAAAAAGGGGAGTTAGATCAGACCCCTGATTGATCAAGACGAGCTTTCGAGGTCGTTATATTCTATATCAATATATAATTTTGCTGTTATAGACAGAGTGCTACTGGCGACGTCTAATGACCATTACGCCAATACAAGAATTTTAGACCTCTCAACACCACGCTGATTCCCCGTCCTCTACGATATTGCGACTCACGAGTAATGGTTAGGGATATCAAAATTTGACAAACTATCCAAATCAATCTGATGGGTCTCGAAGTTATAACACAAGATATAATCGTCCGACATAGTTTCTCTTCGTCAGTTCAATCTCTCATCGGGTTTTTAGGATAGGACCGGCACCGGAATGACGCCCATAGCAAACTTATGATCGCATGAGCACCAAGCATACCGATCATTCCAATACCACAATCCATTATCGAAAAGGGCCAAATCATTATCGCATCACAAAAACGGAACCGTTATTGCTCTAGTGGCAATAACGCTATATATACTGACTGCGACACACCCCCCAGATTTTGGCCCTTCTTTGGCCAGGATCTGCAACTTTCGCAGTCCTTTTGTTGGGTATTCGTCCCGAGCACTAGCAACTGGCTCTGGCAACTGGCTCTGGCTCTCGCTTTCTGGCTCTCTTTGGGGATCGAATCCATACCCTTGGGGTGGTCCTTCTTGCAGAGTTTCGTATAAGGAACGTATTTATACGAAAATAACGCATTAACCACTAGACGATGCGAGCATTTCTTGGCAGCCTAACGCAAACCGGGCGCATAACTATCGCATCACAAAAACGGAACCGTTATTGCTCTAGTGGCAATAACGCTATATATACTGACTGCGACAATCATGCTATACAATGATAAAGAACCAAAACCGCAAAAGAACATGAACTTGGTGATTTTCCTGGGCCACGCCCGAAAAGCAGTCTGTTCTAGATATATCAGTAACATCGTGTAAGCCTGTATACAAGCAGGCTGAAACACCAATGTGTTGAAGATTAGGCTATAAAAGGTTGAAGGGGAGAAAAACACCACATCCCAAACCTCAATACGCAAAAATGACGTAAGGTATAGGATTGGGACGAACGCGAGTAGTATAGGGCTACTGCTTTGATGTGTAGTATGAATTCCTCGGCTTTGCTGGAGTATCCTGTAGACCTCGGCTTTAGCAGTTGGATTCTCGGTAGCTCTCTCGGCATCTGTAAAATCGCCAACCTCTGCATCATCGAAATAATTCACGGAAACATGATCTCCTCTCCCTCTGATGTTAACTATTACCTATGGTTAGTTAAAGTCAAATAGAGCACTTAACTTTCTAGTCTGGGTCGCACTTACTCCCATCAACCAGGTTTCTATCTACTCCATGTTGGGATACCGGTTGTGTTTCCCTAACTTCAGGGAAATCTGTTGAGGGGTCATCATACCCAAATGATTCATTTACATCTGAGGAAGAGGAAACACGCCGGTTCGATGGCCCTACACTTCCCATTAGTATATGCGCATTCAACCAATTAACTCACAAACTCACGCCGTCCAAGTGCCCAGGTCGGTATAATGGGGTACTGGTAAAGGGTACCAAGGATTAACAGGACAGGATATGCAAGAAGCAGCAGTGGAATAATTTGACCAAAGGTCCAATCGTTGTCCCCTATACTGCCATATTGCCGAAGCAGTAGTATACGCGCAGTTCCCCAACTAGCAGACGCAATCAACAAATATACCTAGGTCTATTAGTAAGGGCTGTCTCCTAGCGTGAGGAGGGATTACAATAAGAACTCACCTCCACAGCCATGGAGGCGTATATGTCCATAAGTAACCGGATAGTATAATATGAAGTCGCTTGTAAAGGGAGGAAAATAGCAGCCAACCTCAAGGCATTATGGGGCTTCATTCGCTCGAAGTTATTTTCCCAAATCCTTAGTAGGTTGCGGTGGCCTTGGTCGATGCTCCCTCGTAGCAGCCGAGTTATGATGTTTGAGGACCTCTGGAATAGTTTGCCGAGACGAATAAAATAACCATATGACAATATAACAAGGGAGGTTATCAAAGATGTGTAGGCATCCCCATTACGGCGGGTGTTCATACCTAATTTGAAAAAGCAGATTGCTGGAGATGCCGGCAACACATATATCGGGTCTCTATCGTCAAGTATTGAAGCATTACCGACTAGAAAAGTATCTGGGCAGGTAGCGTCGGTACTGCCAAGATCAACCAGATATTGAATTGGACAATTTCGAGCAAACTTGAAATGACCAGTAGGGATGAAGGCTACTATAAGAAGAAATAGCAAGACGGCCATCAAAATAACACGCCATGCGCGTTTCGCGGGACTTTTATGAAAATATCTGCGAAGGAAGGTGAGAGCGGATAGGTGAGTGAGACTCGAGAACCAGGCCAGGTAGACAATCGTTTGCCAATGATATGCGGATAAGCCTCGTCCTAGCGACAAGTAACCGCTTACCAGGAGCGCAATGCTTGTCAGGAATTGTGCATCAGCTAGATTAAGGACGCACTTGCATCTGGTAAGCCGTGTTAGATATATCGCTAGATGGGGATCTCACCTTGTTGAATGCTTCCTCAATCTCACTCCCATTGTAGTTTGAGGTACCACTTAGGGACCGAAGTCGACTCGTGTATCTAAAGAGGGTGATGTCGACAGAGTTCGGTTCAAAGTATTTGTCTGGACTTCCTTGGTCTCTGAAAGGGCTCAGCCTGGGATGGAAGACAAATATATAGTAGACGAGCAGTATCAATATGGTGATCCATGCCGTGAGCAAAAACCCCAAGACGACCTGTTTTTCGTTAGGCTTGTGTATACCTAAGTATGTAGTGAACTATATGTCTAGACTTACACCGGTTCCGGATATATCTCCATAAGGTCGAACCTCGTTAGGATTAGGGAGATCAGAGCAACTATAAGTAGATGTCGGTGAAGTAGGTAGTGCAGACAACGTAACACTATAGTTCATCTTAAGGTTTTTCAAAAAAAAACAACTTGGTATTACGTCAGATTGTTTTTATGTTGAGTTTGCGAACTCGGAGTCGTTTCATTGCGAAGGGTGGTAGAAAGAAAGAGAGAAATGCGATAGAAATGTAGAAGTGTGGGAAGCCGCCTTTATCACGAAAATCGAAAACCTGGGTATCACAACGGCGCTTGGGGTCTGATATCATTGCCCCTATTTGCCTTGGCAAAGGGTCGGGGCCGACATCGAATTATAACCGAAAAGCCAGATGCTCAGTATCAGCCCGCATAGAGGGAGTATGGTACGACGAATGACAAATCCGACACACTGTGGGTGGTATTCATATGGGCGCTGGAAATAGTTATAGCTTGTTGAACGACATTAGTTCCCCCTTTAACACAGTATAGCCTTTCTCATAGGTGGTGTCTGCTAGCAGGCCAACGAACCACTGAGAAGAGTTCCAATGCAACATCAAAAGATGTAAAATCAGTTACGGATTTGGTAGAACCGAGTCTGCATACATCATAAATGATATTGAGTAGCCGAGGTTTAACGCTGCCGTGGGAGTTCTCCTAAGAAATCATACATTGAGAATAAATGCGGCCCCCTTTGGAGTACATTGGGGCCGACCGCTGCTTACAGGGCTATGCTCGATCGAACGTAGGACGAGTATAAGCGTTAGTTATGTCAATGGACGGACGTCATTAGTCAAAGGCTATGCATGGGAAGGGCAGAGGAACACTGCCAAGATGTTTCAATACTAGAGCACACCTGGACATTCAGTATGACAGTAGTGTGGCAGAGTTGTTGCCTCTTTTCGAGAATTCTCGTACTGTTCTCATTGGGGAAACTTGACTCGTTACACACCGAGGCTAAGCATATCACGAGCCTAAACAGAGAATGCCTTGCGCTGGTCGAGGCCAAGAGAACAGCTGAGTTGTGAGAATTGTTGTACCCAAGAGAGCGCCTATGCCAACTTGCGACGGGGTTAGGCAAACCAGGAACAAATTCACAAGAATGTATAGCACTTCCTGCCATGTGTCACCCCACACTAGATCGCATCAGACGTAACACAGACATACTAGAGCCAGGGTTTCAACTTCGAAAGATAGAGGCAGCTAGCCCTTTACCGAAAGCTACGCCCAGGGCGAATTATACATATCCAAGAGGTGCATCGATCTGGCTGAATGAAGAATGAGGGCTAGGCACGGAAAAGAACATCGACGTTCGATGTTGTCCTCATGATCTACTAAGTTGAAGATAAGAGTAGACTAGAATTCAAGACTAACAATGACTGATTGCCAGGGGATGATATAATAGGGGCTGTAAGGACCCACTCGGCCCCTATATCTTCTAGAAACCAGGACCCATTACGTTCTTCTATTACATCTCTAAGTGGCAGCTGGTTTATGATTCTAGGACGACAAATCACTGGTTAACATCTGAGTACGTGAGGATCGATCAATATCAAGAACCTTCAAACTGCCCTACGGAGCTTTGCTAGGAGGTAGATAGTTCAGGGGGCTAGGACGGCTTTCGACAGTCCCTTCAACAACACGTATCTTAACGTAGAAAATCTACAGATGATACGAATGCCAGTGGTAGATATATTAGTCAGAAGCGTGTACATGGCCACAGTGGTATTGTCCTTGACGGTTACAAAAGTAGTCTCGGTGCGGGAAGAATCCGAGGATTACTTGAGATATCGCCCTCAAGCTTCACCCGAATACGGACAAGGTTTTGCGATGTTGGCTGAACCCCCAATGATGCTAGCCACGAGAAACGGAGTCGCAGAAATCGGGAGGAAATTCCACCAAATTCTATCTACTCTTGCCTTGTATCCTAGCTACCGTTCGAAGATCAGATAGCAGGCTAATAGATTGCAAGAGAACGCGGCCCTGCTACTACGATCTGTCATGCCCCCCTGCGATGGGCAGCATGACCCAGGTTGGAAAACACATTACAGTAGAACAATGGATCAACACAGCTTGACACGCTCAAGGTACCAAAACAAGGCCGGCATATGCCCAGAAGGTCCATTCAGCCCGACTATGTCCGCTTGCCAAATATGCGCTCTGTGGTGGACTTTGGCAGGCAGTATACGGGGTCTACAGGATCTAAGCCGTCATAGCCAAGAAGACTCAGACCGGCAATGCCGAAGCACGTGTGGTACACGTCGACCATGTTACCCGGGCGATCCGATAGGCCACCGGACTCGGCGTCCTGCGAGCGCAGTATGAAGGCGATGAGCCGGTCGCGGTCGATCCAGTGGGTGCGGCCGATCATCGCCAGGCTGCTCAGTACCCACCAGCTGTAGCACACGTCCTCCTGCTTCTCGGGGCGGCCGTTCAGGCCGCCGCCAGGGACCTGGCGCTCGCTGAGCCAGGCGCCCAGCTTCTCGACGTCGACGAGGTCGACGCGGCCGGCGATGGATAGCGCCGCCACGCACGTGAAGATCTGGCCCGAGTGGGACTCGGCGCCGGGGCTCACCCCGTACCCGCCGTCGAAGTTGGCGCAGGCCGCGACGTAGCCGACCGCCTTGTCGACGTCGACCAGGTGCAGCGAGCCCAGGAGGGAGAGCGCGTTCAGGGCGCCGTAGAGGAACCGCGTGTCTTCTTCGCCCCAGTCGTCGCCGGCGAACGTGCCGGTCTCTCGATTCTGCAGATCGGCAATGACTGGAGCGGGGCAAAAAGACAGTTGTTAGCGGGCATGGCATCTCAGCTATAGGCATAGAGGCACGGCCGCCGACGGGATGTGGGTGAGTGCCTAGTGGACGTCTGTTGTGACTCACATTTACCTACTTGCGCCTTGCCCTTACCACGCTTCTCTAGCTCGTCGTAGGCATCGAGCAGGGCAAGGATCTGGACGGCGCTTACGGTGTAGAGCATGTGGGCGTCGTGGCCCGGGGCAGCTCCAAAACCCCCGTTGTCATGCTGACAAGAGAGGACGAAGTCGATCGTTTGGTCTCTCGAGAGGGCGTCGGGATGTCGGAGCAAATGGAGCGCCGTCAGTCCCCAGTAGATCCCGTTGAGCCGCAGATGCTCGGTCAGCCAGTACTCGTACTCCTCCTTTCTTGTGTCGAGGCTCTGGATATACTTGACATGGGCGGACGTGGCGAGCTGGAGCTCTACGGGTAGGTTCTGGACTTGAGACATCGTACTGTGCTGTATGTGTCTTGTATATAAAGAGTGAACCCAAGCTTCTGCTCAGAAAGGTTGTCCTGGTCTACCTCGTGTAGAAGCGGCAAGGAGGTTGGCTTGTCGATGATGCATGTGCGAGTACCGGCCTAGGTACAAAGTACCTGCAATACGAGAGCCATTAAAATGGGCCCGTGGTCCTTTGCAGCCTAAACACTTGCAACTGTTGCCGAATGAAGCAAGGCGGCAGAACGGCAGAACTTACTGATTGTGGACCTAGCGTTCACCGCTTTAAGGGTATAAATACCTGCCTGCCCTCGCTACTTCTAATAATTCTTGGTTTTTCTTCTCCAGCTCTCTTTGCCTATATGGCTTTGATCATGTGTAGTATCTGTTCTTTTCAGTATAAAAGCTGATAGTACCACACTCGTGGTACGTTCTCTTTTATTCTAATTTTTACGCTCCGGTAGCGATCCTCTGTGCTTGCGCATGATCGCTTCCACCGTGCCCCTGGTCTTACACTGCTTCCAGGCGACGCGAATACCATTTCGTGTTTTCATTGCAGTCCCGGGCTTGCCCGAGACGTGAGGAAAACCGGGCCACATGGCCAGGCGATATAAATGCAAACGGGTGAGTCCACTCTTCCAAGAACCCTGCCCATGGTTGGCAGGAGCGTTTATGCGGCGCAGTTTGTCGAACGTGATCCCGTGGGGGAGGTTAGTCAGATGTCAGCCTCATCGAGGTTGCCCAATATATCCATATCGGCTTTCAGGGCTTTGCGGACCCAAGACGCGATGACGAGGACGACGCGTAAACTTGCGTCTATGTAGTAACCTATGTCGACGTTTTATTCACCTACTTGGCATTTACATAGGTAGGCCGACGGCATGTATTCAGTATAGGTATCTCAACAGGAAGATGTTGCTTTCCGTAGTTGCCATATACCTGATTCCATGAATAGGAAATCGACGAATCCAATACCATCAACGGCGCTAATGATGCCCCGTATGGGAAATTCGAAGAAATACCTGGCATTGTGTCATGTTGGAACATCACTGTCACAACTTAAAAATAGATGCTGAAACACAGACGATGACCCAATTTCTCCCCAATTCGTTCTCTTGAAACGCGGTAGGATTCCGATTTTATG
The DNA here is from genome assembly GCA_022225965.2 of Diatrype stigma. NCBI lineage: Eukaryota > Fungi > Ascomycota > Sordariomycetes > Xylariales > Diatrypaceae > Diatrype > Diatrype stigma. The sequence continues at coordinate 83,876 of JAKJXP020000087.1, forward strand.
TGGCACGAACTTATTGATGCGATATATGTGATCATCGAACATACTTAGTATTCATCGAACACATGTACGAGGCGTGGTCTGGAAGGGGATTCGGTTGGAGCTTGTTTGTAACGAGAGCTGTGTGCTACATGTCACTGTACGTAGTTACCTAAATATTTGATACCTATTCATCCAATAGCAACATGTTGGTCTGTTATTACTAGTATGTACGCATGCTTGGTACTGGAATGATATTCCACGTTGGTTCCTATCTACAAAGTATCATGGAAGCCTTAGCAGACGTTGGAGGAGTGGGCAACTATTTGTACATCCTTCATTTTCGCAGGCAGGTCGGTTATACAAGTTGACTTCAATGTTACCATTGGTCGTCCTGTCGTTCCAGAACTTGCCACCCCTCTCCCATGAACGTTACAACCAGTACCTGACCTGCCTGGCAGCGGCCTGGGTACCTGATTCAGGTACGTTGGGCGTCCCACAATTATGGCATGCTCCAAGGTTGATACCTAGTAATTGCAAACCTAGGAACAGGAACGTGGCGTCGTATTTGTAGTTACACGACCAACAGACCTCACAAAGGATAAAATTGCTTATCAAATATTTCTTCATCAGCTTCATCTGGAGTTCGACGTATGAACCCCTAACCTCAGTAAATTGTGATTCAACCGGCCTAAAGTTCCGTACCTGCGTGCCTGCTTACAAGGTGCATCAAGGAAGCTACTACATACCTAGGTAGTCACCATTCCTCCACAGGATGACAGGACAGGTAACATGAGCTGACGAACACTCTGGGGCATCCGAGTCCTCTTCAGAGATCCTACTTAGTATCCAGCGATGCGACGCGACGCGCCTGATTCCGCTTCCGAGCATTCGGCTGCCCCGTGGAAGATTCCAAGTTTACTTAAGTAGCATGCAGGTATGGTATCCAGGCATCGCGTCTAGCTCTAGATACCTGATACCTCTCTGACTGTCTGGCTTTGTCGAGTTTGTCGAGCTTCAATCTTCCAGTGATTCGTTGGCATGAATACTAGGTAGAGCGGAAGATGTTGCCTACTTGCACCTTAGACTATTTCGATGCCTACTTAGGTAGGTACCTAGACGTGCTAGGGACCCAACCTTGACATTCATCGGGAGCTAAGACGGATAAGACCCACGCGCTTAAGTCAGGTAGGTACGAAGTCTGTAGTTGGCTACGTACGATAACCGAAAGGAAACTGATGATTCTCCTGTTGCAGACGTAACAGCTGTTCCCTTGGCTGGAACGTGGTGGTTTGCAGTTACAATATCCTTCAACACTTGCATCTCGTTATACTTGAATAACCGGGAAGCCTTCGACCTACGTTGTTGGTGGCATATCCACATACCATCGTAGAATACATACACACCTACCTACCTAGTAGCTGCCTACATACGCCTACATACCACTAGAAAGACTTGGAAGACGTTAGGCGGGTACATATATGTAGGTGTATGCCGCTGGGTGTATGTATTGCACCAGACGCCTGCACTGTCTGCTGGACAATATCTACATGTATGTATGTATGTGTATATGCGACGATGCTATACATACCCGACGAGAGTGCTAGAGATTACCTCAGGTAGTTCCAGCCCTCCAGGGGAACTCCTTAGTACGGGCGGACGGGCTAGACTACAAGTCTACGACACCTACCTAAACTAGGTAAACTGCGCGCCTAAGCTGCCATGCATCATCCTTTACTCCAATTTCCCACTTCCCAAGATATTCTACCACTGTCGACTTTTTGCCTTCCGAACTATTAAGTTAGAGTTGCGGAACCTTGGAACTTGTCTGGTTTACTTGTCGCTTTCTGCCAAACTCAATTCATTCCATTCCCTTCCTTGCCTTCCATACATTCAACTCCGAACCGAATCCGGTCCCCTGGGCCCATAGAACCCAGCAGCTGGCCGGCGAGCTGGCGGGTTTCAGCGGCATCCATGATCGCAGGACTTACCGATTTATTCGCTACCTCCCTAGGTAGTTAGTTAGCAGACGCCCTGCAACGACCACCCTTAATTCGGCAGCAGTTAATGATCTGCATATCGTTACGCTGCACACCACCATTCACTAAGATCCGTTTTGTTCGCCCTCGAGTTTCAAGTTGACAGCATTTGTACCTATGGGCCTGGCTGAATAATCGGCCATCTACCGAGTACTTGCCTTGTTTACCTTCTGTAACAGATTCTACAATCTGCCTATTCAAGATTGCCTGTTCTCCGTTGTTGATACCGACCTGATACTACGGTAATCCCTGATTCACCGTCATTTCACCCGGTGCGCAGATTTTCGAGACAGAGCCTGTCGACGCCACAGACCAGACCGACCAGACCGACCATTGCCCTGGATCTACCGCCCGTCTTATCCTCCCCACTTCCCTAGGCTTGCAGCGCAGCGCACATCCTGAACATCCAGGTTGTCGATACCTGTTGGACAGCCGAATAATGGGACGAAAGGGGGCTCCCGAGCCGCTGTCCCTGCCTGACGACTCTGGCTCCGGTAATTTGGGCGAAACTCAAAACCCCACTACTGCCCCTGCGTTGTTGCCCGGATCCACGTCTACGGGATATCACGAGAGATTGACTCCGGAGTCTCTGCAAGTTGCTAACAGCACAACACCGACCTCATCCAGATCACCCAAATCTCCGCGATCTCCCATCGGCAGGACCAATGCGCCTAGGAATCCCCAAACCCCGGTTCATGCTCATTCGCCCTCTGAACCACAGGCCGAGACCTCAAGCCAGCTCGTGGGCGTCTCCCGTCCACCATACTCTGTCGACGACGTGAGTGGCCACCAATTCCATAACCTCCGCCAAGATTTAAGCAACCGCCCGAAGACTTCTGGTGGCCAGCAGCCCTCGACGTTCAGACAGGTACCACAGCAGAGGCGTGGACAGGCTGACCATTCCCGGAGCGCGAGCCGTTTCTGGGGATTTGGCAAGTCTAATAAGTCGAACCAGTTTCGACATATCCACACAAATAGTAGTAGCGAGTTCATGTCCCGCGGTCCTGATTATCCAAACATAGCAGAGAAAGGACCGAGTAGACGGTACAAGACTTCTGGTATGTAATGCTGAATACTCACTACTATGTAGAGCTGCTGCCACACGAACCGACCGTTTCTCTCTTGCTTGTTAGACTGGACGCTAAACTAACTCTTTGTTCGTCCAAGAAACCGACCTATCATCTGTCGATCCGTCGAACCACAAAGCCACCGTCCCTCTACCGTCTAGATCTGACGTGTCGTTGACGTCCACTGTCGATCGCGATAACTCGAACGGCTCAAGGAAAAACAAGCAAAAGCCCTTTGCCCTTCTTGGCCGCAATAGGTCTTTGAAGGAACAGGAGGACAACAACGCCAAAGGATTACCGGTAACGAAGGACAGCGAGTCAGAGCAATCGAATTCACAGCCCTTGAAGACGGCCCCGGTATACTTGGAGGGGCCCGAGCGATCTTTCAAGCATATGATGAACTCGGCTCCGCGTAACCACTCGGCGGATCGAGCATTGCCCCGCGATGTACCAGGGAACAAAGACAACCGGGGTGACAAAGACCAAAACCGGAGCCACCCTTCTTCTTATAGGGATAACGGCGGCTCCAACTTCTTTACCGGCCTCAAGACTTCCGGCAGTTGGGCATTCGATATGGGCAAACAATTCTTCGCGAAGGGCGGCCGGAGTGGCAGCAGTAGCCACTACAACCAGTCTACCAACTCAAGAGGAGATAACGGCATAGATGACGAACATTACGTATTGAAAGTGATTAGCCTACCACTTGTCGAGCAGACACGATTGACCAGAATATCGAAGCGACTTGAGGATTCGCGGGACAAGACAGAGTTTTGGATGCCCGCTTTCCCGTGGCGAGCCATTGATTACTTGAACTACAAGGGGACCGAGGTGGAGGGACTCTACCGCGTTCCTGGAAGCGGTCCCCAGATCAAGAAGTGGCAAAGGAAATTCGATGAAGGTATGGCTAGCACCCCCAGCTTGCACACTTGGACGAGTACTAACTCCCAGAAGAGGGCGATGTCGATCTATTCGCCCAGGATGACCTCTACGACATCAATATTGTTGGCTCTATGCTTAAGGCATGGCTACGCGAGCTTCCCGATGAACTTTTCCCGAAATCGGCCCAAGAAAGAATTGCTCGCGAATGCGCGGGCACTGAGGAGGTACCACAACTCCTTATCGACGAACTCTCCAACCTCTCGCCATTCAACTACTATCTCCTTTTCGCGATCACGTGTCACTTGAGCTTGCTTCTTGCGCATGCAGATAAGAACAAGATGGACTTCCGCAACCTCTGCATATGCTTCCAGCCGTGCATGAAGATCGACGCCTTCTGCTTCAAGTTCCTGGTATGCGACTGGAGGCATTGCTGGCAGGGTTGCAAGAACGAAACGAAATACATAGAAGAAGAGTACATGCTTCTCGATCAACCAGTCCCCAGGGTGCTACATAGTGTACCCCCTGTACAAAACGACGCCTTGGAGGAACGGGACGAACGCAACATATCTTCATCCGATAGCAGCAAACAATCAACATTAGCGCAAGATTTACCGCAGAATGGGAAATTGAGAAAGAAGCCTTTAGCGTCGGGTCCGTCGAATGGTAGTATGGAATCGAACTCGACGGCAGCTACGTCCGTGACGGGCAACAGCAACCGGGAAATGCCTAGACGATACTCTCAAGAGTTGCGACCGTTGTCACCGATCAAACCTTTGTCTCCACTGGGCTTTTAATCGACATCCAGCCGTGCCGAAGAGAACGACGTCCCAATTGTTCTTCCCGAAGACGAACGTATTCGGGTCATGTTGTGGCATTATAACCTTAAGGGCTTTCGTAGTAGATATGGAAGCCTTTGCCACTATACTCCCTCGTCGGGAGAGGCTGTATATGATGGAGATGGCCCTCTCCTGTTGAGTCACGACGTCACGCTTCACGAATTTCCTATTTCTTTTGTGTTCAACTCAGCATCTATCTGATTCATCGCGCTGTTGTGCCAGACGCAAACTCTCTCCGCCTTCCTCTTAGCGGATCCAGGCGTTGTTATTACTGCAGGAGTCGTTACAAGATATGGTGAGTTGGGGCTCGTGTGGAGAGACGTCTCTATGTTTGGTGTGCCTGTGTTTTAGAGAACTCGGGCAAGCTGTTGCTGGGAGCCGAAGGCGGGTCCTCTTTGGGTATACAGGGGGACACGCCTTGCTGGCCAATATCGAATGTTGCTTTTCTCTTTTCTTTTTTTGTTTACCTGAGTGTTTGAAATACCCCTTCTTGCGGTGGAATTGTTGGGTGCCTTGTCTGGGGCCAAATAAGCCTACGAAGGCTGTTATATATAGCGGCCCCGGCACACACCCAGGCGGATGGATGAGTGGCGCGTTTGGCGTGTGCCACGCCTTCAGCAGGCGGGCAGTTCGACGGTGTTTGTATACAGGGGGCACAGCAGGCTTGGTTATACTTGTTTGTGTTGTTTGTTGTCTTGGTTGGCATAGCCGAGCGGAGCAGAGATATTCATCGACCTATTTTTTGGATGTTTGCGATGGGATCGAGATGAGACCGTGTCAGTGAAAAGGAGAAAAGAGACAGACGCCAATCGGAGTCGAGGAGCCTGGGGTTCCAGTTCCAGTTGTATTCATACAGACACACACACATGTCTTTGGGGCAATGCAGCGCAGCACAGTCCTGCTGATGCACATAATATATCGGGCAGCTCCAGTTTTGGGACGGTCCTACTACCGATGGTCTCAAGACAGACAGACGGATACCTTAACAAGCCCCCCGAGACCAGACCATAGCATACAATAATTAATATCAAATGTTGCCAAAACGCCGTGCTCCTCGTTGTTTGGTTTTATCTTGGTCCACTCTGCCACCCACATCCTTCCATGACACAAGATAGGCAGTACCTTCCACTGCCCTACCTATCCTCCCACTCCCTCCTCACTGACTCGCTTCACAGCCTCTACCTCCTCTTCGACTTCCCACCAGCACCGCCACCGCCACCGCTCGCCTTCCTCGTGCCGGCGGCGCCCCTCGCCCTCGCCCCCTTGAGCAGGGCCTTCTCGCGCTTGGCCTCGGCCTCGGCCTGCTCGTCGACCTCGACGAGCCAGTCCTTCTGGACGGCCCCTTCGTCGCGGGCGCGCTTGCGGTCCGTGAGGCGGCCGCCCCGGTCGTGGCCCCACGTGCGCTCCCACTGGCCCGTCGCCTCGTTGAACTCGCGGCCCCGCGCCGCCCGCTGCTCCCGCGTCTTCGGCTTGATCCCCTTGCGCGCCGCGAACTTCTCCCACCGCGTCGCCTCCTTCGCCGCCGGCAGCGGCTTCTCGCGCGGCAGCGCCGTCGTCGGAGGCGGCAGCGTCAGGAGAACCCCGTCCGTCGTCGATTGCAGGGGGGCCGTGGTCAGGAGCTGGTTGATCTGTTTTTTGGGGAGGGGGAGAGGGAGTTAGTTGTTTGGTCATACTAAGAAGGAAATAGTATGAAAGAAGGAGGGAGGGAAGGGGGGGCCGGGCGGGGGGGAGCAGGAAAGGGGCAAAACGCACAAGTGCTTGTGCTCCGTCCCGCGCAACAGCTGCGAGGCGCTCCTCGAGGGGCGCCGCGGGGTCTGGAGACGAGGTGTTCAGAGGGTTCGGGTCGTTGGCTAGTAGGAGGCCCAGGTCGAATGTGTACGGTGTTGGCTTGTTGACCGCGACGTCGAGCTTCGGCCGAGCCGCTGCGGTTGTCGCCGCCATGATGTGTTGACTGTGTGTGTGGGTGAGATTGTTGGCGATCGATTCGCTTTTGTGTTTGTTCAATTTGGTGTAGAAATTGGGTTATTTCTTGCCTGCTTCTCAATTGGTAGGTATGATGATCGTTGGCAGTCTTCCGTCTTGTCGCAGTGCTGAACTATAGAAAAGTCGAGTCGATAAGAGGTCTTCAATTGTAAAAAGTTTGGATCCACTGGCTGGTTGCATTATCGATAGCAGATAACTGGCACTACCCTGCGACTAGTCTGACGCTAGAGCTCAGTCTAAATTCTCCGATTGGTTACTCAGATCAGATCCCTGCAGCCTGGAGGACCGAATCTTGGATGCAGATTTGTGGCTGGATAATTTCGAAATTTTGGAAGGAAGTCACTAAATCCGCCTCAGCCTTAATTAGGTAGCTTCAGCCTCATAGCGAATCAAAGCTCCCCCAATTGGAAAGTGTTAAGATTCTCTTGTGGGGGAAAGTGCGCCCTCAGTGCTCAATCACTCACCAGAAGACGAACGGACCGACGAACGAACGAACAACGAACAGCCTCACCAACCACCACCCGCCATGGCGAGCACCAATTGCTGGAGGTGCTTGGCACGGCCCTCTCAACGTGTGCTAAGTTCCGTCCAGGCAATACCGTCAATATCAACGTCACAATCCACGACGGCGGCGGCGGCATGTTTCTCGACATCGGCCAGACGGCTGGCGGCACCCCAGTCGAAGCCCTCCGCCTCGAAGGACTCGGGGACCCCGAACCTGTCGCGGCACATCCGGTCGGGCAAGAAGATGGTGCTGGGGCGGAAGAAGCCGCAGCTGGACAAGGGCAAGTCCGCGGGGCCCGGCGAGCGCAAGGCCTTCCGGAAGCGGATCCAGCTGAGCAACGACAACGCGCTCGAGGTCGAGGGGTCACCGCTGATGGACCTGGCCCAGCTCTCCGACCCGGAGGCCGTCGGCCGCGTCGCCAGCCTGCCCCCGGACCTCATCGACCGGCTGCGCGCCATCGAGGCCTTCAAGCCCACCCAGAACTGGGGCCTCTTCCGCTCCCCGCACCTGCTCATCCGCCGCGAGACCGTCGAGCTGATCCGCCGCATCCAGGACGCCGTCGCCCGCAAGGAGACCGCCCGCGTCGTGCTTACCGGCGAGCGCGGGTCCGGGAAGAGCATCCTGTCCCTCCAGGCCCTGTCGGCCGGGTTCATGAACAACTGGATAGTCATTAACATCCCGGAGGGTGAGTTCCGCATCCAGCTCCAATCCCAGTCCTGCTAGCGCAAGGGCAAGGGATATAATTCGCTTCGATTCATTAAATTGGAGTTGAAAAGATATATGTGCCTGCACACATACAGACACAGCTACTAACAAACCCCTCCCAAAAATACAGCCCAGGACCTCACGAACGCGAACACCGAGTACTCGCCGCTCGCCAACTCGGAGATGTTCGCGCAGCCGATCTACATGGTGAAGCTGATGCAGACGATCTTCGACACGAACCGGGAGCTGCTGTCGAAGCACCGGGTGGAGATGGACCACATCTACCTGCCCGTGTCGGTGACGCGCGGCACGACGCTAGCGGCCATGCTCAGCGCCACGCGCGAGCCCGAGTTCGCCTGGCCCGTGTTCCAGGCCTTCTGGCAGGAGCTGCTGCGGCCCGGGCGCCCCCCCATCCTCCTGGCCCTCGACGGCCTGCACCACCTCATGCGCGTCAGCGAGTACCGGTCGCCGGCCTTCGAGCTGATCCACAGCCACGACCTGGCGCTGTGCCGCTTGCTGGCCGACAGCCTGGGCGGGCGGACCAAGTTCTCCAACGGCGCGGTCGTGCTGGGCGTCACCAGCCGCAACAACACGCCGACGCTGCCCTCGGTCGAGGTGGCGCTCGAGCAGGCGGCCGCGCGCCAGGCCGGCGTCGACCCGGCCGACGCCGCCGCCTTCCCCCAGCGCGACCCCTGGTACCGCGGCTACGACGAGCGCGTCTTCGCCGCCCTCGACGGCGTCGAGGTCCTCCCCGTCCGCGGCGTCTCCAGGCCCGAGGCCCGCGCCCTCCTCGAGTACTGGGCCGCCAGCGGCATCCTCCGCCAGCGCGTCGACGAGTACAGCGTCTGCGAGAAGTGGACCCTCGCCGGCGGCGGCGTGCTCGCCGAGATGGAGCGCGTCGTGCTGTTCGATAACCGGGTCTCCATGTGATGCGGCCACGGGTGTGGAGGCGGAGTAAAGGGGGTTGGGTACTGGGGATTTGGGGTGTGGGTGTGTATGCTTGAAGGGATGGGAATGTATGACGAAATCCTACTGATCTTGAAAGGGAAATGGGAAAAGGGGGGAGGGAGGGTACGGTATTATGAATACTCTGTATAAAACTCTGCAAGGTCCCAATTGCCTCTGAAAAGGGGTAGTTACAAACAAAACATACTACATATCATGCATACCCCTCAAGGCAAAAAGCAATGCCTTGTTCGTGTCATCAAGTCTCTGGCGCCTGTGGATGCAACGCCTTCCATGAATTTACATTTCTGTCATCGATACATTCGGGACGAGTGATTATATCACAATATACTCCAAGTTAGCAGATGCCTGAAATGCAGCCAGGTCTCCTGCATAGGTCAAAAGGAATGACAGTATAGCATTGATTCTCAACTGGGGTGGCCTGTATCTTGAATGAGCCTTTGCACTAAATACTGCTCAGGTCAGTCGCGGGCTACGTTGATATGATTGACAAGCAAGCAGCAAGGTAGCAGCAATAAGATGATACAAGAGCAGTAATGGTACAAGCAGAAGGGAAAGAAGGAAAAATGAAATCCGAATAGAAAGCACTAGCTGGTCACACAAATTCCCTTGCTTTGACTACTAGCTCTCCGTCAAAACTTTCGAATCCTCTCTTCTCCCTCAACCCCGTGTAGGCAATATTTGTCATGATCAGACCTGTGCCATCACTTCCAGTACCGCCAACCATGGCTCAAGAGTTGCTCGGAGCCTCAAGCTCTTGTCGACCCGGCAGGCATCCTTCAACGTTTCTTTCTTTAACGTGGTCGTACAGACTTGTAATCCAGCGAGCGTACTCATGGGTCTCGCAGGTTTCGTCAAATGACTCAAGTCTGGTGCGAATCCTAATGCTGACCATACCATCACTGTTAGTTTCTAGTTGGACCCCACCAACTTCGTGAGGCGCAGTCCTCGCCCAGTCTATGATGTAGAACAGCTCGTCGTCGCGCGAGCAAACAATATCGTAGTACCTGTTGATGTATTTTCCAACCTGCATAGATGGTTCATCGCCCTCTCGAGAATTCTTGGTATAACAGCCCTCAGGGAAATTTGATATCCCATGTAATCGGTCACGTAGGCGGTTGCTCTCCGAGCCGATGCCTCTCAGGGCATTATGGACGTCTAGGGGACCGTGGTGTAACATGTATAAGAGCTCCATTGTACCTATACCACCGCACCGGAAGTCTTTTGCAGTATTTGCTGGGAACGCCGCAACCATTTCGGGTGTGTAGACTCCTCCAAAAGGTATCATCACGAGGAACACGTTCTTGCCGGCGAGACGAAATTTCTGCGCGATCTGTGCCCAAGTGACACTGGATTGCCAATACGCAACGTCATCTTCATTCCGTCTGGGATCCGGCCGGGAGGTTGTACATGGGGCTGAAACCAAGGTGCACGCGTCCCTTTCGTGTATAAGGCCGCTATAGATAAACACAAGGTCGTCACCATCGAGAATTTCCTCGGGAATTTTGAAGTGGTCAAGAGATTCGTTATAAGTATCAGGGATCGCCTCAATGCGCTTTTTATTTCTGAGTGGCGCAACGAACGTGTTGACTCCAAAAAGACCCTTAAGGCAATCAAACGCTGATTTCCCCGCGAGCCCAAACGAGGTTTCGCACAATGGAGTCCACGATAAGAGAACTAAACTAGCAGTTCGCTCTCGCAGGAGCTTGCTTAAGTCTTTATTGTAGGGTCTGAAATCGAAGGCTGGCATTGCAAGATGGGACAGGGTTACTTGATTTGTGAAAAGGGGGGTGTAAGGAGAATGAAGGTCGTCTAGATTGGATTCCGTGCCTTGGGTCGTGATAGTTTTCGTGTCTCCTTGATAGAAATACTGGTGATTGAGGGGGAAGCCGCAAGCCGTGACTTGCTTCTCGCTGTGTTGAGAGGTCATTTGCCTACTTAGTAGCTACCAGAAACCTGGATCAATGCCACTTAGTTCATGCTTGGCACAGGGAAGGCGTGCTGATAGAGACGTCCTATGAACTTTGCTTCGAACTATCCTAAAGCGAAGCCGATCAGCTGTATGAACAGCTTGGGATACATAGAATAGTTGAGTGCGTTCCGTACCTACCTCAACGAGACGAGGGTTGGCGTGCACTCAGTAGAGTTGAATTTCCTCGGAAGTGACGCAAAGGCAGACTGGGATAAATACAGGATGATGTTATCGCACTTCTTTATGTAGATCACTGTTGAGATGGAAGGTTCGGATGAAATTTGAAGTTTGCAAAGCCTACGAAGGACGTGTGCGGCAGGAGAGGTAGTAGAAATGTTGTGAATCTTGCTAGGGGTAGCTACTGCATACATCAATAATTGATGTCAAGCAGGAACGAAGGTAATCAGGCAGGTACCTATGTAGGTAGGAAACTGCAGCAAAGCCAGTCAGGTAACTACAACCGGTACGCACCCAACTTACGCGTATGCAAATCCCCCTGATACTAGGTAGGCAGGTACATAATCTTGAAAGGGTGGGTGCCACTTACCTGTGGTAGTTGTAGGCTACAATTACTCTCACCTTGCTTGACCATGCAACTTGAAGCAGGTGGCCATTCCAAAGCAGGTAAGCAACCAGCAATCGATGGGCACAACTTCTCTCAAGCAGTGAAATACGACATCGCCAACTACCCTGGCTAAGTTTACCTGGTTGGGGCTTCAACCAAGTCCCGTCATGGACGAAGATGCACAATCTTCTCACCTACGCCCATGTAGCAACCAATGGGCAGCATAGCCAGACAACATTATTAACAGTGTATATTCTCATGCTCTGTAGTTTCAGTATCCCTAACGCCATGACATGTAGACAGATACGCAAGTCTTGATCACATAGCAATGTAGCATTGCATGCCCATTGCACTCTGCTTTTCATTACCCTACTACTTACGGGCAATAGCCAACCCAACCTCAAGCACGGAGGGAAGGCGGATGTTGGCCCTAATCCCCCCCTTATTCATCATCGTTGTCATTGGCAGTGATGAAAACCAGTCGACTTCCATTGCCAGCAGTTTGCCAGACCTGTTATCGGGGTAGTTGATTAGCAGAGGTCCATGAAAAACAACTTAGGGGGTGGGGAGGGGGGTATCTCGAGAAATAAAAACTCACATCAAGACTCGTGTACTCATCCAAAGCACTCAACCACTGATCCTCCGTGAAGCCCTTCGCCAGCACTCTCTCGCGGACCTTCCGCATGCTCAGCTCAACAGCCGCACCCGCCTCATCCTCGTCCTCATCCTCCTCGGCGTCCGCGCGGCACGCGCCGCTATCGGCGAGCGACTTGACGAGGTTGTAGATGCGGCTAGCGGCGTTCGGGGCGCGCCTGCTGCCGCCGGCGCTGCTGGCCTCGTGGGCCGCCAGGCTCTCCTTGCTGGCCTCCATGAGGCGCAGAGCCTCGTCGACGTCGTCGCTGCTGACGGCGGCGGCGAAGCGCAGCCGCGCCAGGGCCTGCGCCAGGCGCACCACGCCCAGCAGCGTCCGCGCCGTCGTGTACGTGAACTGCTGGTTGCGCTTCTCGGCCCGCCGCTGCGCCTCCCGCATCCGTACGTACGTCTTGGTCAGGTACTCCGTCACCGACTCCGGCACCGTCGGCCGGTACGTGCGCGCCTGCGCCACGTACGCGCGCACCTCGTGCGGCGTGAAAACCACGTTCGGCTGTTGCTGCTGGTCTGCATCGCCGTTGCCGTTGTTGTTGTTGGCGGCGTACTGATCCGGATGTTTGCTGTGCATGTGCACATAGGCCACGTGCTTGGCGAGCTGGGCGTCCGAGTCGCGCGACGGGGTGTCGAGCAGGAGGAACAGAATGTCGAAACGTGAGAGCAGGGCGGCGGGAAGGTTGATGTTCTCGACGGGCGAGATGCGCGGGTTGTACCGGCCGTAGATGGGATTGGCGGCGGCCAGAATGGAGGTGCGGGCGTTGAGCGTAGTCGAGATGCCCGCCTTAGAGATGGAGATGGTCTGCTGCTCCATGACTTCGTGAATGGCCGTTCGGTCGTTGTCATCCATCTTGTCGAACTCGTCGATGCAGCAGATGCCGTTGTCAGCCAGCACCAGCGCGCCACCCTCGAGCACCATCTCGTCCGTCACCGGGTCGCGCATCACGGCCGCCGTCAGACCGACACCACTGGAGCCGCGGCCGGATGTATAGACACCTCGCGGCGCCACCTTGGAGATATACTTCAGCAGCTGGGACTTGGCCACACCAGGATCGCCCATCAGGCACATGTTGATGTCGCCACGGATGCGCATGCCGTCACCCATCGTCTTGGTGACACCGCCGACAAGCAGCAGGAGCAGCGCCTTCTTTACATCGAGGTGGCCGTAGATCTCGGGCGCGATCGACTTAGCCAGCATCTCATACACGGCCCCAGATTGGCTGAAGGTGCTAATACGCTTAAGCAGCCGGTCGTCAATCACCATCTCGTCGTAGGCCTTCTTGTGCTGCACAATATGATGCGCCTCGACATAGGTGTCGGTCAACAATCCAGCTCTCATCGCCTTGAAGCCGGTATAAGGCGTAGGCAGGAAGATGCCAGAAATATCGACGACATCGCCGGGGTTGATTTGTCGCACGGCACTGCCATAGCACATGACGGTGAGAATGCGCGGAATCTGGCCGATAGGAACCTGTTCTGCCAACTCCTGGATCTTGACCTCCTGGAATGGCTGGAACTTCGAAGCACGAGAGGATTGGAACAGTTGGCCCTTCGACTGGTTCTCCTTGCACTCTTGAGACGGACAGCTGGTGAGGGGTGAGTATGACTTGTCGCTCACGGGCTGGAAGATCTCGCAGCCGCATCGATCACAAGTATAGGCGGCCACCTGGGCAATTGGCTTGACGTCAGATACCCTGGTCGCAATACCGCGTACTGTGATTAGATGCCCGAGGTGGTCTCCCCGTACCTGCCGGACGGACAAGGCCTTTACGGGCTTCTCTGCAGTGGACGTTCTCGGCTGGAAGACCAGCGTGTACCGTCTAGTAAGTTCCGCTGGGAAGGTAGATTCAAGCAACTCGGGGTTGTTCGAGTTGGCGGCAGCCTCAGCAAGATCGCGATTCCGCGCTTGTCGGCGCTCCATGATGACATCCAGTACATCATCCTTGAAACTAATTTAGGAGTCAGTGAAAAGGAAAGGGAGAGAAAAGGTATAAACGCGGTCTGCTGGCTGGTCTCTTCTTACGTTACTCCTGACGTCGGCGGGGGCATTTTCTTGTCTATCGCTCGGGACATAACCTCAACATAGTGTTTTGTGTTTGTCTCAATAGACTCGACCAGTTTCAAGTCCTCGTTGGTATCGTTTTCCCACTATAGAAAAGGGGTTATATTAGTTGAGGTGAATACTCTCGTATGCGAATTATGACATACTGCAGCGACGTCGTCTAGCTCTATTAATACTTCATCGATAGACCGGTCGGCTAATTTCTGCATCATGTCGGCATATTTATGCTTGGGCTGCTTCGAGGTCGCCCTTTCTCTCCGGCGTCGCTCGTGCGCCTCGTCATCTTCGTCCATAAAATCATAATCGTCCTCTAATTCGTCTTCGTCAATGTTGATCTGGCCAATTGCATGCGTAAGAGTTTGCTCGGGCGAGGTCTTAAAGTTCTCGAGGAAGTCTTCGAAGGCAGCTATAAGATGTTCGGTCAGCTACGCCATTCAGGTATAACATAATAGCTATTCAGCACAGATATCCCCATACTTTGTTGGGCCTCGTAGTCGACGACGTTCCTGTATTGAAGCAACGCCATCTTGTAAGGATTCAGGCGTGCTTTCTGTGGGTATCAGTTGTAGCTCTGCTGTTCTTTCAGATTCCAGATCTCAGATGGGACGTTGATGCTGTTGGAAAATTGTTGCGACAAGTGCACCAAGGAGAGTGGGCTACGATGATGGGACCTCGAGTCGTTCGTTGACTTGCAAGGTTGACGGGGCTGGAAGCGGATAGCGCTGCCGGGGTGATGAGTGCCGCTGCTTGTGGGCTTTACAGTGCAGGTGTTCACTGCAACAAGCTTGAATTGAGTTTGGTGCGTGGCGCGTGGAGCGTGGCGCGTGCTGAGACGCGACTTTTCGCGTTCTCACTAGCCTCACCATTAAGCTTCCAGGTTCCGAAACTTCAAGGTTCTGAGCAGCCCTGGAGCCAGGCAGTCAGGCCGTCAATCTAGAAGATTGTGGCTGACAAGAGCCGGCAGCTTCTGAGTCCGGTCCCGAGGTCAGTTCCTTTTCTCTGATAGGAGGAGCAGCCCCCACCTCCACTTGCACATGCGGAAGACAACCTTGGAACCTTCTTGGAACCTTGCAGCTTGACGGTGGACCGAAGCAGAGCTAGCATGACACGCATGGCCCATGCTCCTCTATACCGCTAAACGGCCATTGGACGGACCGCCTTCAACCCTCTGGCTGGGTGCTGTGGAGGCGTGGAGTTGCTATCCGGGCCTCGGTATCGGTGTCTGTCATGTCGCATCGCAATGCTGCTGCTACCTGAGCTGCTGAGCAAGAGAATCGGTCAACCCGTTTGCTTTGCTGGTTTATCCTCGCCCAATAGCCCGTTGTTGACTTGTTCATAATAATAACATTTTCTTCTGATCGCGAAGGATTGTCATGTTTTATATACACTGAAAGCGCGCTCTATTCAAATATTCGAATATGGCTCCATCACGGCCGAATGCGCATTCCACTGCCGCCGAGATCTCCCTCGTACACCTGAAGAACTGTTTAGTGAACCTTCCTTCGTCGCTCGTTAACTTACTTGTGACTATCAACACCGTAAGTACAAGCTCTCTACTCGTGTGGAACTATCGAGCTTCTTGCCGTCTGCCAGTTCGCTAAACATAGTCGTGTCTTACTAGCCTGCTCAAAATGTCATCGTCGAACTTAATTATCGTGTCCCCTCATCCACAAATGGAACAGCTTCCGGTGGCGGCGGGAGCTCCTCGTCGCAGAGATCTATATACCTGGGCTGGACCGGTATGCCGAGCAAACGCAAGATAGCTCCTATAGTTGGAAGAGATGGTATAAACACCACACGCGGTAGTGGGAGGGATCAGGAGGTCACCTCGGTGGAATTAGATGCGACGTTGGCAGCAACGTTGGGATTGTCCGACGGTCAGAAGATCACCGCTATCATCCATGTCGACCCGCCCTTAGCACATACAGTCAATATTGAGCCTTTGACCTCGGAAGATTGGGAAATCATTGAGTTACATGCGACCTTTCTGGAGCTCAATCTTCTCTCCCAGATCCGCGCTCTGCCAAATCCTGCGTATTCGCCAGGCGAAGGCCAACCTCCCAACCAACACCCGCTGACGCTGCACCTGTCACCTACTTCCACTGCCAATATTAAAGTGCTGTCGCTCGAACCTGCTCCTCCGAAAGATGCCGCCTTCGTCAAAATCGCGCCTGATGCCGAAGTTATCGTTGCACCGAAAACTCGCCCCAAGCCGTCCAAGAACAATAGCCAGAGCCGTAGCGTCGGAAGTATATCAAGAAGAAGTGGCAAGAGTACGGCTAGTACTATTCGCAAAAAGGGGGGGCGGGAACGAGAGGAAAAGAAGCCTGCGTTGTTTTTAAGGGGTCTTGACAGGCAGCTTTGCCACGAATGGTTCGATGAAGACTCCGCCGCTCTGAGCTTAAGTGTATGGGTTGATAGGGACTTGTTATTGTCTAAAGACTTCCGAGGCGTGAATTGGGTGACAGTCAACGTTGTCAGGCCGGCTGGACTGCAGCCTCCTATCGACCCCCAGAAGCAGCAGCAGGAAAACACAGCTAATTCTGACGGGACTAAACCTACTGAGAACATTATTGCGCAGCTTCACCCCTGGGACGACCCTCCTAATGGCCAAACGATAGCTCTCGCCACACCCCTGTGTGCTTTGCTAGGATGCCAGGGTATGGTTGGTGGCATTGTCAAAATTGAGCCAGCACCACAGGCCCTTTCGCGAAGTTCGATACAACGGCTCAGGGTATACCCATTCTCTGGTGCAGATACAAAACCTACAGAAGGGCTGAAATTCGGTGGGGAGTCAAAAGCCGAGAAAGAGGCTGCTGCCAAGATGATTTCACGCATCTACGGTCCAAGCCATAATGCAAAGGGGCTACTACGTGGACCCCTAACTGATGGAATGGTTCTTGGGCTGTACGATGGACTAGATATACCCCTCGGTTGGGAAGGTGGTTTTCTCAAATTCGACCCTCCGAGTCTTACTACCAGCTCTAGGGAGGCGCTGAGCTGGTGCCTTGGCTCTGAACGGTCAATACCCATCGAAATGCAACCCCCGGTTCCTCGCCCACAGTGGTTTGGGGAAAAAGACGAAGATAGCGTATCGTCGAGTGATTCCATCTTAGTCGGAATCGACACATTGCTATCTAACCTGAAATCTCACCTTTCACACTTATCGTCAGTACTCTTGACAGGTGCTTTAGGGTCTGGAAAAACTGCGGTGGTACAATCGCTAGCACAAACTTTGCGGAACGACTACCTGTTTCATACCACATACTTTCCTTGTCGAAAACTCGTCAATGATGAAAGTAGAGTAACGACGATCAAAGAGACCTTGAACAGGGTATTCATGAGTGCTAGCTGGGGTGCGAGACTTGGTGGCCAGGCACTCGTCATCTTGGATGATTTAGACAAGCTCTGCCCGGTGGAAACTGAATTGCAGGTAGGGAATGACAACGGCCGGAGTCGGCAGGTTAGTGAGACGATCTGCTCGATTGTGCGACAATATTGCGGGCGGGATAGTGGAGTCGTTCTTCTTGCAACAGCTCAAGGCAAGGAATCTCTCAATAACGTCGTTGTCGGCGGGCATGTCGTTCGCGAAATTGTGGAGTTGAAGGCCCCGGATAAGGAAGCACGTAGGAGAATTACGGAGGCGGTAGTTCGGGCCCATACCGTCAGCCCGGAGATAGTGCGTGCACCGAACTCCGAGAGCAGCCGGCCCACAACAGCCGATGGGGCCACGGATGGTGAGGATGGCGGTGCCTGGATGGATGGTGCCAGCCAACCAAGCAGAAGCAACTCAATATCGAAACCGAAGAGTGACGGCTTTCTACTTGATCCTGAACTAGATTTCTTGGATCTGGCTGGGGAAACAGATGGCTATATGCCAGGTGATCTCCTTCTCCTCGTCTCTCGAGCTCGCAATGAAGCCTTGATACGATCAGTCAGCGAAACCTCGCTGCAGAAGGACTTGGATATTGTGCAGCTTAGCCGACTAGATTTCGACAACGCGCTCAAGGGCTTCACCCCGGCTTCTCTCCGAAACGTCTCGCTGCAGACATCTACCACCAAATTCGACTCCATCGGCGGCCTCCAGGAAACGAGGCGGATTCTGCTCGAAACGCTGCAGTACCCCACCAAGTATGCGCCGATCTTCGCGCAGTGCCCGCTCCGGCTCCGCTCCGGCCTGCTGCTTTACGGCTTCCCGGGTTGCGGCAAGACGCTGCTGGCGAGCGCCGTGGCGGGCGAATGCGGGCTGAACTTCATCTCGGTCAAGGGGCCGGAGATCCTGAACAAGTACATCGGCGCGAGCGAGAAGAGCGTGCGGGACCTGTTCGAGCGGGCGTCGGCGGCGCGGCCGTGCGTGCTCTTCTTCGACGAGTTCGACTCGATCGCGCCCAAGCGGGGCCACGACTCCACCGGCGTCACCGACCGCGTCGTCAACCAGCTGCTGACCCAGATGGACGGCGCCGAGGGCCTGTCGGGCGTCTACGTGCTAGCCGCCACCTCGCGCCCCGACCTGATCGACCCGGCCCTCCTGCGCCCCGGCCGCCTCGACAAGAGCCTGCTCTGCGACTTCCCCGCCCTCGAGGACCGCCTCGACATCCTCCGCGCCCTCGGCCGCAAGGTTAAGCTCGCCGACGACGTTACCATCCCCGAAGACGACGGCGAGATCGCCGCTATGATTGCTGCGGGCGAAGGAGGGCCCCTCCTCGAGATCGCCCGCCGCAGCGAGGGCTTTTCCGGCGCCGACATGCAGGCCCTCATGTCCAACGCCCAGCTCGAGGCCATCCACGACGTACTTGGCGGTAGCAACTTGCCCCAGCAGCAAAACCATCACACTAATAACAATAAGCGTGGGGGTCATCGGACGGCGGCAAGCTCGAGACCAGATGCGTCTGCCGCCGCGATCCGTAACTTCCTGCAGTTCCGATACGGTGCCGATGCCGCACTCGCCGATGCTCAGAAGAGCAACAACAAAAGCCGGTCGGCCGAGCTGGCCGAGAACGCGGCCATCGCGGCCCGGCTCGCGGAGATCAAGCTGGCGCGCAAGAGGACGCGCATGGCGGCCGCGGCGCAGAAAGGTGGCTCGACAGCAGTACCAACCGAGAACGGTGAGGTATACGGTAACGGCGGCGGAAGCGGTGCGGCAAAGGACGGAGCTGGAGCCGGCGCTGGTCCGGGCGAGGTGCGCGTCTCGTGGAAGCACCTGCTCAAGGCGCTCGAGGCCACGCGACCCAGTATCAGCACCCAGGAGCGGGGCCGGCTCGAGCGTATCTACCGCGAGTTCGTGGTCGGGCGGTCGGGAGAGATGAGGGATGGGCAGCCGAGCATGGAGGTTGGGGGCAGGAGTAGCCTCATGTAGAAGGAATGCTGATGTAAAAGAGGCATTTTTGTCACTGCCAGAATATGGGTGCAGTGTCAGTATCACCTGGGGATCAGCTGGAGCAGAAAAAAGCAAACCAAAATGAAGATGGGATGTAAATATGTCACGATAGGATGACTGTTGTTGTATGTTGTGTTGGTCACCAGAGAGCTAGATTGGCGAGTGGTGACTACTTGGTAGGGTGGTGGTCGTCGTGTATATTTACCTATCCAGGGCACACATGGAGATATTGCAACTGTATCGTCACATTTAATTCTGTACCTCGTTGACCGTGCCCTGAAGTTTTCCGCCAGACTGTTTGGGTTACTTCATGCCTGTCTGCGTCGGATTTGGCGATCTAACACTTCTAAATTCTATTAAGCCATAGCCACCTTCCCCCAACCAATCACAGCCCAAAGAATTACCCCAGACTTTCGCATTCGCGACGTCGCAGCACAACAACGATAAGGTCTTTTCGAATGCATTTAATTCCGAAAGTTCATGCCCTTTACATTCTAGGATTTGACCGAAATTATTGACGTTTTTACTTTGTAATTATCGTGTACAATTGAATGCCGCGCGACATCCTGATCCGTGCACCTAGCGTTGCAACTAAGTCCGTACGGGCAACGGCCATTTCCTATCGATAAGCCAAAACAGTACTAGCTTGGCTGGAACGGGCTTTGCTGGAACGGGCCCGGCTTAAGTGGAACGGGCCTGGCTTAAGTGGAACGGGCCCGGCTGGAATGAACAGGCTTTGCTGGAAGGGGCTTTGCTGGAACGGGCCCGGCTTAGGTGGAAGGGGCCCGGCTGGAAAGAATAGGCTCTGCTGGAAGGGGCTTTGCTGGAAGGGGCCCGGCTTAGGTAAAACGGGCCCGGCTGGAAAGAATAGGCTCTGCTGGAAGGGGCTTTGTTGGAAGGGGCTTTGTTGGAAGGGGCTTTGTTGGAAGGGGCTTTGTTGGAAGGGGCTTTGTTGGAAGGGGCTTTGTTGGAAGGGGCTTTGCTGGAACGGGCTTTGCTGGAACGGGCTTTGCTGGAACGGGCCCGGCTTAGGTAAAACGGGCCCGGCTGGAAAGAACAGGCTTTGCTGGAAGGGGCTTTGCTGGAAGGGGCCCGGCTTAGGTAAAACGGGCCCGGCTTAGGTAAAACGGGCCCGGCTGGAAAGAATAGGCTCTGCTGGAAAGGGCTTTGCTGGAAGGGGCTTTATTGGAAGGGGCTTTGCTGGAACGGGCCCGGCTTAGGTAAAACGGGCCCGGCTGGAAAGAACAGGCTTTGCTGGAACCGGCTTTGCTTTATTGGAAGGGGCCTAGGCTGGCAGGAAAGGGGCTGGCAAAGCCAGCCCCTTTCCTGCCAGTATTATTCCGGTCCTTATCGATAAAAGGTTTAAGTTAAAGCTGATTATGTAATATATTACTTTTCGGGCAAAGATACGATTCCCGGGCAGATTACGTAATACAATATTTACCTAGCCCAATTCAAATAAGCAGCAAAAAGCAATTCCCTTAAAGGTCTCCGCGCGAAGCGCGGAGCCGGCGTCAGCTGGTAATTACTAATACCATGATATCCGAATCACCAACTTCACTTGTTAATCCTTTGTTTAGGACGGGTTGTAAGTATGCCCTATGTCTGCAATTGCCTACTTGGCTTTATGTGACTACGCTCGTAATACATGAACTACAACTGATCAGTCTTATTCATGTGCCCTGAGAAATGATATAAAGTCACTAGACAACATCCTGCTGCTGAGCTATAAGGCATGTAAGGTAGGTAATTAGTTAGTCGAAGAAACAAAGGAAGAAATTTATAGGCAGATAGATGAAACAAAGCGGTAGGTGAGTTCTATTGGTATGTGTTATGGAGGCCATAGGTGAGTCTATTCACTAACACATCGGATGGATGTTTACGACTACCTAACACCGGCTGTCAAGAATAACAGAATTCATGTAAAGGTACACAGAAATGAAGTTGATTTGGTACATAGGTACGTGCGGGGTCACCTCTTCTGATTGGCTGGAGCACCAGAGTCGTTACTGGTTCGAGATTAGTGCGGCTCCCCTAAATTGTCAACCCCATCCAGCCTTAAGATCGTAAGTCGGGCAAGACTTCCGCGCTTCCATCTCCATTACCCAAAACATCGGCATTTGTGGAACGCCATCATATAAAGTCCGAATCATCAAGAAACGCCCAACTTACGCACTATATGCTAACTGAGCGCCCTCGAGTTTGTCCGGTGCGGTTTTCGCCAAGAGTCGTGTAGTGCACCCGCCTTCGTTCTGCACAGGGTGAAACTGGCAAGTGTCGTGATCGCCCTGCTGAGCTTCATCTCAAGGCTGTCCCACGACAGCTCTACCGCAAGCCTGGGGAAAGCAGCAGTTCACTACCCATCACGCAAACTTGGTCCCATCTGAATTCTCCGTAAGTATGCGTCTTCTTCTTCTTTTCTCTTCGTGTCTAGGACTCGACAACTTCATCGGCTTCCAAACCGCTGGCAACTTTCGCAACGTTAGCAAAAAGCTCGGAAGCTTTTCATCTTGTCACATGCCTTTCTTCTCTTTTTCCTTGAAGAATCTATGAGTCGCCAGTGATGATGGGTGCTTGCATTTCAAGCCACCGGCAGCGTGGCGGCACCCGCCCTCAGCGTGGTAGCACCCGCCCTCCGGGAGTTCCGCGTCCTGCCCGATTTGCCACCCCTATCAAACCCGAGGCATGTTTCATGTAGCATAGCATTGCATTGCATTGCATCGCATGGATTTGTTTATATGCTTTATTATTTGCGCTTTTATGTCTGTTCTCTCCTGTATTCTGATTCACCTGCTTTGTATACATATGATTATCCTCGTGTTGCTTTGGATAGCACCCGCTGACTATTTCCACAGCAAGGAGAACCAGTCAAGATGGCACATCTGCAAGTGCTCGGTGAGGGGCTAACTCCCAGCAAGCAGAAGGCCTTCGAAGATGCGAGAAAGATGCAATCCGTTGTTGCGGCGGAGTGCAGCAAGACTGGAACGCCGATTCCGGCCTATCGACTCACGGAACTCATCGGAAAGGGAAGCTTTGGTCGCGTCTATAGAGCCACCGACCTCAAGACGCAACATCTGGTTGCTGTCAAGATCATCGATGTGGATGAGAGCGACACTGCCAACCCGAAGCTTGCAGATACCTACAGTGAATTTCTCAAGGAGATCCAGGCCCTGCAGAGACTGGGCGAAAGCGGTGCCCAGAACATCAATCATGTCATTGAGGCCCTTCCAGTCGGCCATGCCATGTGGATGGTTACCGAGTATTGTGCTGGCGGTAGTGTCGCTACCCTCATGAAACCAACAGCTCCCGGTGGTCTACAGGAGAAGTGGATTATCCCCATTCTACGTGAAGTTGCAGTTGCCATTCATTGGGTTCACAAGCAAGGAATCATTCACCGAGATATAAAGTGCGCCAACGTTTTGGTCACGGAAGTTGGAGGGGTTCAGCTGTGCGATTTTGGCGTTGCCGGTATGATGGAGTCCAAGTTCGACAAGCGCTCTACCTTCATCGGAACACCACATTGGATGGCACCAGAGCTCTTCGACCAGAACTCTCAGTACGGAACGGAAGTTGATATCTGGGCATTCGGCTCCATGGTGTACGAGATTGCCTCGGGCCTACCGCCCAATGTCAAGGCGGGTGTTGGCCTGCCCCAACTCGGCGATTTCCTCAGAGAGCATATCCCACGTCTTGAAGGCGACCAATATTCAAAACAACTCAAGGATCTTGTTGCATTCTGTCTGGTGGAGAACCCTTCTCAGCGACCTACTATCGAGCAAGTTCAGCAACACCAGTACATACATAATACTAGCTCCCAGTTCCCTACATCTACACTCGCCAACCTTGTGAAGGCTTACAAACTTTGGGAAGACCGCGGAGGGAACAGGAGATCCCTATTCGGATTGGGTGGTGCACAGGCGCCGGCCGACTTAGACTCAACCTCCCTTGCAGCGGATGAGTGGAACTTCTCTACGACCCTGGCTTTCGATGAGCAACTCCAGGACGATGCTGATGGCATGTCGGACGTTGAGGCAGTGCGCGACGTCTATGGCTCCGCCGTCGACTTTCCTAACAACAACTTTAGCGAGGACACGGCGAAACCAAAAGGTAAGACCAGACGTCGCCCTCCGCCCCAGGCTCTAGCTGCAGCCAAGGCTCCGCTCGAAAAGGTCTTCGACCCGAACACCATCTCTAACTACGATGAGAACTCTCGCATGTACTACAGTCGCGCACCTATGCCTATGCCGCCGCCTCCGCCTCCCGTCGTCACTGCCTCGGACCTCCCCTTACGAGACGATTCACTACATTCGACGCTTAGAGAGTCCCTGATTGACCTTGATCTATCTCTCGATGGCGGCGACCTTTCGAACTACATGGACCTCGGCACGATTAAGGCTTCAGGACCACCTCCAGCAGGTGGTCCCCGGGCCTCCATGGACAATGGATGGTCCTTTGCCGGAGCTACGGAGTCATCACAGCAGCAACAGTATCAATATGACGATACACCTGTAGCTGACCCCACGGACACCAACCATGAAAGGCCCGAGATCGAGTGGCAGTGGCCTACTAGCATCCCCCCCGCGAAATCATCCACCCCCGACATGTCTCAGTTCGGATACAACGACGACATCGGCGGCGGCCCTCCGGACCCCGGCTCCGCCGGCCGGCCGAGACTCTTGCACCATCCCACGGAACCCATCGGCCTCCCGTCGCAGGGCTACGAACCGCAGGCCCCGCGTACGGCAGTAGACGGACGTATGTCTGTGCAGAGCTTGATCGACCTGGATATGAGCATGATGCCGGATCCGCCGTCCCTCCCCGAGCTCACGCGCCCCTCGACGGCTAACTCGGACGTGGCCTCGATGACGGGCTCGGAGAGCGGCGGCGGCGGGCCCTTCGAGCTCGAGCGCCACGCCTCCGTGTACGCGCCGCTGCCTCTGACGACCCGCGAGCCCTCTATCTACGTCTCCGAGGACCTCGACCTGGCCTCGGTGGTCGGCAAGCACGCCCCCCAACACCAGATCCACCACATCCATCACCCCAGCGGCGGCCCTGGTACCGACACCGACGACGATGACGACGACAACATCCGCGTGTCCGTCCCGCCCGACCTCGACACCTTGACGGCCGAGGCGGTCGACCAGCAGGCCCAGGACATCCAGCGCCAGCGCCAGCAGCACTACCAAAACCAGTACCAACAGAACGAGTACCCGCCTGCTCCATACCGGTATCAGCACCAGTTCAATAACAACAATATTAACCAGCAGCCGCAACAACAACAGCAGCAGCAGTATCAGCAGCAGCAGCAACAGCAGCAGCAGCAATTCGGACCTAGTCAGCAGCAATATTACTTACATCAGCAGGCTCAACAGACGGCCTACCAAAACTACGCGCAAGGTCAACAACCATACCCGCAACCCCAACAACAGCAGCCGTACCAACAACACCCACAGCAAAGTCAGAGCCTAGGTCATGGTCCCGGCCAAGTGAGTAATGACATGGCTACAGCGGAGGCGAGGGCAGCGAGCATGCGCACGCTCTCGGATGGGTCGCACACCTACGTCAACCACAACCACCACCACCACTACCACCAACACCTGAACCAGACGGACTCGTACGGAAGCGGTCCCGTCTCCATATCCACCACGAGCTCCAGCAGCAACAATAACAACCATAACAACAACAACAACCACCACCTGAACGGCGGCGGCGGTTCCAGCCACTCGGGGCTGCCGCTGCCGCCCGTGGCGCCCCCCTCGGCGGCCGTCATGGAGGGCCGCGCCTCCCCCGGCGAGGTCACCAACGAGATGCGCCGGCTCATCGGAAGCCTGAATGAGCACCTCGCCTTCATGGGAAACCAGGTGGCGGAGATGGAGCCCCGCCGGCTTCCTGGTTAGTTGGTTGATGGATTCGTCCGGGAGGGGGGTTATGCATAACGGACGGAGCGGGACTGCATAATTAGAGGTAGAGGGTGTTTTCAGGGTAATGATGATTTATGATCACGATGCATGGATGGATGGATGGACTAATGAGTAGGCCTCAGTTTTTAATTTGATATTCGGATTTTGTTGCTCCAGATCGGTATATCTGTCTCTTTGTCTCTTGTGTATCTGTTGGTTGGTAGTTCGCCCGACTAGATACTTAGCTACTGTTAAGGGGTTGTATAGGGTTTACCTTGCATGACTATGATACCAATTGAGCCTTTGCCATATAATATTTTTGCAGTAAACCAGATAATTTACCTGATGCCTACCGCTTGCTACTACCCGGCACTTTCCATCTCCAACTCCGTGCTTTCTCCGTGGGGGCATATGTTGCGCTATATGGAGGCAGGTCTAGGGCAGCCATATAAGGTCGCGACTGCCTGCATATCCCATGGTATTGTCACATTTAATTAAGGCTCCATATGACTACCTCCTAGGTTCCTACCTAGTAGTAGGTGCGGACAAGCAGAAATGGCAGTTGCCAGCCGGCTTTTGGTGTGGGTTACTGCCTAGGTACAATAATAGCCAGGAGTTCTTTCTATCACACTATCACACTATCACGGTGGTTCCTGGCTATGAGATGATTGGTCGGAGTAAATGGGGCGACGTCATTTGCCGTGATCCTATTTCGCTAAGGTAGGAGCCATGATGGGGTAAAGAGCGAGATCTGGGGATTTAAGAGTTTCAAGTACACTTGGGCACATCTTGGATGGCAGAGAACTGAAGAACGATAAGGTCGTGTAAAACAAGATCGAATTAGAAACAAGACAAGTAGTACCAACACGACTTATCTCTGCAACAGTTGGTCTATACCGTCTATACCTTGGCATTCATTGGATGCCACCTGGAGCAATGACGACACCGTTATGGTCAATCGAATGGTGTCATGCCTTCTTCTGAAGCAACAATTGCGCTCATAACTGAGGTTTGACGTGGGCATTGGTCAATACAAATGCCGGGCATCGCCCTCTCAATCCTCTTCGACTACACAATTGACTTTTCAGACGTTCTCACGATCATGAGAGGGCATGGTCTCGGGCTGGCAGTCCTTGCCAGAAAGCGTCAAGAAATGACGTCGAGCAAGGTTCGGAATGTCGAATGGAAACATTCGGCACAGCTTACCAGTTATCTAGGCGTGCGTGCCTAGTTATTGCCTACCGTCCCGTGACGCGCAGCACGCAGCACCCACGGAACAAACTGCCCGGGGATTCGGAGCTTGATACCCCAGCCGCCTGGAGGATGACGGCGGGTGGCAGCAGTATGCATCGTGGCTCGCTGAATCCAGCTTCACCGCCACCGCCTAACAAATATCGGTTGGAATGGCAGTTCCAATCCTTCCAGTGGTGATGTTTCGAATAAAGGCCCCTACCTGTCTCCGTTGGGTGTTACATTGGCTGACACTCCGGGATCTTGCGCCATATACCATATGCCATATCCCAGGTTGAGCATGATCTCACATTCGGGTCTGCAGTTTAGGCATGAAAGGAAGAATACAGATGACGCATGGTCTTATCCAGTCTCAGACCTATAGGTGTAATTTGTCACCCGGCCCTGTCCAGATGGGAGGTGGTGAGCAGATTTGATCAATTGGATAGCCAGTCAACGCTCTCATTCGCGACGGTGAATCCAACAGGCAGGGATTAGGATTCCAATCTTGCCAAGACGGGAAGCGTCCTCTCGGATTAGTACGCAAATGGAAATAGTGCCCCTGGCGCGATGATGCTGCTGATGGCCCCCAAGAGTTATTGCAATCCAGGCCCAGGTCATACAGTGGTACGGAAAGGATATAAGACATTACCTAGGTACCTAGTATACATCCCGTTTTACAGACAAAGAACGGGGTGCGGAAGTTTGTGTTCGAAGCGATCCGCGGGCAAAATTGACGCCATCGCAGCGGCACAGCGGTCAGCGCTAAGAGCAAGTAAGTACCAACGCTGCTACGATAAGGTGCCTGGATACTCAATGCCCCCAAAATCCGCACTCCTGGGTCATGACATCATAGGTTGTCTTGGGCAAATGCCGCTAAATTCCCCGACCCCTTACCGCAGACCGTAAGTCATACTCCGTAGGTAACGCTAAGCTTACCCCTTTGCAGCGTTCCTATCAAATCGATGCGCCGTTCTATGATGAAATCCTCCGTCTGGGCTGCCTGGATGCCTCTCCGGATACCAACGTCCGCATGTAACAAGCCAATGACGATAGAACAGCTGGTTCCGAGATCTGAAGATGTCGGATATGAACACGATCTCAGTTTCAGGAGTAGTGGTTATTAATATGCCGGAGATGGTGCCCACAGAAATACACCCACTCCGCCACTCTATCTTCCCCTGCCATACTTCCCCAATGTCATGAAAAAAAATATCTCGTGAATACAAACTCTATTCTCACTACGCATATCTTACATTATACATCGGATACATACTGAAGATCTGTCTGTGCTTTTGTTCCATTGTGAAGCAAGCCAAAGACAACCGAAAAGTTAGTTACTAGGTAACCAGCAAATCACCTTGTTTAAAATGCCCAGGTTCTCTCCGCCAAATCCGCGCAATGCGCTGCCGTCGAGGGCAGACACGGAAGCACGAAAGCTCCGCAAAGATCTCGAAAAGGAGCACAGTTACGGCTATAAGGAGCCCATTCTCCTGACCCTGCTCGGCATCACCCTCTTCTGGAACGTGTGAGTAATTCTCGCGGCTATTTCATTGCTCTCATACGTAGCAAGATTCAGGGGCTGCTGTCGGTAAAATTCACTGGAATCATCATATGCTGACTCTAGGTGGTGTAGTGAGAAGCAAGTCAAAGACCACGAAGACCGCAAGCACAAACGCGAGCAGGAGGGGACGAAGAACCGCCAGCACGAAAGGGAAGGACGGGAGCGGCGGCGAGGAGAAAGGGGATCCCGCCGTGGTAGCAATAGTCCTTCTGACTACTCGAGTGGTGCCGACGATGATCATAGGGAACAGCAGGGCAGTCGTGTGCGTGGCAAGGACCGCGCCATCTCCAGAGACGCACGAGACGGCGGGCGCGATATGCGTAGCCGACCTCGGTGGTACGATGACCGCCCTGACGATAGGCATGGTGACCGCTACGACGATCGGAAACGGGCTCGAAGCTCTGATCGTCGTAGCCGTCGCGATACCTTATAAGTCGCTGGCGCTGGTATATCTTGGGATATACGCTCGGGAGGCCGAGTCCCACCACCCCTTCTGGAATTAGGGCTATGGAGTTGCGAGAAAAGTATCTTACACATCGACCTCCTAGGGGATCTCGAATTTTGCAACATAACAGGAGTAGGAAGCTTTGTATGGTTCTCAAATGGTGGGTAGCATTGTACGACTCACGAACGGCGTTGATGTTTGGTTTTAACTAAAGAGGGTGCAAAGCATAAAGAGGGCACGAAAGACCATGTATCATAGATCTATAAATATACCCAATCCAAAATATGGCTTCATGCATTACTTAGCCTGGTATCTTGTCTTCCGTTTCTGCTACTGCGAAGAAAGCACCTTCTCTGCGGCCTCGACGAAGATCTCGAAGTGCTTCCGCACGTGGTGCTCTTCCACGAACGGCGTCGCCGGATTGTGCCGGATTGCGTAGACGCCCCCCACCACCGTGCTCGAGAGGAAGATCTTGCCCTCGGCAAGGACGGCCTCGTACAGTTTTTTCGTCAGGTCGTTCTGCTCCTCGAGGGTAGCCGTCGCGCCTTCGCCGCCGCCGCCGCGGAGCCTGAACACGGTCAGGGCGAAGCGCGGGCCGGTGACGATGTCGAACAGGTCGGGGCGGCCGCGCAGCAGGCCGGCGAAGACCTCGGCGAAGGCGACGCGCTTCCGGACGTGGGCCTGCAGGCCGCGGACGCCGTAGGTGCGCAGCACGAACCAGACCTTGAGGCTGCGGAAGCGCCGGCCGAACGGGATCTGCCAGTCGCGGTAGTCGGTCACGAGCCCGGAGTCGGTGTGGTAGTTGCGCAGGATGGGCAGCGTCACCGACAGCGCGTCGATCAGCGGCCGCCGGTCCCGCACGTACAGCAGGCTGCAGTCGAAGTTGACCAGCAGCCACTTGTGCAGGTTCGTGTTGAAGCTGTGGAACCGGGACAGCGCCGCCTCCGCCGCCAGCTGGCCCCGGTGCTCCGGGCAGATCAGCGCCGCGCCCGCGTACGCCGCGTCCACGTGCACCCAGATCTCGCCCGGCGGGCCGTCACCGCCACGGCTTCCGGATGCCGCCTCCGCTTCCGCCTGCAGCTCCGCCAGCACGTCGGCGATGGACTCCAGGTCGTCGACGGCGCAGGTGTCGGTGGTGCCGAAGGTGGCGGTGAGGAAGAAGGGCTCGAGGCCGCGGGCGCGCAGCTCGGCGACGGTCCGGCGCAGCGACGCGCCCGTCATCTTGTAGCCGTCCTCGGCGTAGACGGGCACGGAGCGGTAGCGCACGCCGGCGATCTGGGCGCCCTTCTTGGTGGCGCTGTGGGCGGCGGCGCTGCCGAGGGCGACGAGGCGGCCGCGGCGGGCGGCCATGGCGTCCTCGCGCGCCTCCTCGTCGTCTTCGGCGCCGGGAATGCCGGCCGTGACCGCGCGCAGGTACTTGTCGCGCGCGGCCACGATGACGGTCGCGGTGGCCTCGGACGCCGTGCCGTGGATGACGCCGCCGCCGTTGGTGGGGCCCGTCGAGAGGTAGCAGGCCGGCAGGCCGAAGGCCCGCGCCAGCCAGTCCAGCACCACCGTCTCGAGCTCCGTCACGGCCGGCGAGCAGATCCAGTTGAAGGCCGCCCCCGTGAAGGCCGTCGAGTACATCTCGCCCAGCATGGCCGGGTAGCTGCTCGACGAGGGGAACCACGCGGCGAAGTTGGGCGACTGCCTGTGTGGATGGTCAGTCAGTAACTAAGTAGTAGTCTAGCTACGCTAGAATACGGCAGGACCGGACCAGACGAACCAATGCGTGATGCCAGGGAGGATCTTCGCCTCGATATCCTTCTGGATGTCGGCCCACGGCTCGCCATCTTGGGGGGCCTCCTCCGGGAGAAGCTTCCTCAGATACCCCGGCTCGACGGTTGACGCGACCCGTCGCTCCTCGATGGTGTCATAGTACTTGACGACTGCATCGCAGTTAGTCGGGTCTTGCACTGCCAGCCTCTGAGATCGGACTCACTCTCGTCAATGGACGAAACGGCCGCTTCCCTGAATTGTTTCGAATCCATGGTTCTGAGGCTTCAGATCCGGAATGTGGAAGCGAAGGTGAAAGCGAGAGATGAGGGGGCAGGTTATTGGTTTAGATTCCCTATACTATGTAGTGTTTCCCCTTAACTTAATTTACTCACACATGAGCAATAACCGGGGACACTCATCCCATACACACTTAACTCGTTACTTACCTACTTAAATATTCACTATAATTTATCATAAGTTAACCATGATAGTGTGGAGCACCGGGCGAGCGATGTTAGCTCCGAAGTCGCCTCCGCGCCACATGCGACATGCCATTTACTCCTCGTAAAACGATCAAGATGCGGGGCTGCAAAGGGCGCAAAACAACAACGGGATAACATCTACATGTCGATAATGTCAACTACATGTACATGTCAATTACACGTTGATGCTGCTATGGCATTGAACCTCATTCTGTAATTCGAAGCACTGCGTCTAGTCTTACTTTGACCCCTCATTCTGATTACCCCTTTCGATATAATTATATGGATGTACTTAGGTTCATACGTGCCAAGAAGCTTCGAGATCTAAAGAGAATGAAGTCTAGATTCACATCTTATGAATTTCATATAAATAAATACCTAGGTACACCACGCAATGGAACCCTAGCGAAGGCTTAGGTAACGTATGCCAAGCCGAGGTGCCTAGGTGCCGATTACTGTATTATGTAATCCAAGCTCTCCAGCTCCTATCTAACCCCTATATCGCGACCTGAGAGCTGAACTGTCTAAACCACATTCCTTCTCCCTCCAAGCAAGACTGGTGTAAGAGACAACAACGTGTTGGGTACTTGCCACAGTATTCACCACACGAGGATTTCATGTGTTCTGGGTAAGAGTCGATGACTGTCAGCTACTTAGTTGCCTATTAGTTCCTACATGGCAAGGGAAGGTATCCTGTTTCTTAGCCCGTTACTTCACCAAATGATAACAAGTTATATATTTTCTTTCATATCCACATGCAGCATAGCGGTAATCCTAGGGAAAGGGTATGTTCCGCTGGAGCAACCCAGAGCAGGGGCTAAGAATCCCACTTGACTAAAGTATAGTGGAGATGCGGTGCACAAAAAGAATATGAAAAAGACAAAAACATACAACACCGGGGATTCGCTGGTCGTCACCGACCCAACTACTAATCCGGCGGTATCTGGTTTATCTAGGGGAGAGCGGACGGGATCCCGAGTTCTCCAGATCCTATGGTCGTATGTGAAAGAATCTGCGATTGTTTTGCATTAAGTATGAAGGTAGGTAGTATCGTACATATGGAACGGCAGACCCACTGTCCCCATGCTCCCTCGTCTTCCAGCCTTCTGATAGAGGCATATGGACTGCTTAAGCTCCGGGTATTAGCATGAATCGGAGGGATTCTGGTTTCCCTGGGCAAGTTTTTCTGCCCGGTGAAGTCGGGTTTCATCATGTAAACATCTTCAGGGCCAACGAGTACAAGAGACTTCCAAAGCACACACACGATTGGCCGTAAGAGTTCGATGCTACCTGGGAATAACTGCTCCTCGTGCGAAATCTTACGCTAGAAGCAGACGCAAGCTACCATGCCAACAGTACTCCTTGATCCGCCGTGACGGCTGCGGTGACAGCGTTTCCGACGACAACAGTTTATACAGCGGTTGAGAGTAGACCAGTACCAGCAATGTATGATAGTCAGCCTACTGGAGCTTCAAGTAGTGAGGAGATATATAATGTAGATGTAAGACGACTGCAGGCAATTCTCCCTAGATCCAAAATTCGAGGGAAGGAAACATAAAAGGTCATGTCGATACGCACTCTTTATTGAGCTCATAGTGGTGAAAAGGGTGGATTGCTTGAATGGACGAAATGAGGTGTCGCCTCACACGAGCAATCACTATAAAACCCCTTTCCCTTATCAAGTGAGATGAGCCTATCTCACCACTGACTGTTACACGCGATCCGCCACTCGTAAATGTACAATCCCTCCGCGTGGCCTACCAAAACAAGAGAGGGCCTCATCTTAAAAATGGTTTACATCATGTATACCTACGTGGTTAGACGGGCAATACACAAAATAACCCCAAGAGTGCTAAACAGAGGAGGTATCTCGAAGAACATTACACATCAGCATAGGCTAATTTTACGGTTTTCCCATTTAATCTGACATCTATCCAATTAGACATGTGCCATATGTACCTAGCAAGGCAGGTATCTACTTCCTGACACTACGGTGCCAGATCGTGAAGTGATCCAACATCTCCCGCGTGACGAGCTTTGGCGTGCTCCGTATGGCTTCCCGGAGTACCCGCATAGCATCGACTGTCTCGCCATCTTCATCTCCATCCCTATCTCCATCACCGCCGCCTGCACCTCCATCATCACCGGCATCGAAGCCGACGCCCATGAAGGCGCGGTCGCAGATGCTGGCGACCTCGGCGCCCGAGTAGCCGTCGAGCTCGCGGGCCAGGGCGTCGAGGTCCATGGTCGCGGCGGGGAAGCGGAGCTCGCGGGCCTTGGCGGCGAGGATGGTGCGGCGGGCGCCCTCGTCGGGCAGGGGCACGTAGATGAGCTGGTCGAAGCGGCCGGGGCGCAGCAGGGCCGGGTCCAGGGCGTCGGGCTTGTTGGTCGCCGCCAGCACGAACACGTCGCCCTTGCGCTCGAAGCCGGCCATCTCGGTGAGCAGGGTGGTCAGGGCCTGGACGCCGCCTTGAGAGGAGGAGGAAGACCGCGAGCCCGCGATGGAGTCGATCTCGTCGAAGAAAACGATGCTGGGGCTCGCCTCCTGCGCCCGCCGGAACAGGTTCCGGATCGACCGCTCCGTTTCGCCCACGTACATGTTCAGCAGCTCCCCGCCCTTGACCGCGAAGAAGTTGAAGTCCGACTCGGTCGCCATGGCCTGCGCCGTCATAGTCTTAGAGCAGCCGGGCGGGCCGTAGAGGAGGATTCCCTTCGGGGGGACGAATGAGGGCTTATTGGGGTCCTAGTGGGTTTATTAGTTGAACACCTCTACTTGGGGAGGGGAAACAGGGAAGAAGAAGAAGACAGAGGGGGAGACGAGGTATTGTAGGTAACTCACCGTTGGGGGTGTGCGCATAACCCTCTGAAGAGCGGTTTTGACGTTGTCGTACCCGCCAATGTCACTCCAGTGTACCGTAGGTGGTTTGAGGTTGATGTCATGCATCGCAGTAGGTCGGACCTCTTTCAGCGCATGCGCAATATCGTCCCACGAGATCGGCTCCTCATTAGATAGATCCTTCACTCTCCGGAACCTCCCCAACACCGCCTGCTCGTAGACTTTGTGTAGATCATCCGGGCTGTAGGCATGCGTGCGATCTCCAAGGTCCGAGATGTACTTTTCGGATGATTCGGCTGGAAACCAGGGCTTCCAGGAGCGGATGATCTCTTTCCTAGCCGCCCCGTCGGGGATAGGAATGGCGATGTGTCTCCGGAACCGGGTATGGCGTCGGAGGTCGTCGGGGATGTCGTTGAAGTAATCGAGACAAGTAGCGACGACGACTACTTTCGGTCGTCTTCCTTGCTTCAGAGCCTTCGCTGCCAAGGCGTCCAGACCTTGTCCGATAGCTTTGATGTACGACAGTCGACTCGGCCGAGCCTCCCCGATCAGTTCGGAGATGTTATCAATGAGAATCATAGTCGGAGTCTGCCGCTCACCAGCAGCCTTGAATTGCTCCAGGACCATCGAATGTTTCATCTCCTGATCTTCGATTCGAACGACCGTGCCCCAGTTCGTGTTAGCAAGGCGATTGAGCAGCAGGGATTTCCCGGTGCCCCGGCTTCCATGAACCACGATTCCGCAGGACCCCAGCATATCCGGGATGTTGCTAAGGTCGACTTCGAAGAAGCGCAGGAAATCGTTGTTCAACGAATCTAGCTGGTTCTGCATACCGGGGATGCCCCTGACTTCTAATCTCGCCGTAGTTTCCGGTCTTCTAGGAGCACGCTCTGCTAAAATGGTTACCCGCGTGGAACTCGGGGTATATTTTGCAACATTAGTGCCGCTGCCATTGACAGATTCTATAACGAAGCTGAAGGTGGTGCCATTCAGTGTGAGGTCCTCTAGTAACAGGCCCGGGAAAGCCTCTATCGCAATTTCTATCGACCTCCGTTAGCTAGTACTAGTTAACTACCCATGCTATCTGAATGTGGACGCTCACCGAGCCGCCTCTCGAGCTCGAACTCCCACCGTTCGAGTTCTCTACCCGCGAGAGATGAGATGTCTCCGCTGACAGGTCGAGCCACGATAGCTCCTGCGTCTGGGACGTCGCTGCCCCCGGGGACGGGCGTCACCCGGATCACATCTTCAAGCGTAAGACCGGCGGCCCTCTGGAAGGCCCGGCTAACAGTCACGATACCCTTGCCGATATTCTTATCCCGTTGGAGCCAGGTAACGGCCTCCCTGCGGACTGAGCCGCTTTCAACAAAGCATAAACCACCCGAACTGAACCCGGAGGTGTGAAAGTCGGCCGCGTGGATGAAAACCCTGGCCGAATGCTTATAATTTGGGGTTTTCTGTGTCAAATCGGTCGATTGAAGGCGGACCTTGTATCGGTCCAGTTCCTTCTTAGACATAGCAGGTAGTCGTGAAAAATGATGAGAATTTATAATTTGCTCCTGAACCGGAATGCGATGCGATTGATCTGTGGGGAACTCTCCTTTCGCTCCTGCCTGTAGATTTTTTTTACTTTTTTACGTTGTACCTACC
The DNA here is from genome assembly GCA_022225965.2 of Diatrype stigma. Classification (NCBI taxonomy): domain Eukaryota; kingdom Fungi; phylum Ascomycota; class Sordariomycetes; order Xylariales; family Diatrypaceae; genus Diatrype; species Diatrype stigma. Next base: position 119,318 of record JAKJXP020000087.1, read on the forward strand.
TAGGTAGGGAACCTAGGTAGGGAAAGGGACTTTAATTCATCTAGTATTTCAGTATGTACTTTTGAGCTTAAAACCACCCATTTATACCGGTACCACCTTGGATTATCAAGTTTCCCAACTTTCTTGTACGATGTAAAAGGTGAGTGCATCTTTCCGTCTGAACCTTTTCTCATGAGAGAAGATGTGGTTCAACTTGGAAGGTTCAAGGTTGTGGATGTATGGTCTATACAGTGCCAAGTATACCTAGCGACTTGATTGCCGATAGGGAAACACACTGTAACGATGGCTACATCATGGTGTACTTCGTAGAACCCCCGAAGAACCCCGCCTATTGGTCCAAACCCACCTGCACAGCTGCAGCTTTACCTAGTCCAAGTTAAAACTGCCCCGGGGTCGTTATTTCCTGCAATCCCAATATCTCAGTCTGATTGCGATGCGCCGGACAGCACAACACCTCGTCGCCCCATGCTCCTCCGACAGCTACAGCGACCACTCGCGCGCTCCGTAGCTCCAGCAGTATGGCCGCGAGTATCACCACCGGCCTTCGCGGGGAGGCTGCTACTTCACGGTAGTAGCGGCGACAGCAACCACAACGACACCCCCCCGCCACGAGACCATGACGAGAACAATTACACTACACAGCGAGATGAGAATCAGCGGCAGCAGGAGCAGCAGCCAACTTCGTCGGAAACGGAGACGGGGAAGCCTAGGCTTTACGACGAGCTCTTCCCCGAAGCAAAGAACAATCCCCGATCACCACCACTCGACGACACACAGCACAGCCGCTGGGCGTCCCAGATATTGGAAGAGCCGCCCCCGGTCCTGGATGTTCCCGAGGGGCTGGATGTGGATGGCGAGCAACCAGACACCCCCGTTCCGCAAGCCAAGAGCATGCTAGTGCTGTCGGCGACGAGCAAGAATCTCGTAGAGAGCGACTTCTTGCGCCTCGGAGTCAGGGGCCGGCACGTCGAGGGGTGGGTTAGCGGAATCCTCAAAGGTGACATCCCCTCTCCCCCTCTCCCCCTCTCCTTTCCTCTCCTATAGGACTTCTCTACGTGCAAATGTAACGTATATATATGCAGATATGATACATGCATATCTACACATACACTCCCCACCATGGCTTCCATAGCTAACTCGCTACCACGCACCCAGTTGTCCAAGCCCGCGATCCCGACACCCTCGAGCCGCTCGACTTCTACTACGTGCTGTTCAACAGTCGGGCGTCGGCCGCCGCGTACAGCCTGGAGGTGCTCCGGCTGTGGAGGCTGAGCAAACAAGAAGTGGCGCTCAAGACGAGGACGGGAACGACGCCAACAACGACGATGATGGCGAAGACGGCGGCAGTGCCGCTCAAGTCCTTATCGTCGGCAGACGACGACGGTGGTGATGGTGGTGGAGATAGCGAGGATCTAGCGCAAGCCCTGCGCTCCTTCACCCTCGTCCTACCCTCGCAGCGCCACTTCATCCGGCACGAGGACTACCCGCGCACACCGTTGGAGCGCCGCAGGCGGATGCAGGGTGCGGCGCCCGGGGGCCGGCCATGGGCCGAGGCGCTGGCGGAGACGATCCGGCCGCAGCTGCAACGGCAAGCAGAGCCACAGCCACAGCCACAGCCAGAACAACGTAGCAACGACGACAATCAACATCCCTCGTCCTCGTCCTCGCCCTCCCCACACTCGCCCTCGCCCTCTCCGATTCCGTCCCCAGCGGTCATGTCCGACAAGCTGACCCTCGTGCTTCTGACGATCGACGGGACCAGCGGCGGCGACGGGCGCGCCACGCCGGACGCGCTGCGGCGCGCCATCCAGGACGACGGCGTCGAGCGGAACCTGGCGTGGCGGGTGGTGGGCCTGGCCGAGAACGACGACGCCGGCGGCGACGGCATGAACAGGTATAGGGGGATTATACCGCTGGGGCTGGGCAAGAGCAGCACGCGGCAGGAAGATCGCCTGGCGGAGGCTGCGGCGGCCAGCGAGAAGAGGGAAAAGAGAAGGGACCAACACCAACAAAAACAGCGGGAGGACGAGGAGGTCAGCAACAGCAATAGCACAGCTGATGATGCGACGGTGACTGCAGAGGCTAGCAGTAATAATGACGGAGGTGGCAGTGCTGAGACATCCACGTCGTCGTCATCATCGTCGTCTTCGGAGGGTAGTGGGAAAAGAAAGGAAAGGGAAAAGACGAAGGGAAAGGCAAAAGGAAAGGGAGAGAGTACGGAGGGCGGCGTCGATTGGAGGCACCGACTGCACACGCGGTTCCTCATCGCGTTCGCGGACGAGGCCGAAGCTCGGCGGTTCGTCCGGTGCTGGCACCGCCGTGAGTTGATGCTGCCGTCGAGGCAGCGGCTGCAGCAGGTACAAATGCTCACCGAGAGAAATAAGGAGGCGCCGGTGGATTTGGGGGAGCCCAGGGTTGTGAACGCCTCGGTTCTCTGGTGAGCGAAGCTGGGGCTGCCTGCCACCTGACGTACCAACCTCCAACCTACCCTGTACTTATACATGTATGTCAAAATCTACCGAATAGACAAAAATAACCATCGCATCAATGAGACCAATTTCAGGTGAGGAATTCGGCCAGGCCACCTACGACAGTGTCCATGATATCTTCTCGTAGCACGGCGAGTTGGCTAAGTAGGTCGATATAGACATATATTGATGAGACGCACGAGATGGAGTACGGCGAAGACGACATTTGACGATTACGAAGAACTAGTTAGAATGCTGGGAAAAGGGGGCAGGGGGGTTTCGCATGTCTTGCCTACTACCTGGAGAAAGAAAAAAAAAAAAGAAAGGAGAAAAAAACCACAAAGTGTATTAGACCCAATATCAACCCAAACTCCACCAAGATATTTGCTCTTCACTCTCGCTTTCTGGAATCAGCTTGTTGTGCTTTGCTTGCTCTTTTCCCTTCTTGGCCGACACGCGCACAGAACCACACATACATATTCCCGTTCATTCGTACATACGTGCGCCCCGATCTTGTCTCTCTCCCCTCCCAATGCTCTTTCTCCCTCTCTGCTCATCCCATCCCGTCTATCGTGTAATAGTGAAGTAAGGGTGGCGATGGTGGCAGACGAAACCGAAAGCCAGCCAGGCTGTATTGCTAGAAAACAAAACGCTGCCTTTCCGATCTCACATGGTCTTGATCAATCGTGATATCCCCCCCGTTCAAAAGCAACCAAAAGGTTTCGTTGTCCAGTCCAACAGCCCGATGTTTGTGTCATTAATTCTACTTAATTTCCCGCCGTTCAGTGGTCACTGGCAGTGTTGCCGCCGTTCTCGCCTAGCCACCAGCCAGCCAGCTCATGATGATGATACGTGATCCTCGACTCGTCGAGTGCCCTGCCTATATTGTGGCGTGGCACCCATAAAAAATTGCTCTATCAGTTCCCAGGTTAGTGATTGGTTTGCTGCTTGTGAAACCTCCCCAGGGATTGGAACATCTTCTCCCGTCTCCCGCCTCCCCCTTGAAGACTTCTCCCCTCTTAGCAGCACTTCCCGATTCCGCCGCTGCCTTCTGCCTGGCCGACGTTGACATTCGAGGTCGTCGTCTCTGTCTTGGAGGTGTCCACGATGCGCTTCTTGATGTCAGCAGCGAGGTTGTAGAATGCCTTGTCGATGTTGATGTTGCTCTTGGCTGAGACCTCGAGGAACGGAATGCCTAGTTCGCGGGCTAGTCCTTCGCCCTGTTCTGTCGAAACGACACGCTTCTCTTCCCAGTCGCATTTGTTGCCAATCAATATCTTGTTGACGCCCTCGGTCGCGTGTTGCTCCACATTAGCGAACCATGTTCGGATGTCTAGAGTTAGTCCAGTCAGCATGTCTCTGCAAGAGGTTTTATTCGGCCCGTTTCGCCATTGCCTCGTCTGAATATTGAAATACCGGACACCAAATACCAGATACCAGATACCAGATACGGCTCATTACAGAATTAGGGGGGTATGGGATAGATAGGGAACAGGTGGGAACAAAAGGCTTACTGTCAAATGACCTCTGATCTGTAACGTCGTAGACAAGAAGGATGCCCATCGCGCCACGGTAATAGGCAGTTGTGATGGTGCGGAATCGTTCTTGGCCAGCCGTGTCCCAGATCTGCAACTTCACGCGCTTGCTGTCTAGCTCGATGGTACGGATCTTAAAGTCGATGCCGATGGTCGTGATGAAGGACGGTGTGAAAGAGTCCTCGCTGAACCGCAGCAGACAGCATGACTTGCCGACGCCAGAGTCGCCAATTAGGAGGAGTTTGATCTGTTAGGATGGGCAGGACGCCCTTTGGTTAGCTATGGCATGATCTCCCATATCTTCAGATGTTCAGGTTGTGGTCTTGGAATGTAGTCATGATCCGTAAGGCTGCGCTGGTGGGGTGGGTTTGGAAGGGCATAAACATGGCACATTCACGGTCTGTACAACGGCAGAGGGAAGCGATAAGGTATTTGGTTTGTTTGACATACTAAGAAATCGTAGTTCCGGTTGCCCGACATCTTGAAGGAATTATAAGGCTCGCTCGTCGCAGACGACCGAATGGGTGCGCGGATTAGGTGTTTGGGTATTTAGGATTTGTACGTCGTGTATCCCTGATGGAATGCCTGATGGGATACGTAGGCAGGTAGTGGAGCGGGAGCCAATGTCTTGACCGGCCGAGGAAGTCGTGGGTATCTCTTGAGTCGAGGAATGAGGAAGTCTGGCACAAACAAAACTCTAAGTTCGAAGGTTTGGAAATGATGGTAGGTGGCTACTTAGTATGTAGTCGAAGGATAGATTGGGTGGGTGATGATGATAGTGGTGATACACGCGGGCACACCTTGTCTGTCTGGTTGACTGACTGACTGACTGGCTGGCTGGCTGGCTGGCGGATGGACTGACAGGCCAGGTAACTACATATACTGGATTGCATTACATTTTAGTCAAGATGTATGTATATATAAGAGGTTATGGGAGCTATAAGAGCCGATCTAACCTGACCTGTACTAGTCACAATGCTTCTAACCGACAGATGACGAAGCAGGCGATCAGACTGCCCGTACCTGTGTATGTAACTACATAGTCTAGATGGCAATGAGGGCGACACCTGGGTGATAACTTATCTCCCAAGGTTCCTATTGCAAAGAATGCCTATAGGGATGCGTTCCAATTGCCAACTTCAGACGAAGATACCCGATTGAGACGAGAAGAAAGGGGGGTGTTGGCTGATTGGCCTCTTCAGCTGCCTTAGGCCTACTCGGTACATACGTAGTGATTTGTTATTACAGCAGAATTCCAGTTATCCAATCACGAAACGTCAAGTGTAGTGTCTTGATTGCCTGTGGCCTTCCAAGGTTACAATCTGCCTACTTAGTTCTACTATCTACTCAGGGGATAGACATGCCTTAGGTAGGCACCTAGAGACGTCGCTAATGTGGCGGTTTTAGTATATGTGTATGTTGTAAGTATGCCCTTGCTGTGCCTACCGACATACTGTCAGAACTGTACATACACACATACATGTCTATTTATCTACCCATAACTTATGGCATTGCTATGTTTGATAATTACATACATCCTCAGGATGCTATCGAAAGTCCCGCATCGATAGGCACTGCAGCAACTTGACTTGGTGTTGGCTAGGTACTTGAGTGGTCCCCCAGCCCCTGATCCCTGGTGTGCCAGACGCGCCAGACCGATCAACGCATCTTAAGAAGTACCAAGTATTTTCAACGTTTATTCATAAAGCGGTCAGGCATTTATCAATTCCATTTTGTATAATCGCTATTTGCGTACTTGTCCAACCTTTTACCTGGCGTCATCCTGCTCAATCGCTGTAAGACGAACCGAGTCTAATGCATTGCCAAGTTGGTCCCGGCTAACTAAAAGCTGGAGCCGAAGCCAGGGCCGACCCATATGACCTGTCCTCACAACATCTCATCTAGTTAGTCCATGCAATACTGTATCACTCGCTATATCCTCAAGTGTCCTTGTAATGGCAGTGTTTATGGTATTCATGTCAGATACTTGGAATAAGCCCAGCGGATTCTTTCTAGAGCCCGAACTTGCGACCCGATGCCCTTGAGGTTAGCGAGGTCGTCCAGGTCCTCGAGAAACTCCTTCTCGATGTCTGCTGGGATGGTCTTTCGCGCGAGACGGCGGAGAACATGAATCTCGCTAATCAGCATGCCGTGGTCCTTGTATACGAGGACATTGTTCGAAGGGGGGGAGGCAAGAGCCTCTGACAGGATTCGGTCGATATTACGCAAAACGCGTACGCATTTCCTGGCCCTGTGGTTCTTGTTGAGGCCTTTCCGGCCACCAAGCGCTCCTCGAAGGTATTGCATCACCCCGATCGATACGATGATACCGGGAGTCAAGCCGACGAAGCCAAAAACGAGTTCTTGGCTTTTCAGGAGAGCATCAATGCCGCTCATAGCAACCTCCACATCTACCTTGGTCTTCTGCACCTGGATGAGCAGCGTTCGTACCAGATCACCCCTTATTGTCCCCTTGAGGGGGCTTCTTAGGTCTTTTTCGTAAGCACGAAGCACCGGTGTGAGGTCGCCTTCTTTGACCTTGGCTCTGATCTCTGCGACCTGTGTTTCCGACAGAGAGGACTCCCCTGTTGCAGCAGTCGGGCTATCGAGGGCGAAATCTACCACCATGCGTTCCAAGCTTTCCCGGTCTGCCTTCAGACTATCCTTGCTCATGATAGCTATCTCACTATTGGAATCATGACGGATGGTGCCGATGACCTTGCGGACGGGTTCTACAACCCAATTGAACCAGAAATCGCGGACCGTCACACCGAAATCTTGGACCCATTGGAGAATTTCCTGTCGTCTCTGGACAAAGATCCGGAGAATCGTGCTAGAAGAGAGTAGGAGGGCGGTAGCTGGTAGCCAGTACCGCACGATCCTGGATGGTCGCCCATTCTCGGCAACCAATTGTTTAACGGCTGCCCTATGTGCAGGTACGTGTGTTGTAAGTAGGCGATGAAGTCTCCTCGCCACTATAGCAGGTCGACTTGCTTCGTCGCCCTCGGATGGGATTGATAGCTCCGGATCATCATCAACACCGACGAATACTTTGTCTTCAAACTCAGCAACGTCAGCGTCCAGGATCGGCGCTTCTCTGAGCACCATATCCATCAAGGCGACACTTCTCTCCACAACACCTTTCCATTCCTGATCAGCGGACGCGATCAGGTCGTGCTTCCCATCGCCACTCCTTTGGCTTCCGAACTCCAATGCCTCATCGATGAGAACGCCAAGACTACTGGCGGATAGTTCTCTGAGCTTTCGCAGCCGATCTTGCTTGTCACGAGCTTCGGCGCGAGCTAAGGCGACAGGCGACATGATTCTTCGATGGACGTTAGCCAAAGACCTCTCCCTTATGCTTTCCCGGACAATGGCATAGAATTGATGCCACTTCTCGGAGAACCCAGTTGGCTGCAGTTCCTGGCCTCCCCCGCGCTCCGTGCTATCGGCAGATAGGTGGCCCTGAGTAAATTGCTGTAACCGAGCCTTGCTCTCCTCATATACATCCAGAGTCCAAGTCCATAGTCGGTACGGGGATGTCTGCACCATATAAAGGGTGCCATAAGTTGGAGATGATAGGACCTCATCCCAATACCAAATATGGGAACTCAAAGGCGTAATCTGGTTCAACAGAGCCTCTACAACGACACCATAGGTTTGGATAGTCGCCTTGCTCACTAGTAGCCATTCGAGCTCGGATTCGTACTGATTTGTGGTGGGCTTGTCATCCTGCTGTGATAACAGCTTCGACTGGGAAAGAAGCCCCTGCAACTGCCACGGAGGGATACGAGGCTGCGAAGCTGAACCCGACGACAGTGTCTTGATCACCCGTAGCAAGTCCCTGACCCGAGGGCTGTCCAAGTCGGAGATCCCTTGAGAGGCAACCTCTCCTCCATCGTCTTCATTGCCTGCTAAGTGACTGAAAGGTATGCGGTCTAACTGCGCGTCTAAACGCCGCACCTGACTAGAAACCGTGTAAGCTGTGTCCGCTCAGACACGATTTCCGCATACAAAGACAAGAACTTACTCTGCCACCACAGACATCCTTACACAACGGGGTGCTAGATCGTTAATCCGGATGCAGTGTTGGTGTTATTCAGGGGTGTCGGGATCCGGAGTTCGTCGTAAGCATAGGTAGAGTGGCGTGATCATAGCACGATACGGGTATTCGGGCACCGGGGAAGACTTTTGGGGCAGGGCTGCGCAGAGATGACAACGGGGCCAAATCGGTCGATAAAAAGTGTGGGCGTCCCGAAAAAAGACAGGAAACCCGACTAGTATGGCGTATCCAATGAACGAATGGGCTGATTATACTAGATTATTGGCCTGTCTGCCTGTCGGGCAGGGTGAGCAATCTGAAGCACTTGCTATAGCAACGATGTTTTTATGTGCTATAGCGAACACTGAAAACCACCACAATGCATCTAGATCCAGGTTGTGTTACGTTCTGAGGTAAGGCTACAGCTACCTAATGATTCCAGTATCTACTTACCTGCCCGCCTACCGTCCACATTACTTGAGTACCTAGTAGGTAGACCTGATGGCCTTCCAGGTTGATTATTCGCAAAGGCAGCAGATGCGAGCATTATGAGGTCATACATAGCCGGAAGCCCTCTGAGGGTTGACTAACTGTGTAACCGTCGCACACAAACTTGGCAGGAGTAGGTTTGGAAGTTTGTTAGGTAAACCAAGTATGTACATACGAAATGTACACAGTGATTGAGGTCCATAATACATAGCCTACATACATGTACGCACACGTAGCACCGGAGGTGCGAAGTAAGTAGCAGAGTAGGTAGGTATTGTACATACATAGTTAGTAGTATGTAGTTAGTCGCATGGCCTGACAATCGTGACAATCGGCATCTCGCCGGCCGGGGCTTGGGCTGGGTTAGGTAAGCACTGATCTGCTATTTGCCATCTGCCGGAAGTTGGAGGCGTTGGTGTCCGGTAGAGTTGTGCCTTATCGATCCAAGGTGTACCAGTTTAGTTAGTGTAGTCTAAGATGTGAAGGGGCCAGGGCCAGAGAAGCCAGCGAAGCCAGAGAAGGCGGCCAGAGAAGGCGGCCAGAGAAGGGGCAGCAGACAGGGCAGACAGGGCAGAAAGGGGTGAACCCGAATACGAGGCCGCCACATACTATGTACATACCACCTCACCAAGTCCCGTCGACACACACTGGCTGACCGCACCACCGCACCACCGCACCGCGGGTAGATATCCCGCTATAAAATAGTGCACCTCAGTTCATGCGCCTGTGTGGGGCCGGCTCCTGATCGGATTCTCGAATTCCAGGTGGTCTCATTGTGGCAGCAGATGGTTGATTGGTCGAACGACCAAGATCCAATCAGCGATCGACGTTCTCGACAAGCAAATTTCAAGCTGCCAGGGCGTCCAGGGCATCCCAGGGATTCCGGGGGCTGCTGGGTTCCTGGGCAGCTGCTACCGCCGTCCCCGTACCTTTAGTTAGGTTCCTATAGTGAGTCTCTGGTAGGAACTTTCTACCGCTCAGAATCTAATCTTAATCTGGCCTCCACTTCTTTATCAATAGAAATATTCCAGGAGTCCCTTTCCTTTCTCCCTCCAATTGCTACTCTCTCCGCAGAAGCAGCTTTCCCTTCCTTTGAGTTGAGTTGAGTTCCATCGTTGAGTTGCACGTTGGGCCGGTCCGGAGCAACACTCATTCCACCTCGGAGGATACTTCCACTACCTACCTACTCAGGTACTCACACAGCTCAGCTACTCACACAGCGAGTACGCCTGGATCGTTTCGGAATCTCCTGAATTTCTGGTCTTCGGATCTTCAAATTCTGCCCAACATGTCGATGTATGTCTGCTCCTCGTTCCTCACGCGCATGGCTATGCGATACGCGGACGCGTCGATGCTAACGAGCTTCTCCTTTCGCAGTAACGCGACAGTCGTGGGGGCTTTTACCCAACCTGATACCTACATGAACGTGTTCGAGGAGGTGACCAAGTATAATGTGCAGCTCAACGTCGTCGAGCGCCTGTGGGCGGTTAGTTCTACCTCTTGCCCCTGAATATCTGGTCACGAAGGCGAACCCTAGCTAACCGACCTGGATCTCTAGGCATGGTATCTTTGGATGCAGAACGATGTGCTGGCCACCGGTATCATGAGCTTCGTCATGCACGAAGTCATCTACTTCGGCAGGTCTATTCCTTGGATGATTATCGACTCGATTCCGTTTTTCAACAGATATAAGCTTCAAAATGTGAGCAGCCGCAACACTTCGTGCTTGGTGAGACAGACCAGAGCTTGCTAACACTATCCACAGCAAAAAATACCGACTATGAAGGAACAGTGGGAATGCGCCAGCCTGGTGCTCCTCAGCCACTTCACCGTGGAACTCCCCCAGATTTGGCTATTCCACCCGATCGCCACGTACTTCGGCATGGACTACGGTGTCCCCTTCCCCTCGCTCGGCAAGATGGCCTTCCACATCGCCATCTTCTTCATCATGGAGGATGCCTGGCACTATTGGTTCCACCGAGCTCTGCACTACGGTCCCCTCTACAAGATGATTCACAAACTGCACCACACATACTCTGCGCCGTTCGGATTGGCCGCCGAGTACGCCTCGCCCATCGAAGTTATGCTCCTCGCGTTCGGAACAGTTGGGGGTCCTATCATCTGGGTGTCTCTCACCGGTGACCTCCACCTCTTCACCATGTACATGTGGATCATTGGCCGTCTATTCCAGGCTATCGACTCGCATAGTGGCTACGACTTCCCCTGGAGTCTGCACCATTTCCTGCCCTTCTGGGCTGGCGCGCATCACCACGACGTCCACCACGAGAAGTTCATTGGAAACTACGCTTCGAGCTTCAGGTGGTGGGACTACGTCCTCGACACCGAGTCCGGCCCCGAGGCTTCCAAGCGCCGCCGCGACAGGATGATGGCCAAGAAGGCCAAGAAGGCCCAGTAAACACAAAATACCCAACACCTGAGGTACCACTACCACCACTAGCATAACTGGGCGTTTGGGGATTTGGAAGAGGCGTATGACCATCGGCGCATTACCATCGACATACGTCGACATCGATTGCAGGCTTCCGGAGACTCACCTTTGGTGCAACCAACGAAAATGCCCAGGAAGATGCATTACATTACGGCTCATGAAAAGACTTAATTCTGTACATATTTAGGAGTCGACCGGCCTTGTACACACTTATAATCCTGACGAACAGATAAAACCCTACATTAGATTAATACAGCACTCCAGCGCCTCGTTCAAGCTGGAGGAAGATAATTGAAGAAATCAAAGCAAACCGTATCGAGTTTTTCCTTCAAAATGTGCAATGTTGTCAGGCTGGTTCATCAGCCCAAGGTGCTAGTATACAGTAGGAATCGTTTTGTGATACATGCCGAACCGATACATGTCGACCAATCGAGGGCAATTAGGGGATGGAAAAGGAACCGCCACGGTGGTTGTTTTACCCCTCGAATTGATGATAAGCCGATGACCGGTCCTCCGGATTTTCAAGGAAGCCCGGGTGCCTAGAAAGCTACTTCTTCGGCCCGCAGCAGTCGCCGGCCGTCGCGGCTCCGCGGTCGGCCAACTGCTTCAACTCGCAGCTGCCGCCGCTCTCTTCGACGACCTCCCCGAAGTCCCGTGCTAGGCTGTCGCAGATAGCAGCCAGCTCGATGTCCTTGGCCGATAAGCCCTGAGGGTTGTGCGTCGTCCATCGGATGTACGTCGTGTTGTATACCTAGATAGTAGAAGAAAGGGGTTGTAAGTGAGCGAGTGGTCGAGTGCTGACGGACTAGGCCCAAGGCAAGGCAGTCTATGATGTGGCTGTCCATAGTGTGGTTCGAGTGTGTGTGCTATGGTGGACGATGAGGTTTTTTTTTTGGTTTTTTTTTTTTTTTTTTTTTTCTTTGGAAGGGAGACAGGGGTAGACGAGGACAGCTGTCGGATGTCCGTCCGTCCATCCATCTTCACTGCATATTAGGGCGAAGGGGTCGATCGATGCAAGGGGATGGAGGTCGGTGGGATGCGATGGGGTAATAGAACTCACATTGGACCATTCCGGATGGTGATTCTTGATCTTACACTGCAATGAGACCGCAGTCATGAAATCCTGGAAAGACGCTATGATTAGTCATGATAGATACGCCGTATATCATGGGTGGTGATTATGCTCTTTGTGTGACTGCTCCATCCCTAGTACAGCATCGTAGCCATTCGTTTCAAATACCAGGCTGACCGAGGGGACGATTCATCTCCTCGGCATCTGAAAAGAAAAGGGGCCCTGCAGTTGTGGCAGGAGAACAACCCCCAATCAGCACATCCAGAGTTGGGCACTGACGCCTGGTAGTCATGCCTAGAACTATGTACATGAAAACGACCTCCTTTCACCGCCGCTGCTCACACGACACCACTAGACGAAGCTCGTCTCCAACCGCCAAGTGTAATACGAAGCGTAATACAGGTCTCATTACTCAACTATAAGGATAGCCTTGTCAGCAGTCCCCATAGCGATCATGATCATATGGTAGGATCACGCTGCCCAAACTCAGGCTATCAGATCCCGACAACCCGGTTCGCTCTCGCAGCAGCAGTGCGGTGGGCATTAGTCAGGCTGTGAGGTCTCTTTCGTATGTACGTAGTCTAAAGTGGCTCGACGCGGAGAGATCACAAAGGGGGTTTCCGTCCCGGCTTGGAGGTCATCATCTCACACGAAGTATCTATCCACCCACCGCGGCTTCTGCTGGCCGCTGGTAGAAAGAAACAATCCCATGACATGTGATGGATTGGCGTTTGGTAACGAGATAAGGCGACGGGAGGGGACGTAAAAACAAAAATGAAACCAGCTACCTAAGTTCACTCACCCACGTCTTCGCGAACGTCTTGAACTTGAAGCTCCGCTCTAGACCTTCGCCCCCAGTGGTCAGGGTCCAGCGTCCGCCGCCGCCGCCGCCGCTACCACCATGGCCTTCTGCTGATTTTAGCAAGGTCTCTAGGGTCTGACTGAGGGCCTTCTCATCTGAGCCCGCGGAGAATCTGGCGTTGGCGGCAGCGCTCGTTGTCGGCGCCGAAGACGACGAAGCCATCCGTGCGGTTAAGTATGGTGGTGATGCTGGTGATGAAAGTGGTCGTCGTGATGATGGTGATGGTGATGACGATGACGAAGCGAGGCCACGCTGGTACCAGAAGAGATGATTACGAGAGCCTGCCTCTGGGATGCAACACAAGAGCTGTCGTGCAGATATGCTGCCCCGACGTATGGGGTGGGCGTAAAGCGAGCGCATCAGACCCCCCTCACGGGCTAATTATGATGACTATTAGCAAGGCCAAAGGCGCGCGAGCAACCTGAAGGTTATGAGCCTTGGTTTGTAGTAAATCACCGTTGGACGTGAGACGATGTTACTCTCCACTGCCTATGCGTATATTTTGCTTGTTGCTTTTATGAGAACGAAGTTGCGCAAGTATGTACGAAGCAGGTCTGTAGGTGTGTAGCTCAAGAAATTCACTAGTAAAAGATGGCATGTGATAGTCAAGTGATGCAGCAACAGATTTGGTTGCCAAGACTGGTGGGTTCGTCTTTCTTACGTACCGTTGCAGAGCATTTAGATCTCATTAGTTATTAGTTAACTTATTTAGCTACATGTATTATACCTACTTACAAATATCCAATGTCTAAACATCAATCCTACATACGGGAATAACTCAAGGAATAACTATCAATGCCAATATATTGACATGCAATGTTGCTTCGTGATTAGTACGGTACCTGGCCGGTATGAAGAATGCAGCAACCCTAGACAATCAATGTCTGCCGATAAGTCGAGGTCGAGATCAGAAGATGAAGATGAAGATATCCGATTTGTCTATCCTTGTTCAACCCAGGAGCAGTCAGCCAGCCAGCCAGCCAGCCAGCCAGCCAATAGAAGGGCCAAGATGATAAACACCAGCCAATGGAAAGTTGGTAAGCGCCATCTGAACACCTCAGCTACATGCATCCATGATGTATATATACGCGTATGCGTATGCATATATTGGTCTAGAAGCGCTTCTATATATCAAGACCCAGGGGCCGCTTACCGTTCCCTTTTTCTTGAGATTGGTTCGAATCCGCGAAGTGCCTATATCCGTTTAGAGATCGATCGTTGTAGGTATAGGTATCGTCAAGGTCCCCCCTCCCCCCTCCCCCCAGCTACCCCCCTCGTCAGCTAGGCAGTAGTAGTATTGTCTGTTGTCTGTCTACCTCCAGGCCTATCTACCTATTATCTACGGCTTCATCTACAAAACTACCACCTCTACTTACCACATCCGTTGCAGATCCCTCCCTACCTGCACACCTTTATAAATACCCCCTAATTATCAATCAAACATCTTAATCATCAACGATCAGCATCATGCGAGTAGTCACCACTCCCACCACTCCCACCACCACCACCACCACCACCACCACCACACCCCATCATCCTCCCACTGCCACTACTTCCGGCAGTTGTGCCGACTACACCGGCATTCGCGCCGACTTAGTAATCCCCGGGCGCGGGGAGCCAATCAGGGACGGGGCGGTGGTGGTGCGCCGCGAGGACGGGCGGATCGCCTGGGTGGGCGCCTTCGACGCCCTGCCCCCCGAGTACGGCGGCGCCAGCATCGCCCACCGCGTCCCCGTGCTGATGCCGGGCCTCTGGGACTGCCACGCCCACTTCGCCGCCGCCGGCCGCCCGTGGCGCGCCGACGGCGCCGGCGCCGCCATGCTGCCCGGCGCTGAGGCCCTGACCGGCGCCGTCACCGTCGCCGACCTCCGCCGGACCCTCGAGGCTGGCTTCACGAGCGTCAGGGAGCTTTCTGGGGTTCGTTGGCACATTTGATTTTTTGTTTCTTCATTCTTGATCCTGTTTCTTATTTTCTTTGTTTCATTTGGCCTAATCAGGCTGATGTGACCTATGGTCCTGTTTGTTTATGTTGTCCGTGTGTATGTGTGTAGATCTGTATATGTGCATGTGTGTATGTGTGTGTGTGTGTGTGTGTGTGTGTGTGTGACTATATAATTCGCCCTTTGGGGAAGCGTGCTAATCGCTGCCAGTATGCCGGTTATCTGTCCCCTGGCATCCGAGACGGCTACATCATTGGCCCAAATGTCTACTCGTCACTGACTGCCCTCTCCATCACGGGCGGCCATGGTGACCTCCAGGACTGTCCGTTGGATGCGGTATTGGGTTACCAACATGCAGGGGGGCAGGTTCAGCTGTGTGATGGCGTCGACGAATGCACCAAGGCAGTACGATCAGTGGTCCGCAGGGGGGCCAAGTGCGTCAAAGTGTGTTCGTCGGGTGGAGTCCTCAGTCTAAACGACGACCCAGAGGACAGGCAATTTTCCGACGCCGAACTAAAGGCTATTGTTGACGAAGCCTCCCGTTCGGGGCGGGCCGTCGCTGCACACGCAATCGGCAAGGCTGGCATCCTCGCTGCCCTGAGGGCGGGCGTGAAGAGCATCGAGCATGGATGTTACCTCGACGAAGAAGTTGCGGATCTGATGAAAGAAAAGGGGGCCATCCTGGTAGCGACCCGCCACATCCAGGAGAGTCTCCTCGCCGATTCTCACGAGTTCCCGCCACAGGTCAGGGAGAAGATCAAGAAGCTCGTTCCTCTAGCTAGGTCTAACTACAGGTTGGCGATTCAGCTCAGTGTCAGGATCGCCCTCGGCACCGATAGCTTCAGCAGCGACCCGGAGCATCCAATTTCCCACGGGAAGAACGCGATGGAATTACAGCATGCAGCTAACGCCGGGATGAGTCCCATACATATCATCGAAGCCTGCACGGCAACGCCACCCGAAGTACTGGGAAGATACGCCCCCCAGGCCGGGCAGTTGAGAGAGGGTTATGACGCGGACATGATTGCCGTAGCATCTAACCCGCTAGACAACATCGGCATCCTAACCAAACCCGAGAACATCACGCATGTATGGAAAGGTGGTAGGCTGTTAGTATATAAACCATCGTAGCTGTTCATAAACTAGTCACGAATGATAAACCAGCTTTCCGGTCCGCTTCTGAGGCAAGGGGACCCAACCAAGCCCAAGATCACCCACGCCCACCCACACACGGGGACGGCCACCCACGCTTTCATGCACAGTAAGCACCAATGCGGAGGCGGTTGCAGATGCCACCTTACTTTACGTGTGTAATAACTATGAGGAATAAACTCGATATGCGACACGTGCGTTGGCACCTTCGGGGCTCAGTCAGTCAGTAGGTGAACGAAGCAAAATAACATGCGATGCGACCTTTGCGGTTTCAGATCGTATGAGTGTCTCAAGGAAGTCAGGCCGATTGATCCGCGATATAACCAACTGCCTTCCATCGTCTTTCTTTTCCTGGCGCTGGACTGATGATGGCTACCCCCAGGCCCCGAGTATAACGCTCCAGGGATTTGGGCTTTCTCTGGTCCGGAAAGGCAAGGGTAAGGATACGATTACTCGCAAGCATAATAGCATTATCTGTAACGTACGGGCATAGCAAAACAAAAATGGAATGCGAAGAACAGGCCCGTAGTAGCAGGAGTGTCCGCCGCAGCAGTTCGTGAACATGGTAGTGATGTCCATATAGGTTCCATATAGGCAGGCAATCCTCCTTCCTTGACTGAGGCGCCACGTCGCCTTATTTCGAGCTCGCTTGCTTACTCCTTCCTATTATCGACGGGATGAAGCTGCGGCCGATTGCTACTGAACTTTGATACGACGGCGGAACTGCAGACAACCACCGCATAGATGAAATGGTTGAGTAAGTCCTAACTACATATCATTTCCTCCCAGGAAGAAGCACGCCATGCTGGTCGAGCTGGGCAATGCTGAGCAGGTCAGTTCTCGGCGGGATGCTATTACAAAGCTGTGGCGAGTCCTCCTTTCCTCGGTGGATGGCGGCCGCCTCGGGCCCGACTTTCGTTGCAGAGGGTGTTTTAACTTGCGTCTTCGATGAAAGGCATATATTAACTTCTCGTCACTACCGGCTATAAGACGTTACACGATGTTTGTGCGAGGTGAGCTGTGTTCCTCTTATTGGGTGTATCAAGACTCAATTCCTATGACCGCAAGGAGGAACAAGTTACACGAAGTCTGACGAGTCTCTGCAGACTTCATGTAAGCTTAAAACTCTCAACCCCCGATACTCTGCTCTGCTCTGCATCCCGTACTCCTGGTATCTTTATTCATATAGAGTGATGTAAGGGTCTACAGACATAAGACATGGAGGAACACCCTGCAATGACCGTATAAAAGGATGCCGTAAGCATCTTTGGGGTTTCCTCCCGGTTGGCCCCAGGAGCTCCTGGGTTGACAAAACAAGGCAAACGATCTACAACGTCCTTTCTTCTCTTCGCCAACAGATGGTCACTTGCAGTATTTTATGGATATTCCATGACCACACCTACCTTTCTTCAGTATCTTCCGTTGCACACTACGTAAGTCCCGTACTACTGCTGAGACCACGAGACTATGAGACTACGAGAGGCGGCCGAAGAATGACAAATAGTGGCTGGCTGGCTGGCGGTGTCTACCACCAACAGCTAACCCGAAGGGAAGCGCCCTCTGTTCTGGATCGGCAACATGACTAATAAGCAAAAACCCACACGCGGGCTACACGATGTCTGCACCGCAGGCAGAGAGACAAGGGAGGGTAAGTTCCAACGCGCTTAGCCAAGACCTTCCGCGGACTAGCTGCCGAAGGGCCGCGCAACTTGGGTGCCAAGCAGTGCCACAGGGTAATGTAGCATCGGGCGGATCAGGCGATTTCCAGCGTGATGCGATACATGAATATACAGCGCGGACGAAATGCAATATGCTGCTGCGTAAAGTGAGGTTGATTAATTGACACGAAACCAGAAGCTCAGCAGCAGCAGCGGCGGCAACAGGCAGACAGGCCGGCTCTCAGGCTCGCAACGCAGTTCGAGATGCCGGCTGCGGGAGCGTGGCACAGGGCACGGGGCACAGGCAGAAAATGGCAATTGTTGACAACTAGGGGCGGAAGACAGAGTGTGATACATAAATAAGGGAGACATGTCCGTTCTTCACCTAGACACTACCAGGATGAAGCGCATGATATTGCCTTTTGCTCTCTTGTGTTCCTTTCCCCCCTATCCATCAGTACATACAAGAATGAGATATTCGGCGATCCAAGTCAGGGTGTGTCGAATGCTGGCCGTGAGAAACATAAAAAAAGGGGGGGCCTGGCTGCTCGGAGTTAAGAAGGGTCATCGGGTATCTTGGGTATTTCTCGATCGATAAGTAATTGCCGAGTTGCGTGCGGCGGTCCAATCACACAAGTTGATTTTACCTGACAACCTGGCAGCCTGGCTGTCTGGTACTTTTCGCTTTTCGAAATGCCCAACTACCTTGTTAGTAAGACACACCTAGAGGCCGCATGCACAGTCATCAGGTCAGGGTAATGTATCCGACCAGCCAGCACAGCGCCCAAGCTAACTGCCTCATGTGTGACTACCCCCCCGCGGCCGCCCTCGTATCATCGTGTGTACGCTGGGCCGTGCGAGAGGCGGGATGGTTACGTATGCAAAGGACGGCTGGGAGTCTGGGACATTTGCATATTCCTGTTTAGTCAGAACTTTAGTCATATATACGCAGCCCACGGGGGCCCCATGGGAACGTTGGTTCTCTCTTCTCTCTTTATGCCGCAACTTTATATCGGCCTGGCTGAAGAATATGATAGATCGCAAGTCGTCAGATTTGTTCGTGAGGGCGAAAGAGCCACAAAACCACCCGCTCTTGATGAAACCCTTAGGTAGGCATGGCAGGCATGGCTTTCACAGCTGCCTTGCTATGCCAGTGGAGTTGAAAGCGCACTTGACGTAGCAGGTATGTGTTTATATGTATACGCGATATTTATATCGTATCCGATTAGATCGAGCGGGCCTCATCTATGTATCTACGTATATACTTACTTTTAGCCTGTGTGTGTACTCGCTCTATGAAGTAGTAGTAAACCATCGACCTCAATATGATTATGTGATTATATACTTGATAGCCCCCCTATTGAGTGTAGTTGTCATCGATTCCACTCCTTTAACCATTGTGCTAGGCTAGCCGTTACAGACAACTTGACAGGCCATGGTGCATGGTATGTATCGGCATGGCATGTTATCTCGGATACCGCATATGTACACATCAGTAGATACTACGTGCAACTATAGGGCCAGGAATACCTACCTACTACGTTATATGGGTCCTCTTTCAAGCAAGCCACATGCTTTTCAGCCTCTATATTCCCAACCCCCCTACGCCCTCGTTCCTTGGCATGTGTATGTGCCACGTTAGTCATGACTAATTCCTCAATCTGGCAGTTGATGAGAAGAAGATTACGTACAGTAACTGTCACGCTTGTACTCAGCTACTTATACAGTACATCGCAATGTACTTTGCTTATATGAGGTATTCAACCAACCTACCTACCTCACAGGGTAGCTGCAGGCAACTACATACTTAGTTGCTATGGATAAAACAAAAATGAATCAAATATCTACGATAGGTAAATAAATACATGGGGATGCTATACCACATTATCTATACCCAACAACAAGCAACCGTACTTCGAGAAGATTTGGGATGGCCGTCGGTGATGACCCCGAGTTTATTACTACCAGGTATGAAGCCAACCCCTTCCAGTTTGTAACTTCGTATGTGTGAACGTATGTCTGTATGTATGTATATATGTAGTATGTATGTATGCAGGTATCTCGCAAGAAGTACCGTCTTCCTCGTAGTCTCGAGCTGTCCCTACGAAATTTTCCATTGGGCCGACTTAGCTGAGAGTCTAACTTAGTTAGTTTGCTGACAAACCATCCTACACATGTATGATGACTTCAAATGAATGCGGCGCATTCGAAAAGCACCAGGGCTACCAGGGTTGCAGGGTCTCTGCGATTGCCCGATGTTACTTGTATCGGCACCACGGAGCATCATCGAACACTCGCTCGGACAACTCGGATACCATGCTGATTAGTTATCAGACATCAAGCTATTTATGTACCTTAGCGGCCGGCTGTTGCAAGGAAGCCAAAGAGGTCCACAACAGGAGCATCACGTACTATGTATGTAGAAATCATTCATGGAATCTACCGGTTATAGTACCTGTACCTACCCATTATATAGGTATATAGGTACAAAGGTAATATCCGCGACTCTCTCCGACTGCTATACATAACGTAAGCTAAACCGCCGGCGTGTGGGCTTTCATCCCTTTTTAGGTAAGCATTCGTAACACCGGTTGGTTGCCACTAACATAGTGTGATAATATAAACGAAGGACCTCCATACGGCCTGGAAACAACCTGGAAACAACACGGGAAGTGCCAAAATGCCAAAGTGCTAAAGTGCCCGGGATTTCTAACGACCTGAACACTATGCTAGTCATAGTCGAGGTACCATGCAGTAGCTGAGTAGCCATCTAAAGGCCGCTGGCTGAATAATCAGCAACATGATTGACCCATCTTTGCGACAAATCTCCGATCACGTGGGGCTATAGCTGCTATTGGGCGGCCGTCCACGCCGTCCTGTCGTCTCGGCAGACTCCAGTTGGGCCAGCCAACCAGTGCCAACCTGGAACCAGGTTGCATCGCTTGCTTGCTTTGGAGTTATTTCCATTTGACGGGAATGATATAAAACATATGCAATGCATGGATGCGAGCTTGGTCAAGCAAGATCCTGCGAGAGAGACCTCTATTAATACCTAGGAATGCAATAGCACAATAGCGATGGCTGTTAGTTAGTAGTACAACTGCTCAGTCCAGCGTCCATCTCCTACTCCCACTTCCGATGTTCCAACCTCGACCTCGAATGCCGGGAGATGGCCAAAATTGTGCCCGTATATCCACGTACAGATAACCGTACGGTCCATACCAACATGAACGGGCATGGGTTTTTGCATACAGCTGCCATGGTTATCCACCTGGATATAAACCATATACGATTACCCCCGTGCTTGTGCTCCGCGTACGCCCTGACGGCATCCCAGATCCCTTGTCGATCTTCCGGGTCATCCTCGCACTCGCGGCTTGCTTAGCCTGCAGTTGGTTGCAGCATCCCACCTGGAACTGAGATCTAGGGGTACATACCTGCCTAGCACGCCTACATCCCTATACTATGTACACCACAGCAAACAAG
Organism: Diatrype stigma; assembly: GCA_022225965.2. Lineage (NCBI taxonomy): Eukaryota > Fungi > Ascomycota > Sordariomycetes > Xylariales > Diatrypaceae > Diatrype > Diatrype stigma. Next base: position 140,471 of record JAKJXP020000087.1, read on the forward strand.
CAAAGAGACAGCATTCAGGTTGAATATCAAATAAAGGCTGCCGCAGCTGTTGTGCCTGCTGTTACTTACCGAGGTAGTTGATTCGATAGCGAAGTTTGTACTCACAGGGGTGCGTGCAATTTTACGTGATTTGCTCCGAGTGCCAGAGTGCCAGAAGTCGAAATGCCTGAGTGCTCCAGTGATTACATTCCTATATTGGGGCGCCCTGTGGCTACACAGGTAGGGAAGTACCTACAAGGTATTGGACAATAGGTAGGTACATATGTAGCTATTAGCTACGTACAGGCAGCTACCTAAGCAGGTACATACCATACCAACCCACACCTGCTGCTGCATCACTCCAGCCGTCCTCACAACAATCGGGAGAGCTTCGAAGGATCAATCAACCCTCGTTCGGTTGTTAGTCAATGCATCCTGTCCTGTGGTCTCCTGTCCGTCTTCTGTTCTTTCCAACCGACTTCGTTTCCTCATCAAAGACTAGGACCTTAAACGCATATTATACCTTTTAACGCATATACGCGCACTCCTTCGTTCGGGGTACACAGCCATACCTGCCTTGGCACGTACATGTAGTAAGTAACCTTTATTACACATAACCACGCTCCCTCATTCCTCCGGTTTTCTTCAAACAAAAGGTTTCCGGCACCGAACAGTCCAACAGCCCGCCAGCCATTTTGCCTCTATAATATACCACCTTCTCTTCCGCCAGGCAGACTGTTATGTTAGGCTTGTTTCGCGTTCGCGTTATTTGACATCGCAAACCTCGGGACCTACCACTCGTTTGATCACCCAGTCAGTCACTTGTTACCTACTTCGCTGTATGTGTACTCATCCATGCCCATACCTTCCCGTCGTATATTTATTGCCACTCCTATTCCCCTATTCTCTCGTTTGAACACCAGCCACGACCAACCCAACCATCATGGAATAATACATGGAATAATACATGCATATTCCATACTATACATCCACCGTATATATCTCTAGTTCTACCTACCTGTAGACCCGAACGACCAGTTACCTTATCCGTCTTCCCTGGATTCGCTACTTGTTGCTGACTCAGAATACCTGACTCTACGATGCAGAACAACGCTAGCAATTTGAGTCGTGAGTACGACATTCCCTTAGCTCCGATCAAAAACTACACTACAGTGGGAATGCTTTTCTTGGCGGCAGTCGCTTTCCTTACAGTTACCACCTCCCTCCCTCCAGGTACCTTACTCACTGCTGCTACGTACCACCTACTCGCTGCACACTGCACACTGCACACTGCACACTTCCTACAGGCTGCACGCTACAGGCTACAGGCTACAGGCTACACGCTTAGGTACATGCCTACTACATGCTACATACAACATATTACATACTACATACCACCCATTACATATGATTACATACTTAGGTCCTAGATAAACTGCCCTAGCTGCTCAGGAGCTCAGGTAGCTGCTTAGGTAGGCAGGTATACTAGGATCACCCCGCCTGTATGCGCCCTAATTCCGCCCTGCCTCGCACCCCCATTCAACCCACTCTATGGCCGTAATCCCTTCTTCGTGGGCCGACCTAATATGTAATCACCCATCATGTACCTACCTACCTACCTTACCACTTACATACCTACTATCTTACGCTGGCGCCAGAGCTTGCTTGCTTGCTCGCTTGCCGGGCTCGTCTGCCAGCTCTGCTTGCTTGCCGTTGCTTTTTTCCCTCCCTGAACGGTCTCGGAGTTTCCTCTTTACTGTATTGTACAATACAAGTACCTAACAAATTCCCATATCCCAAGGTTCCCATCCGGCCACCTTTATTACCAAATACCCGCTCCCTGCACTCGTATCCGTTGCTAGAAACCCTCTTCCTTTTCAAAACACCACTTACACCACTTACATATTGCTCGCTGCACACACACTCACACACGCGCGCGCATTCGATTCGATCCCACAGCCCACTATTTTTCCAATAATATCCTTGGCTTCGTACTTCCTCTCGACCAACCTCCAACCCACTACCATACCTAAGCATCCCACTCAGCTTTTTATGCGCCCTTGAAACCCACTCTTCCCATCCAAAAGCTGACATGACATTGTCTGCTCAGAGGGATTATCAGGAAAGCTCACCCAAGCAATAGATCTCTTGAACTCGGCGCCGACGTCGGCTGCAGCGTCACCAAACACCGGCGCTAGTACTGTATCGTCTTTCCAGCTTATACATTCTCCGTTGCAAGCACATGGCTACGACAACTCTACTATAGGATCTCAAGCGCATATCCATCCTCACCTTAGAGATCAGTCTGGCATCGCTGTGGCCCCGGATACGATGCAAAGAGGCATCTCCCCTCCATCCGAAGAAGCCGGTCCCATTCCTGGAACTTCTGCTGCTGGCATGGCGGCCCCAGGACTTGTAGGGCATGAGCATGAGCATGATCATGATCATGACCCTGATGATACAAGCGACGGCCGCAAGGCGAAGCGGGAGCTATCCCAGTCGAAGCGAGCTGCCCAGAACAGAGCTGCCCAGGTTAGTTGAAAACCCCCAGCGATTCCCGGGTTCCTCCGCCGATGTGCCTACGATTTTGTTGTCATCATCATCCTATTGGGGATATGCCGAGGCGAATTGAATGTTTGTTTCGGAAGATCCCCACTCGTAGAATGTTTGGCGGACAATTTTGCGGCGGGACTAGTCGTTTCGGTGATCTGGAAAGGTTTATCTGCGCGTTCAAGGATTACCGATAGCTCATTCCATTCATCTTTCATATGCCCTGCTCCACGGATATTGCACGGATATTGCACGGATATTATGAGATCATGAGATATTACGTAAACTAACCCACTTTATAGCGCGCCTTTCGACAACGAAAGGAGCATTACATTAAGAAACTTGAGCAACAAGTGCGGGAGTTGGGGGACATGGAACATAATTATAAAGTAATTCAGAACGACAATTATGCTCTTCGCGAATACGTTATACAACTACAGTCGCGCCTGCTGGATTTACGACAAGATATACCGCCGGCTCCGTCCAACTTAAACCTCAGCCATCAGCCTGACATGCCCACTAATGCTTCGCGTGCCATGCATCCAGCTGCAGCACCCACTGCAGTACCAGCACCAGCGCCGGTGCCGGTGCCGGTGCCGGCGCCGAGACCAGCCGTAACAGCAGCAACAGCAGCAACACCGACAACAGTGCCGCCGCCGCCGCCGCCACTATCTGGACCAGCAGGGCCCCATGAGTCCGGCTCAAGTGCCGCAGCTGCCGGCACTTTAGCTGACGTAGCAGCGGCAGTAGCTGGGCTGAGAGCTAGAGAAACTGCGCCCGATGGATTGTATCCGAAGCCTGCATATAAGACCGAGGCATCGGAAGACCAGCAAGCCGGGGAGGAGATCCGCCGGCAACTGCAGCAAGAAGGAGGATTGCCGCCTCCTTCCTCGTTACGAGCCTAGTGGGGTGACGATGGAGGAGAGGCGGCGGATGCCAGTGTTTCGTACGCGGACTACGCATCGGCAACATGGACAGGCGACGGAGCACCTGATTCCCAGTGCCCTCCAGGCACCAGGGAATGAGCAGATCATCGAGAGACATACTAGTTCGATAACTACTAGTTTTGGAAGAAGTCTTAATATCGGCTCAATACTCTTCCCCGCAAGACTCGAAGATGATAAGGATAGGACTGTGTGGAAGTGTGGTAAATGAAATGCCACTTGAAAGAAAATTCCAGTGGCAGGACGATCACGAATGCGTCATATCTTACGGCACCGTAGTCATGAAGCATCTTAAGGGATCAAAATTAGGCGTTAGGGATAACATACCTACGTGCCTTATTTTGCAGGACTTGCTGGAAGAGTGTCTTGCAGGGTAGGGCCGAAATGGTCATGGTTTTGCAGAGATTGGAGTCTCTTGGAGGAACGCATCATGCATAGAAGGGATAAAGGGGGCGAGCTTCTTGCGAGAGCTCAAGAATACTTGGCATTCGGCGTTGTACCTTGATTTGACTTTAGCCGGGGCATTGGTCCGAAGCGACATGAGCTATCTTGCAAAGACAGGTATCTTCGGGAGCGGTGGCTCAGGAATCCCAATGCAAAACAATGCTTGCCAGTTATAGGCATAAAACGAAGGCATTCCAGGGGGAGGCAGTTAGATACGCAGGCAGGCAGAAGAATATTAAACGTAGCCCACCCTCTACCGATTGGTTCTCTGAACCCGCTACGATCCTAGTGCGTGCCTCGAGTTAATGAAGTATGGTGTCAAATAGCTTGACTGAAGTTCTTTCCCAAGTACAGAGAGCAGACTTGTCTGCCCGATTTATTCGGAGTATGAAAGCGGTATATTTATTATACCCAACACTTGAGCAGGAAGCCAACCCGTTCAGTTCATTATATGCATATGCATGACCCGCGCTACTTCTCGACCTAGCTTTTGTTGGAGTCTTGTTCATAGCAGGGGAAGATTATACCTCGGGTGTATCTTACAGCCGTGCATACATGCATACACATACATACTACCTACGTACCCGTTATCCCCTAGCGCCCCCTATTCTCCCTCTTCTGTTATCTTAAGGTTGCTTTCCTCAACCCACAACCACACATAGCTTACAAAGATCTGGGTCAGTTGGACGTCATGTTGTATTTGTTTATGAGGAATGTCTTTCTCGTCCATTCCCTCTGCGTAGTTTTGGTGGGACCCAATAGAATAACCCTTGAAGGAGTACTTTTTTGATGTAGTGTGCATATAGTGGCTAATGATGGTGCCTCGAGAGCGTCGACCTCCTTTGAACGAGAAAAATTGCGCCAAAGTAAACGCCCCCTCACCGGCTGAGACAACAGAGCTACAAGTCCATGCACATGCCTACTACCTACCTAAGCCTAGGTGGCTATCAAAAGACTTGAACTCCATCTAGATATAACGCACAACGCCTCTGTAACCTAGAATTCGTTGATTTGCTTTTTCGTTCGTTCGTTCGTTTGCTAGCTCGACTATTTCAAGAGTACGAGTTTCCCAAATCGTGCTCCTAAGTTTCATTAGGTATGTAGTTAGCTAGCGGGCCATATCAAATAAAGGAGGAACGTAGACTCAAATCGATGTACGGTGCTGTGTATAACCACATTGCGTGATTGAAAAAAAAAAAAAAAAAAAAAAAAAAGGTAGAATAACATTCTTTACAGTTGAGCGTATATGGGTGGTGGTGCGGTTCAAAGCAATAAAAAGGGGGCGGGGGATGGGTGATGGTGGATGGTCCCTGATTCATCAAGGTGAGAGGTGGGGGGAGAGGTAGGATCACATACCTTGAGATAATCAGCGCCCTTCTCCTGCCACTCCGCCTTCGTGACAGCAGCAGCTTTCCAAGCGGGCGTGCCCGCCCACTGCGCGGCGCCGCGCCAGGCGTCAAGCACGGAATCCTTGGCGCGGCGGAGGTGGAGGGGCGAGCCAGCGGGCAGGAGGGCGGTGAGCCCCTGGCGGAGGCGGTCGTCGAAGTTCTCGAAGAGGGTGTTGCCTCCCGTGAGGAAGATGTCGCGGAGGAAGTCGTCGCGGTTCAGCCCGCCCCCGATCCCGACCAAGCGTTGCGTGAGGATGTCGCCGGCGATCTCGACAAGCCCGGCCTGGTCGATGCCGGCGATGGACGGCTGGAAGACCACCTCGGGCACGCGGATGCGCTCGACGTTGAGGTGGAGCTGGTGGATCTCGGCCTGGGAGCCGGCGTCGAAAGGCCGGGGCCCACGTAGGAAGGCGTGCAGCAGGCTCTTATCCCAATCATTCTGCGCCGCCCACGTGTGCTCGTGCGTGAAGGTCTCGTCGTACCGCAACAAGTCGTCCTCGAGCTGGCGTAGGCTGGCCTCGAGGTCCTCCTCGCCTTCTTCATCGTCGCTGCCCGGGTCGCCCACCTGGATCTGACGGTACACGCCCCAGTCGTCGTCGTTGGCGCCGAAGTTATCGTCGTCGCCGCCGCCGGCCCGGCGCCGCTTGCCTCGCGGGTTGTCCGACGCCAGGTTCGCGATCGACTTCATGCGGATCTGTGAGGCGAGCGACTTGCGGTTCCCGAGGTCCTGCTTGAGGCGGTCCCGCTCCTTCATCCGCTGCAGCGTGGCGTTGCGCGCCATCCGCTTCTCCTCCAGCCAACCTTCGAGATCGTTGTCCCTGCGTTCCCGGTCCAGGCGCTCGTCCTCCGCGATGCGTGCCCTTTCAGCCTCCTTTTCGGCTTTGGCGCGCGCTCGTGCTTCGTGGTTAGACTTCAACAGGCGCTGATGTCGTTTTGCCTTCAAACTAGCTTCGTCAAGCTGGTCGTCTGGCACTTCGAGGAGGCTAAAATCGGGCTCCTCTTGTTCCTCCTCCGGGTCGGCCCCAACGTCTTTGGTGCGCGCTCGCTTGATGGACTTCTCTAGCTCCTTGACAGTCCGGTCAAGATGAGCTTCGTCCTTCATATCTTCGGCATCTAATAGGCGTTTTGTGTCCTTCTTGTTCGCGTCCACTAATTTCTCCTGCACCTTTCTATAATATTCTAATTCTTGTTCTTTGCGCATAAGCTTCTCAAGCCGCATCTTCGCTGCTTGCTCTTGTAAGCGCCGACCACTCTCTTTCTTGCGTTCTGCTATCCGTGCGAGTTCCTCTTCGCTCTTTTGCACGACTACTTCTTCAGTATACGGATACTGGATGACAACGTCTCGATCCTCTAAGCCTGTCCAGTCCAAATATGACCGTATTTCGTCATCGTAAGCCTTAGAGACATAGCAATGGTCCTTGAGCATGTTTTCTGCTTGGGACGCGTTGAGCTTGCCAGGAAATACAGGGTACTTGAGCCGAATCAGCTTCAATAGGTATTCTGCGGCATGCCACCCTCCCCAATTTAATCGAATAGCTTGGGCCAGCATCGGCTTCGCGTTGTAAACGGGTATGACATGAGTGGCGCTGTAGGATGAGGACACGACCAGTCCAGTCTGTCCCTGATTATACCGATAGGAAAAAAGCGAATCGATACCGAGAGCCAGAGACGGAGCGCCGTAGCATTCGAATACGATCTCGTTCAGAGCTGAATGAAAGCGTGTCAGTTACTGGGCGTTGATGTTGGGTAAGATACTCACATTTCCGCGAATAGGGGAGGTTCGCTACTGTTTCGGTCATCACGATAGGCATGTCGATAGTTCCGTCGGCATCGTTCATGCCCAGCTTGAGGAAAGTCCAGTCCAAGATATGTTCCTCAACATCCCAGTTGCTCACTATCCCCGTGCCAGGTTCAAATGCGTTTCTAATATGGCCTCGAGCGGTCGTGTCGGCGTAACAGTCAGTCCCAGCGAAAGAATAGGTCTTTCCAAGTTTTCTATCTCTGTATTTCGCCATGATCGGGGGAGCGGTGATTCGGGGGTTCGATTCGAAAGACCAGCCCGCTCTAACGGATGAAGAACCTGAGTCGCATAGATGCTGTCAGCTCTAGAAAACAATGCTTCTTCACCAGGGAATGTCACCGGGGAACGGGCTTACCATTATCGATGACAATGGCTGCCGTGCCCTCGGGCTGGGCAAGGGCTTTCTCTCGTCCATCGGACTGTACCGCAACGGGCTTCTCGAATTTGGTTTCTTTCACGTCAAAGATCTTTGCAGGAGGATATGTCTTCTCTACGCGCCTCGGCAGGGCTGGGGGGTCAATGGCAGATGGTGCCATTTTCTTGGAAAGCGACAAGCTAGCTTGAATGCGACAGCGCAGTTGAGAGTAGACACAATTTTCGATGGTCAAGTGACGGTCGTGATGGGGAGAGCGCAGTGCATGTCTGTAAATGCTGGATATTAGGTTACTAGGTCACCAGGTCACCAGTTACCAAGTTGGTAGAAGTAGAGTTAAGGTGGTTGATGGTTGATGGTTCAGTTGGCACAACGAGGGTGTTAATGGGGATCCTAAGAGACACAATTTGTTTGATTCTTATCCCCTATCACGACCACCTCATTGGTTTATCGTCGCGGGCACAAACTGGGAGGAAGGTGGCGTAATTGAAGCAATTCATCTCCAGTCCAACCTTCCAGCTCAGATTCAGTTCCATCCACCTGCGTTCATTCAGGCAAGGAGCAGGTAGGTAGGTATGTATGTAGGTATGTATGTACAGTACATAGTATCAGTACACCACAGCCCTCTGGCAGGAACCCAGGCAGCATGCAAGGCTGACAGCCTAGAAGCCTAGGTGCTTTCAAGGAGCTCCTTTCAAGGTTGTATAGCTACTGCAGCTAAGCAGCTGATAGCCTATCACGCCTAACAATCTTCAAGTTGCTTGTGTCTTGTACCTATGCAAGTGTTAAGGCGCCCACCACATGAGCTTGGAGGACCACTGCTCTAGATGTGCATACATCCAATACATACATGTAACTATTTAGGTGCACACATGCAGACCTACTATGTAGATGGAATGAATGTTCCTACATTTCCAACTGCTTGCCATCAGTTACAGGACATATCGATATGTTTTATAACTTGGAAGTCAAGGAAGTCCACCACCCCAAAGTGAAGGACAATTCGTCATGAGATATATGCATTGCTGTTTGCTACATCTTTATGCTTCTGTACGGTACCTATATGGGGTACATATAGTCTCAAAGCCCAGTAACCACCCCAAGCGTTCAGTTTCAACATCAATCTGAAAGGCAGTAGCTAATAAGTTGCATGCCCATACCCTCTCCATCCATTGTGGCTTGCTTTTGCTAAACCTCTTCCCCTCACAAGTTGGTTCATGAAGGCTCTTTCAAGTTGTCGGTAGCTATAGCACATATTAGCACAATGTCCAAGCAAAAAGAAGTTATAGGGGCTGGTGAGAGGGAGAGCAAAATACCTTCCAAATGAAATAGAACGTTGGATTGGTAGTTCTTGAACATCTGGGCAACGAGCTCGATGTTCATATTCTGGACATTGATCTCCTATATCACAACCTCAGTGCCTACTGGTGCCAAACAAATAATCTTGTGGAGCCAGAAGCTGTAACATACCTGGAGGCTTTTGTTCATAACCACGATAGCTTCATTGAGTTTCTCCTGCGATTGCGCTATAAGTCATGTTTACGAGGGCAATGGCGATGGCGGGGCCGGTGCTAGGCAGTATTCCCACTTACAACATTGGTGATGATACGCGACAGCAGAAGGTTCTGCTGGTGCTCGTGAGGACTTTCCTAGATTGTGTTAGGTCAAGAATCAAAGTCTGTTATATGAAGTATTCATTACATACCATGGCAACGGGCTATCTTTGTCAAATCGAGTTGATGAAGTATGATTGCAACAGTGCAGGTGAACTTGTAAGTTGGTGTTGATAACTCAAGCAGCAGTCTTTTAGTGCTAGTGCCAAGTTTTGATTGGCCCAGGCAAGCTCGTCGAGCTTGATTGTACTATACCTAAGTATATACCTAAGTAGCTACATACAGCACCTACAGTACTGGAGATAACTGTCATGCCCCAGCCAGCTCGGAATATTCCAACTTCAAACACTGCCTCCTACAATCTCGCCTATCACACACTCAAGGTAGGCAAGCCCGCCACACCAAAACAACCAGGCAAGCATACACGCCGAGCCGAAGCAAATTGCTCCATCGCCAGCAAAGATGGCTGCCCCGACCGAAGCCCAGATCGCGCACCAAGAGCTCATCGACAAGCTCGACATTCACTCCGTCCACAAGAGCTTCCGAAACCCGCACTGGAAGCCGAACCAGCGACGCAACAAGAACATCAAGACGATCCTGGGCGACGCCTCGCGCAAGGAGGCCATGTCCATCAACGCCACGCCCCAGGACCCCAACAGCGGCACCGTCACGCCCGGCGGCGCCGGCGCCGGCGCCGGCGGAGACAAGGACGACGGTCTCTCCACGAGCGGCAGCTCGACGCCCGTCGCAGCCGCCACTAACAGCAGCGGCAGCGCCGGCGACAGCTTGCAGCCGAACCTCGCGCAGGCGTCGCGCAGCCTGTCGAAGCTCGTGCTGGAGAAGAACATGCGGCAGAACGGGGGCGGCGGCGGCGGCGGCGCAACTGCCTCGGCGCCCAGCGCCACGTACACGAACATCGAGTCGGCGCCCTCGCTCGCGCACACGAAGCGCTACTGCGACGTTACGGGCCTCCCGGCGCCGTATCTCGACCCCAAGAGCCGGCTGCGGTATCACGACAAGGAGGTGTTCGCCTTCATCCGCTCGCTTCCGCAGGGCATCCCAGAGCAGTACCTGGAGGCTAGAGGTGCGCACACGGTCTTGAAGTGAACGAGGGTGGCGCTTCGACACCACATACAACAGCAGTTTGGCTCTACGGGAAAAAGAGGCAAAGGGAGGAACATTCTATCTTGGGAGTTGGCTTCGCATGGACGGAGCTGCTTCTACACCTTTCCGATCCGACCCTTGGGTGTCATTTTAAGTGACCATTCACAACCAAAGACTACCTGGCAGAAACGCGGCTACACGAATGTCGCGAGCACAATAACATCGCATGCATACTACTACGGGTGGACGGAACTGGGGCAGGAGGGGAGGGGGGGTTGTGCATTAAGTGATGGCTATATAAGATGTTTGACCGACGAAGTCAAGCCTATCCTACGCACCAGACGCCTCTCGGCGACGGGATGACAGGATACGCTCCGGCTTAAACCGTGATCGGAGTAGGGTTTGCTTTCTGCCTGTAACTGACGGGTACCGGAGAGGAATGGGGAGTCACTCTCAGTGACCATAGCCCGAAGGCTAAGGACGCCGCGGCATGTATCATAATACTACTTGATAAACTGGGAGGCACGGATTCCGTGCATGGAGGAATGAGATCTGAGAGCGGGCGTTGGTTGCTAGTGATACAAGGCATTTCTGACCTTATGGCTGCCCTTTGATTACCTCGAAGCTGTCTTTGGAGTCTTGTAATGATTGCGATGTTTCGAGCTTGCTCTTCCTAACTCATATAGGGTAGAGCTGATGACACTGATCTCCTTGTCTTTCACATTGTATCACGAACTCGGTCCGACGACAATTATGAATGAGTGATCTCAGCAAACAACCCGCATACCTCTTATTCATGACCAGATGTCATGAGAATTCCGGCTAATTTAAGACGGCGTGGAGGTTGTCGCTGTAAATAGGCAGCTCGGTTGAGTTGGTAAGAAAAACACATGAGAAAATTGGGAAAAAAAAGGTAGGCAAAACTGGTGGCTGGAGTGAAACCAACACCGATAAGGAGGCTGATTACGAATGAGTACTACGTAGCGGGCTTCGTCCCTCCACTAAACTTGCGGCAGCGACTACTCACTATTTTGCTGTTACCCATTGTGTATTCAAGGTTGTACTTCGTAGGAGCGACCTTAGCGTGCCTGCCGCGACAGGGATGCAGGTGATCTCTAACTAGGCAATTAGGTAACCGGGCTTGGGTTGCACCCTGGAACCTGTTAGCTACGGGTAGCCCCAACCTTGAAGCTGCATGCAGCGTGACAGCCAAAAAATCGCCAATCGACAAGGACCTCGTGTCGTTTCCTACCGATGAAAACACATGTCCATTCACATTCAGATCCAATATCGAACGAGCCCCCCAGATTCAAGAAACGGCATGGTCCACCTGTCTAAACTATAGACAACCAACCACTCGATCCAGAGCCGACGACCACGTTCCTGCCCTGAAGCCGAAATTCTGCTGCAGTTGGACGGAGGGACAGACAGACGGACGAATAGACAGACAAATAGACAAGAACTACAAAGATGCCCACAATGTGGTTATCAGACTCCCAAAGTGAGAGAGCTCTCGTGACCACAGCACCACCCGCGACCCTACCTTCCAATTGAGAAAGGCAGGATTTGCAGGAGAGATAGAGAAAGAGAGAGAGAGAATGCGCCGACTGACAATGCCACAGAGATCGGAGTCGCCTTCTGCTCAGGAGGTGGGTTTTGCTGCGCTGCATTATGAAGGCAACACGTGAGCTCTGGAAGTGCTGACGGGAAACCCCCCTTTTCCTTCCCCTGAATTCAGGAGGTTTCTTCTTGATCGGAGGAGTAATGCTGTTCTTTGATCGAGCGATGTGAGTCAGTCGCGGACCTCTGTTGTAGCAGGGCGCAAACCTAGCACCTCCCCCATACGCGTAATCGGCCTTAAGCTGACCAGGCTGTCTTCTATCCAGGCTTGCGATGGGAAATGTATGTTCTCTCTGCTTTACTTACCCCGTGCCGCCTACTCACCCACCAACCCGCGCGAGCAAGCGCGCATCCCTCCCCCCTATCTCGAAATAAATAGCAACCCATCAATCAATTGCTCAATGCCCCTCCAACTCACTCGGTGAACCAAACCACGCGAAACAGATCCTGTTCCTCATCGGCCTCACCATCATCATCGGCCCGCAGAAGACGCTGCTGTTCTTCGCGCGGAAGCAGAAGGCCAAGGGCACGGCGGCCTTCTTCGGCGGCCTGCTGCTGATCCTGCTGCGGTGGCCGCTCATCGGCTTCTGCGTCGAGCTGTACGGCATCTTCGTCCTCTTCGGCGACTTCCTCGGCACCATCGCCGCCTTCGCGCGCAACGTGCCCGTCGTCGGCCCCTACATCAGCGTCCTCGTCGACCGCTCGGGCCTGGGCCGGCGGAACGCCGAGCTGCCGGTATAAAGACAGGGCAGGGCAGGGCAGGCGATAGAACGAAGAAGAAAAGGGAAAAAGAAACAGAACAAAAACAGATAATGAGAGAGCGTTCAACCTCGGTGCTAGTCTAGTAGAGTGAACGCAGTAGAAGAAGGGCCTGCTCTTCCTCTTCTATTCTTTTTTCTGCGCTACGGTCCGCCTTTTCTGGCTACGGTCTGCCAGAGGCGGCTGAGTCGCGGGTTTCTATCCATATGATGCACGCCTGTAATGAGTAAGGTGAGGCGCGAAGGGATAGTCTACACTACACTTGTATGATATAAGTACATGAATTCGTCTCATAGAGTGGAGGACGGCGTCAAAGTTCGGGAATGATGGGTATACCCAAAGGCACGTTAGAGGAGCACATGATTCTTAATGAAGTGGCTGAAGAGATGTCCTGAAAAGAAAGGAGGCGGGGGCAAGGGGGAGGACATGTGGTTCATGTGGGAAAACAGGCCATCGTTTCTCATTTGCATATACAGAATCCTAAAGGAGGAAGTCCGGAATACATGTGGTTTTCTCCAGTGGGATCGAAGCAACCTCAAACCCGGCCCAGGCGGTTTGCGTGTCCTCCATCGTTGTGAAAAGATCTAGAAGATTATGCTCTCTCTACCCCCTCCTTGCACCGTGATGCTCTCAGCACCACAGGTTTCGTCTGTCCTCTTCGCGCATACGTAGTCCCAGCTCCCTAGCATCACGACGAGCCCCCACCACACACACACACAGACCAGAGGCTACGAGAGCCCCGTTTCGTCCACGACCCGCATCGCATTGTCGCCTGCGCATACACACCGCCTTCCTAGTACCCGACCTTGATGAGATAGTCGGCAAGAGCCTCGACGGTCTGCGCCGCGTTGCCTGCTTGTACATGCTCGGGGTAGTGGCCTACTAGGATGGCCTGCTTCGTCTTGACGACAACTATGCCGGTCTTGCCCTGTATAGTTTGCAGGTCTTCGGTCAGACAAAAGGAACAAGAAAAAAAGGGGGAAGGCATGTGATGCGCATTATATAAAGGGGAGGGAGGGGCCGAGAATCACGGAGGGTTCGTGTGACGCACCTGTCTGCAGTACATGCTTCGCTCGTCGATCTTGGTCACGACGTACCGCTCGCTGTTGACGTGCACACCCTCGGCATGGGCCTTGTCGACGGCGGCACCTGTGGCGTTGAGGATGCTCGCGAGGTTCTTCATCTCGGCTGCTTGGACCTGCTCGTTTATAAGGCGGTCAGCAGCTGTCTCCCAGTTTGGATGGTGACGATAGTGTATAGTATGGTACGGCACGGCACGGCACGGCTCAGCATGGCATTGTATAGGAATATAATGACGCTTGGGGGGGCAGCCGGGTGACCGGGTGGAGTAATATAGGGAGGGTGGTTCAGTACCGAGAAACCGCTGGTGGCAGCCCAAACACTGTCGCCGGCGGCGCTGATGATAGCGGCCTTGTCGATGTGACCGCTGCCAACAAGGCTGTTGTTTCCAAGGTTAGTTCTTGCTGGTCAAGTCCCAAGGGGATGATAGACAAAGGGGGCCAGTCGTACCTGGAGTCAACGTAGGCTACATGATAGCACAAGAGTCAGTCAGCCAGTCCGTTCCGTCAAAGTCAGCCCTACGACGATGGCCGGTTTCCAAGCCCTCCTCCGAAGGTGGGGTAGTTAGTTGGGAAAAGCGTTACCTTGCCACGACATGGTGGTTGCTGATATATGTGTAGATGCGGGAGAGAAGGAAAGGCGAACGGTTCCGTGGGATAAAGGGAGCTAGGTAGCTGATAGAACGGCGGGATGATACGAGAAGAAAGCTTGAGCTAGGCACTCGACAGGTTCGCAAAGTTTGAGGTTGAAAGATTGTTGACTGGGTAGAAGGTTGTGTCGCCTTTAACGGGGTCGGAGGAGGTGAGGTGGTGGTTGTGGATGCTTCTACTGAAGGTTATGGCGCGGGTACGTGCCTAACATACCGCACAATAGGAGGGGCAGAGGGGCTGAGGGGCCATCTCATCTTGTGTCTTGCCCGTCCTGCCTGGCTTCGGTCCTAGCCAACCCGCCAACTAGGCTAGGTACTAACTATAGGTAGGTACTATGTAGTAATACCTTATTGCCTGGGCCACAGCTGCTACTACCTACCTTACCGCGCGGGGGGGGTTTTTAGAGACGGTCCCGGGGATCGAATCCAGCAGTGGGGACGGTCCTTGGTTGAGGACTTTCAAAAGACTGACTAGCGGCCAAGACGATTTTTACTTAAGAGACGGTCTTAAAATTTCAAGACGGTCTTGAATTTTAAAGACGGTCTTAAATTAATATATAATTTCTTAAAAAAAAGAATTTATTTATACGGTAATTTATTTATACGGTATAATTATAAGCGGTATTTAATTATATAAGATTATATTACGTTATTAAGTATAAAGATTATTTTTACGGTCGGGATTCGAACCCTGCACTTACGGTTTACAGCTTAAGGTTTAACCATTACGCCAATCAGAAATTTACTACTAGTCACACAGTCACATACAAGCACCTAGCTTATTTGTTTATATATAGCCACCTACAGCCCAGGTTTTGCCGGTGCAGGTCAGCTGTAGCAATACAGCTGTAGCAATACAGCTGTAGCAATACAGCTGTATATACGTATTATAGCAGCGCAGCTGTAGGTGCTGTAGCAGTGCAATTGTAGGTGCAATTGTAGGTGCAGCTGTAGGTATAATTGTAGGTGCAGCTGTAGGTGCAGCTGTAGGTGCAGCTGTAGGTGCAGCTGTAGGTGTGCAGCTGTAGGTGCAGCTGTAGGTGTGCAGCTGTAGGTGCAATTATAAGTGTAGCACTGTAATTTGGGTGGGTGATTTATACAGACGGTCTGGGCAGCCGGAAACGGTCTTGGACTTAAAGTGGTCCTAGGGATCAATTCGGTGAAAAAGTGACTTCCGTCCGGTGACGGTGGCCAGGTGTTGGCATGGGCTTATATGGGTGATTATCCCCAGGATCATGTCGGATATTTGGAGACCAGCACCAAATTTTGTAACTATCCCTAGCGCCGTATCGATCCCCGGGACCGTCTCTAAAAACCCCCCCCGCGCGGTAAGGTACATGTAGGTATGAGGTATGTACCTAGGTAACTAGTAAGTAACCGGCCTAAGGCCTTAACAGTTTCTCAGGTTGCAAAATTTCGAGCGGGCGGGTAAGGGGAGGACGCATGCATGCCCCACCAAATGCTGCTCTTTCTCTTTCTTTGTTACCTACCCGCTAGACTACATACCTCCAGCTGTATGTCTGAAGCTACCACATGTTAATTGCATCGAAGAAAAACGTGTGCTACCTACATGTACAATACATGCATACATCCATAATATCCATATGTGTCCACGGGTGCGGTATGCGACGCCGGGTTGTTTGCCTTTCCGTTCTTTGTTGACCTGCCCAACCGCTTGTTGCCATGTATGCGCATATGTAGGTACCTATAGCCATTTACCGCAATACCTACGTACCTCATAGGGATATAGTCACCAAGTTTGCCTCTAAAGTATATGACGTAACTCTGCGACGAGCTTTATTCATGCCGAGCTGCAATGACCGCTGGGTAGCTACTGGCTGGGTAGCTACTGCGCCGTAGTCTTCAGACGATGGAATCCGAGGCTCGGATACAGGCTGAAGTCTGTCTCCCATGAAACAATTTCGTCATATGTCAGCCACAGTTGCTCACAGATTTACCCCGCCAACATCCTTACAGGGTGTAGTGTAGGTGTCCGTGGGTGTCCTCCAGGGCTGTGGGCTGTGGGCTGTGGGCTGTGAGCCTGTGAATATAAGTAGGCGGGGCTGCCACGTTACCGCCGTTCCTCAGAGCTGGTCAAACCCGATTTATATAGATTGGCATTATTCAGCTTCCTCTTCCATAGGCTGTGAATACTTATCGTGTTGCATGCGATAGGATTCCTATCTGTCACCGTCACCACCGCTCATTTCCACACCGTCTTCTTGGAAGAGAGTTGCCATTTCACGTCGAGTCTTAAGGGGTCTGCTTGTTTCAAGGCTTGGCATCCTTCTCACCTCTCTTGCTCAACATGATACACTGAAACACTCCATCTGACACATTCGGACGAACAGTCAAGCAACCCTTGTCTTGATGGCACCTTGACACAACCAACGGTCATTCTCAGGTCGATCTCAGCTATGCTATCAAATTACTCCTATGCATTTCAGTTACTCAGACGGTGGTTACTGAAACCTTGTCGTAAGCGCGATTACATGCAGCCCTTTGTCTCGATGAAAGTCATATCGAGATTTTAATCTCTACGACGTCGAACGCTGCTTCTATGACGGATTTTCGACTGTTTTGAATTACTTTCACCAACAGAAGAATACGAGGACTACGATATTCTCGCATGCTTCAACATATTTGTCGTTATGCTCCTATGTCCACATCAGGTATCCAGGATATGGCCTTTTGTTTGAGGGCAAGTGGCCTCGTCTACAAAGCTTGACTGCCCCCGTCACTCTATCTATGGGTGTAGTACGCCTACTATTTCTTTTTTGCTTTGGAAATAATCGTACACCGGGCTGTGAAGGCATCTTACCCTCCTTTTGTTTTGCCTTGCCAAGTTAATAAGTTATAAACTTCTGACAATGACAACGCCATAATACCGTGGTTTCTCAGCACTACTCATTATTTGCTGTCGCTACTAGCCAGCCCGGTTTCGTTGAGAGTCATCACACCCGTATAATTAAGGGGCGGCGGTAATAGCTAGGCTGAAGAGACTACGTATGTCGTACCACACACTCATATAACGCATAATCTTCGAATTTAACCTCCTGGCTGGCTGGCTGTATGGGCGTGGTGAACCTCATGCGGGTAAGGTTGAATTGCGCTGGTCAGTCCTCAATGCATACATAGATCGTGTGATGATGGTATCGAAGCCAGTATATATCCTCTCTGGAACCTCTTCACAAGTCCCAGATTTAACCGCTCGAATCGACGAGGACCCGGGTTAGATCGCCTCGGCCGATCGATCACGTTGACCTTCCAGACAAGAGCCACCTGCCAAGTTTCGAATAGAGATCAGGCGGGGAATACCAGTTCAGACTGCTGGTAGCAACTTTGGCTTGATATATGCGGTCTTGCGAAGAACTAAATAACCTCGATATTTCGACATTCCTAGGGCTTGGGAGAGATCCCTTACAAGGTTGTGTACTTTACTCCTAGTCAACTTGGCGACTGCCGGCCGATTTGCCTAGCCCCGTAACTCGTAAGCGATCGGGCCATAAACCCAGATCAAGGA
The DNA here is from genome assembly GCA_022225965.2 of Diatrype stigma. NCBI lineage: Eukaryota > Fungi > Ascomycota > Sordariomycetes > Xylariales > Diatrypaceae > Diatrype > Diatrype stigma. The sequence goes on from JAKJXP020000087.1 coordinate 158,298, forward strand.
AACACGGAAACACGCGTGCAGTTGCCCCAGATTCTAAAACTTTAGGGGGAGTTAGCCTTACTTTATAGGGCCACTTGTGAAACTCGAAGTGTATAATGCCTACCCGATTATTACAACCACTTAGCACCCGTATTATCGGCAGCGGTCGGCTATTTTACGTACAATACCTACAGGGATTATTTTCTAAAGCATTCGCACCTCATTAGATCGTGTCTTCCAATATACGTATACGATATGGCCCGAACAAAACGAACAGAACGTCTAAGCTTCGATTTATTGTATAATGGATTCAGGTGCATGCCATGGTAGGTGATTTGCATGAGATATGCATAGCCAGAAACTGAGCAATTCACGGTCTATCCAAAATGAGTTCCTATATATGGTAGGGCAGGTAGGTAATACTTCAACACCACTGGCCAGACCGCCGTTTGAGCAGATGAAGTATAGCCGTTAATAAACCTGCCAACTAGCACTGGCTAGCTGTTGTAGTCACAGGCTTCATAATGCACTCGTAGCAGTCAAACGAATTATACGCATATACCGTACCTGCCCATAATCAGACGCCTTCAGCTCACCTCACCTCACCTCTCTGCCTTTTCCGTTTTCCTGATGGAGTGACTTTTTCGTTCTACTCGGGACCCAGCGACACAACATGGACTCGACTCATCTGATTGGACCAAGTGTTCGATCCCGCTGATGGACGGCTTAACTGGAGCTGTCGGCGGGATATGAGAGCATTCCTATTGGAGAAGCCTCGGAGCCGGACCCGACGTGAACCCCCGAGGCGCATATTCTTGCCTGGTTGCTGGCATTTCCGCCTATCGAATGCGCCTGTACTATCAATTATGCAGTTCTGCTACGGCGGGTAAAGTACAGAGCCTCCTCTCATTTCCCCCAGCTGCCCCAATATCTAACAAGCTATTCCGACTGGTACTTATTTGGTATGCAGTACGTGGCTGCGTGGGCACGCTAACCGTCCCTTGCATCTGATATGCAGGCATATATCCTGCCCTATTTCTTGTTTCTTGATGCCGTCTGTTGAAGTTCAAACCAGCTACTATATCTCGGTTCTTGACGCGACTACTCGGTACATTTTTACTCTATACCATGATCACCGTCACCCGCCGGCACTCATGACCCATGGGGGTCTAATTTCGGCATGTCAACGTGACAGGACGCCATCCTAGGGATAAACCGAGCGGGTTGGCGTCAGGGTGTTCTTGCCTGAAGGATTTCGATCAATCGGAGATCTTCTGCTCTCGTTCATGTTGTGTCTGCGCATGTTGTTTTCGCATGTATCAAGTGGTCATGCGACTCTGCGAACAGGGGCTTGCGCCAAGAGTTCATGCTGGGAGAGCTCCTGAGTTGGTTGCGTCCTGTCTGACGGACGCGACAGGCGTTTCTATAGCCCGCGGGCTTCTCGAATCTTACCGAGATGGAGCTGCGTTACGACCATTCTGCCTGTCTGCTATTGTTCGAAAATCAGGAGGTCGTTCAACTATCCGCCATTAAGCCTATTTAGTCACCGTTAGGGCAGCCGTATTCGCGTTATGCCCGTCCGGCCTAGCCAACGACCGTTTTTGGCGTCTTCCTTAGTGATGATGTCCTTCGAAACCGCTACTTCTCCAATCACCTCTGGTCCCGATATTCCAAAACGGCCCAGTCAACAGGTCCGAAGAGTAGTCAAGGGTAGTAGTCATGGGACCCTTGTTATTTCTCGCAGCACCATCTAGGTCTAATCATCCCAGTCGTTGATCACCCATCCACCTCGAACGGCCAACGACTATTTAGGTAGGTCGGTAGTATTGTCAGGCTCTAGGTTAGATTTCTTCAAACGACATGTATGTGAAGGAGGCACCAACCCTATAGCCATCATCGCTGGGAACACCAGAGAAATAGGTATGTTGAATTGCGCCCTTAAGGTTGTACCAAGAGCCTTGTTCGTTCTATAAGCCTACGTCGCTTTCTCGGCGCACCTGAACTTCGTACCATGATCAACATCCACTTTTAATTCCAAAAGCCCTATGCAAGCCCTATCCCCCCTACTTGGTCCACCAGTACCAAGATCCAAAGGATGTATCGATGTTATATCTTGGCAGCTTGACATTAGCAGATTTGAACCTTTATGTAAGTCCGTATATATCAACAATGCAAGGGTTGGACCGTAATGTTCAAACTGGCTAGTTCCCGTTCGGCTAGACAAGGGGCTGTAACAAGTCGAGAAGAATACTCCCTCATATAATACTAGGGTGGGCATCTCCCACAAACTGTCAATCTTTGTCAAGATCATCGTCTTCTTCCTTCCTACCTAGCCGTTATCACAAGCTATGATGGCGGAACGGCCCTCCACATCTGACGGACCAAAAGCCCGCGATCCCGGAGATAACCACTTCATATCCAATAGGGCTTTCAACAAGAGAGTTTCAAGAGATGACTCCTTCCTGAATACGAAAGCGCAGACTAGGACAGACTTCAGATCTTATGGACGTTCTCGAGCTCGCCAAGCCTCGTCGGATCTCAGTCCACAATCAAAGCCAGCTCCCATGGGTCTGACCGTCCCCACCATCAGGATGCCGACGGTTGAGGAGTCGGGGGCGATAGGGATGGCTTTGGGAAGCCCCGGGCAGGCGGCAAACTGGCATACTTGGGACTCAACGCCGGCTCAGAAGACGCAGCGGGCTGTGTCTCCGGCTCCCTCAAGGCTGAATGGCGTCAAACCTTCCGAGACGCCAGCCCCGAAGAAACAGCCAGGGAAGTGGAAACTGTTCGGCATGTTCGGGAGAAAACATTCGGATCCGGCAAGCAACAGTGTGCCAGCTCCAGAATCAAACGGGCCCCGTGGCCCAGAGGTGAGAGCAGAAACGCCCCAGTCACGGCCGACGGCGAAGCTGGAAAGAAGCCAAACGTCTGCCAGCCGCAAGACGCCCAAGCACAAACCTCTCATGGTCAGGACGAACACCTTGCCGTATACTGAAAACGTGGCGGCAGAGCACCAACTACCAAAGCTGGCATCAGGCAGTGTAACGTCCTTAGAAAGGGGTCCCCTACCTCCAGCAAAGGAACCCCAGGCGAAAGGCTTCGTAGCAAAGGGTCCTATGTTGAATGTGGAGATTCCGACCGTTGAACTTGAGCGATACTCGGTGATGTTTTCCAGCGTCTTGGAGAAACCGTCTGCATCCAATCTATTAGCTAGGAGGCAAGCAACCCTTCAGCAACTGAAGAACCTTGATGATGCTCGAGAGCAAGAACAGGTCAGTAAGGGCATATCCCCAGCAAAAGTATAAAGCCTAACACTACGGATAGGGAGCAAAGCACACCGAGAAATTCCGGCGGGCGTCGTCACCACAACCAAGAGGAATGACACCAACATCCGACCAGTTTCCCACGCCCCCTAGTAGTCAAGACTTTCACAACGTTCCTCATAGGCTATCGCCCCATGCAAAGAGCGGCCTCGCGAGGTCGAACACCTCTCCAGCAATGCTCCACTCTCCTTTACGACACAGATTCGAATCAGAACAGCCATCCCCAGCAGATGGCAAGCCGTCATCCTACAATCATCTGAGGGATCCCGCCCAAGGCAACCCGAAGGGGAAAATGACGATTGCGACCCTGGCGAAGGACAGGGCTCAGCAGCTTTCTGCCCCGAAATCCCATCGTTTCGATCCGGAAGTATCAAGTTTGATCCTGGAGTCGCCCACAGACTCCGACTCGGGCGACGACAGCAAAAGCGTGGAGGGGAGGTCGCCGGAGCTCATCCAGCGGAGCTCGAGCTCCCTCCTCGCCCGAGCCCCGCGGGCACCGGAGCCGAAGTGGGAGATGGTGGATCCCTCCTCCTCATCCATATCCCAAAAGGCGCCGTCGACAGCGTCCTCCAGCACGAGCAGCCGGAAGGGGTTCGCTTCTTCGTCCGTTTCGTTGTCGGCCGAAACCAACCCGACGCCGCCCTCGTCGCAGTCCTCGGTGCACGATGACGTAGAACCCTCGAAAGACGGCGGCGACGACCACGACGACGAGGACGACGATATCGTCATCACGAAGGACATGAACCCCGTCGAGGCCTCGATCGCCCGCCAGATCTCCCTCTCGCGGCAGCAGCGCAGGTTGTTGAGGCCGCTGCACACGGCCCGCAGCACGTCGCGGACCGGCACTACCGGCACCACCGCTGCGAAGAACGGCTCCCCCTCGAAGCAGCAGCAGCAGCAGAGCCCCGTCCATTTGAATTCGGTGCCCAAAATAGTCATGGCCGAGACGAGGAGCGCCACGCCGACGCTGGTCGAGTCCAGGGCGCTGCTCTACCCCCAGCTGCCGCAGCACCGGAAGAGCGAGAGGATCGTCCTAGAAGAGGCAGAGTGATGATTGATACCACCTATGAGCGGGAAGGGACCTGCTTCCCCTAGATTTTGCTTGTTGTTTTTACGAGGATTTCTTCTGCCTACCTAATCTTTTGTTCTTTGGTATTTTGGTATCTTTGTTCATATTCTGATGACGAGCTTGGTGTTTTGGTGAGGAAAATGAGCGTATTCACTTCGATGACACATATTTGGATGGATGGGATTGGGACGACCGGTAGTCGACTTTTGTTCTGCGTTTTTTATATGCGGCTTTTGGGATGGATACTCGCTGCTCGCAGTTTGGACCTTGTTTTTCTTTCCCTGTTTTTGTTTTGGGACTGGGACTCGAAACACGCACTGGCACACAACAACGCCTTGATATCTTACTTCCTTATGTTTGGTTTACGTTCTCGGATGAGGAGGGATGCGGCAGCACGACGGACCTTTGCCGGTTGTCCTTTGATACCCCTGGGTTAGAGGAGGTGTGCCGGATTTGGGATTATAGTATTGATATCGATTAGGGTCTTATCCCTTCTTGAGGGTGGAATTCACATAGAGATCCGTGTTTTTTCATTGGGCCGTATGATAATATACCTTTCTGAGCCACGGCGCGCTGAGTACGCCGATACTTTCACTTCCCGCTTGTTTTCGCGTGATATTCATTATCTGATAATCTCCTTCCTCACAACTGACGGGGTGTACTTTTGGATTTATGAGTCCTTGTTTATACTCTTCACTCTTGATGGCATATACCTAAGGGGGGTAACGAACAGGTGGGTAGCAACGTAGTTGGGGGTGTAAGTCGCAATATAGGTAAGTGTCTGCCTGGGTAAGTTGATGTAGGGGGAATTTTCAAGCCTGCGATTTGAAGTTGGAGGTAATTGTCAGTTAGTACCTAGGTAGGTCGGATATATGTGTGCCTACTAAGCAGCTGCAAGTGCAAAGTGCCTGTACTGTACTGTACATACCTACCTACCTAGGTATTGTACCTACTCTACCTACTCAGCGTCGGAGCATCAGTCAACTGGAGCTGGAGGTGTCTGCACCTGCAGACACAGCACCTGTATGTATATACAGCACCCCCACTAATTTTATGCTCCTTTTCCGATACAACGATATACTATAAGACTCATTACCGTATGATTCACCGTCTGACTGTCTCCATCTACGACCAAAATCGAGAAAGCCCCCTTAGCCGTCTTCCTCGCCATCCGTAAACATTTCTAGCAACGGATAGAGTTTTTTCTGGGACTTCCTTCTAAAACGACACAGAGTTGAAGATACCAGCCCGATTTTTGCCTTGATCTCTTGAATTTGCAACATGGCTTCATCCATAAGCGAAGCAGAAGCCCAATGGCGGGCACAGTTCGCAGCCATGAAAACGGCCCTGGCAGAGCTCAAACTACCAAACACAACATCTGCCGATGCTACAGATTACGCTGCCGAGTTTGACCTGGACGATGAGGACTTCACATCGGGCAATAGTGGAGACGATGTATGGGACTTCATATCAGACGATGATGAAGACCTCTATAGCAGCGACTTCATAGAGGGGACCCCTGGCTCGGTTGCCGGTGGAAGCCATGGACCGACATGGTTTATTCAGCAGTGCTCGAAAATTTCTGCGAAGAAGAATGGCTTGTCCCCAGATGCTTTCCAGGCGCAGATTGTAGAAGCTCTTAGTTCCAACCGATCTGAAAATGAGTTACAGTCTTTACTTACGGATCTGATCGGCTTCGATGACTTCGACTTCATCATCGAGATTCTGTCCCATAAAGACGAAATCACGACTAGTCTCGCTGCACAGGCCGAGGTTGAGCCCGCTGGTCATCGACTATTGACGAAGGCGCAGAAGGAAGAGGTACTTCGCCAGAAAGACCTTGAGCATAAGAGTGCTGCCTTAGGTCCATCCATGTACAAGGAAGTCCAATATCCACACGTGTACAAAGCCCACAATGCAGGAAATACCCTCAGCCACTCCGGAAAGAGATATGCTCTGCCAGCTGGGAGTGAGAGAAAGCAGTTTGAGAAGTACGAGGAGTACACCATCCCCGCCGGTAAGACCGGGACACTCCTTCCTGGCCACAAGCTTGTCAACATCAAGGACATGGACGGGCTATGTCACCGCACGTTTAAGGGGTACAAGTCTCTCAATAGGATGCAAAGTCTCGTTTATCCTATCGCCTACAAGACCAGCGAAAATATGCTGATCTGCGCCCCTACTGGTGCCGGTAAGACGGATGCAGCTATGCTCACCATCCTGCAAACTATCAGCCAATATGTTACACCAAACCCTTCTGAGAACATGGAAGCAACCGACTTTGCTGTTCTCACTGAGGACTTCAAGATTGTCTATGTCGCCCCAATGAAAGCCCTGGCTGCAGAAATCACCGACAAGCTCGGAAAGCGCCTAGCATGGCTTGGAATTCGGTGCCGCGAATACACGGGAGATATGCACCTTACCAAGTCCGAGATTGTCCAGACGCAAATCATCGTGACTACCCCCGAGAAATGGGACGTGGTGACGAGGAAAGGCACAGGTGATACCGAATTGGTACAAAAGGTCAGGCTGCTCATCATCGATGAGGTACACATGCTCCACGATGAGCGTGGTGCTGTTCTCGAGTCGCTAGTAGCCCGGACGGAACGGCAGGTTGAAAGCACCCAATCTTTGATCCGCATCGTGGGCCTGAGTGCAACGCTCCCCAACTATATCGACGTCGCCGATTTCCTCAAGGTGAACAGGATGGCTGGGTTGTTTTACTTTGATGCCTCGTTCCGCCCCGTTCCTTTGGAACAACACTTCATTGGAGTCAAGCAATTGAAGGGCAAAGATGGCGCAAGGCTAACTAGGGGCAACCTGGATGCCGTCTGCTTTGAGAAGGTTCGAGATATGTTAGAACAGGACCACCAGATCATGGTTTTTGTCCATTCCAGGCGAGACACACTTCTGACAGCCAAGATGTTGCACGAGAAAGCCGTCGAAGAGTTCTGCGTAGACCTCTTCGATCCCATGGGACATCCCAAGTACGAACAGGCCGTCAGAGATATGAAGTCCTCGCGCGCTCGTGAGCTTAGAGAGCTTCTACCCAAGGGCTTAGGCATACACCACGCTGGCATGACTCGAGCAGACAGAAATCAGATGGAAAGACTCTTTGGGGAAGGTGTTCTCAAGGTGCTTTGTTGTACTGCGACGCTCGCATGGGGTGTTAACCTTCCAGCTGCAGCAGTTATCATCAAAGGGACTCAAGTATACAGTGCTCAAGATGGAAAATTCGTTGATCTTGGCATCCTGGATGTCCTCCAGATATTCGGACGTGCTGGGCGACCTCAGTTCGAAGATGTCGGTATTGGCATGATCTGTACCATCGGCGAGAAGGTCCAGCACTACTTAACAGCAGTCACGGAGCAACAGCCTATTGAGTCGAGGTTTTCATCAAAGTTGGTAGACAACTTGAATGCGGAGATTGCATTGGGTACGGTGACTTCGATCGCGGAAGCAGTGCAATGGATTGGATATTCCTATCTCTTCGTCAGAATGCAAAGAAATCCCATGGCTTATGGTATCGAATGGGCCGAAATCCGGGATGACCCAAACCTCGTCCAAAGACGACGGCAGCTTGCCATTCAAGCGGCACGCACCTTACAACAGAGTCAAATGATTATATTCAACGAGATCACAGAAGAGCTCAGAAGCAAAGACATCGGGCGCATCGCCAGCCAGTACTACATTCAGCAAACCAGTGTCAAAATATTCAACAAGGAGATGAAGCCCGATTCTACCGAGGCTGACATCCTGAAAATGATTAGCATGAGCGGGGAATTCGACAACATCCAGTCTAGAGACAGCGAAGCTGACGAGTTGACAAGACTGCGAAGAGAGTTCATCCCTTGTGATGTCCCTGGTGGTATTGATACACCCCAGGCTAAGACCAACATCCTGCTGCAGTCTTACATATCTCGTGTGCAGCCGGAAGACTTTGCTCTGACGAATGATCTGAATTATGTAGCTCAGCAGTCCGGCCGTATTTGCCGTGCTCTCTTCATGATCGCGTTGAATCGACGTTGGGGCTACCAGTGTCTTGTACTGATGACTCTAGCAAAATCTATCGAGAGGCGACTCTGGCCTTTCCAACACCCCCTCCACCAATTCGATCTACCTAAATCGGTACTCAACCAGATAGATGCTAAAGATGCCCTGAGCATCGAAGCTATGCGTGACATGGACACAGCAGAAATCGGCGGCTTGATACATAATCATAACGCAGGCAAGAAGGTTGCCCGAATTGTTGAACACTTCCCCACAGTGACGGTGGAAGCGGAGATTGCCCCTTTAAACCGGGATGTCTTGAGAATCAAGCTCTATGTCACCCCCGACTTCATGTGGAACGACCAATTCCATGGTACATCTGAATCTTTCTATATCTGGGTGGAGAATTCGGATACTTCGGAGATATATCACCACGAATTTTTCATCCTAAACAGGAGGAAACTCCATGACGATCATGAGCTGAACTTTACGATCCCGCTCTCAGATCCTCTACCAAGTCAGATATATGTCAGGGCTATCTCTGACAAATGGCTCGGCGCAGAGACAGTCACACCTGTGTCGTTTCAACATCTGATACGACCTGACACAGAAAGCGTCTACACGGAACTGCTCAATCTGCAGCCATTGCCCATCTCCGCTCTAAAAAACCCAGCCTTGGAAGACATCTATGCCAAACGATTTCAGTTCTTCAACCCTATGCAGACACAAATATTCCATACGCTCTACCATACACCAGCAAATGTCCTTCTTGGCTCGCCGACCGGTAGTGGAAAGACCGTCGCTGCAGAGCTGGCAATGTGGTGGGCGTTCCGCGAGAAGCCGGGGTCAAAAGTAGTATATATTGCTCCGATGAAGGCGCTGGTTCGGGAACGAGTCAAGGATTGGGGTGCTAGGCTCGGAGGCCCGATGGGTCTCAAACTAGTAGAGTTGACAGGCGACAATACCCCGGACACGAGGACTATCAAAGACGCAGACGTAATCATCACGACCCCGGAGAAGTGGGATGGTATCTCTCGTAGCTGGCAAACCAGAGGGTATGTGCGCCAAGTCGCCCTGGTAATCATCGATGAGATTCATCTGCTTGCTGGAGATCGCGGCCCGATTCTCGAGATTATCGTATCCCGAATGAACTACATCGCCGAATCCACGAAGAACTCAGTCAGGCTTCTGGGTATGTCCACCGCATGCGCAAATGCAACAGATCTTGGGAATTGGCTGGGAGTGAAGGAGGGTCTGTTCAACTTCAGGCACTCCGTGCGGCCAGTGCCCCTGGAACTGTATATCGATGGCTTCCCCGAAGTCAGAGGCTTCTGTCCTCTGATGCAGTCCATGAACCGGCCAACCTTCCTTGCAATCAAAACCCATAGCCCTAACAAGCCGGTTATCGTGTTTGTGCCTTCCCGACGTCAAACACGCCTGACAGCGAAGGATCTTATCAACTTCTGCGGCATGGAAGACAACCCCCGGAGATTCGTGCACATGGAGGAAGAAGATCTTCAGCTCAACCTTGCTAGAGTTAAGGATGATGCCTTGAAAGAAGCCCTCAATTTTGGCATTGGTCTGCATCATGCTGGTCTTGTTGAGTCCGACCGCCAACTTGCCGAAGAGCTCTTCCTAAACAACAAAGTTCAGATACTGATTGCGACGAGTACATTAGCTTGGGGTGTCAACCTCCCTGCCCACTTGGTCATCGTCAAAGGTACCCAGTTCTATGACGCCAAGATAGAAGGGTATAAGGACATGGACTTGACAGACGTGTTGCAAATGCTTGGCCGTGCTGGTCGTCCCCAGTTCGACAATTCAGGTGTCGCTCGTATCTTCACCCAAGATTCGAAGAAAGACTTCTACAAGCACTTCCTACACACGGGATTCCCCGTGGAGTCTTCACTACACACCGTTCTTGACAACCATTTGTGTGCCGAAATATCTGCCGAAACCATCATCACCAAGCAAGATGCCCTGGACTATCTGACCTGGACTTTCTTCTTCCGACGACTTCACAAGAACCCCTCTTATTATGGTCTAGAGATATCTGCCGAGGAACACAGCACGGTCGCGGCGCAGCAGCTCGCAAACGAATTCATGATTGAAATGGTCACCAAGTCTCTGGACGAGTTGGCTACATCCAAATGTGTTGAGATATATCCCAACGGTGACGTAGACCCTACACCTCTCGGAAAGATCATGAGTTACTACTATCTGTCCCACAAGACGATTCGTCACCTTGTCCGAAATGCGAAGGCGAAGGCTGGCTTTGTTGACGTGCTCTCCTGGATGTCCAGCGCAACAGAGTATGATGAGCTCCCCGTGCGTCACAACGAGGATCTCATCAATGCAGAACTGTCCAAAAACCTACCATTCCAAGGCAATACCTTCGGTCTGCCGATGTGGGATCCCCACGTCAAAGCATTCCTGCTCCTGCAAGCCCACATGGCACGCATTGAGCTCCCTATAACCGATTACGTCGGTGATCAGACAAGTGTCCTCGACCAATCCATCCGTATCATCCAGGCGTCGATCGACGTGCTCACCGAGCTCGGCCACCTTTCCAGCTGCCTCGAGATGATCAAGCTGCTGCAGTGCATCAAGTCCGCCCGGTGGCCCGAGGACCCTCCACTCTCCATCCTGCCCGGCACCGGCGCGGTAGACAGGCTGTTGTCCTCCAAGAAGGGCGCCAACAACCCCCTCCTCCTTCAGAACCTGAGCGCCATGCCGCGTGCCAAGCAAGAGCAGCTCGCCCAGGACCTGGGCGTCCCCGCCGCCCAGCGGACCCGCTTCCTCGCCGCGGCCGCCATCCTGCCCGACCTGAACGTGCGCGCCGAGGGCGCGACGGCCCAATCGCTCACCGTGTCCCTCCGGCGCCAGAACCCCGTCGTCGAGCGCGACGCCCGCGTCTACGCGCCCCGCTACCCCAAGCCGCAGACCGAGGGCTGGTTCGTCGTCGTCTGCGACGTCGCGCGGGACGAGATCCTGGCCATCAAGCGTGCTGGCTGGTCCGGGTCCGGGTCTGGCGGCCAGGGTAAAGGCAAGGGCAAAGGAGTGGCGGGCCAGCCGTCGGGGGCGGCGGCAGGGGTGACTAAGGGCGCCAGGCCGACCACGAAAGCCGTCATGAAGCTGCCCGAGCCCCAGAACCATGCCGACGGCCGGAAGGTCGACGTGCTCGTCCTCAGCGACGCGTACGTGGGCATGGAGTACAGGGTCCTCGGGGTCGAGATCCCGGCCCTGCCGAAGGTGGACGATGATGTGGATAAGTCGAAGAAGGGGACCTAAGCTACTTGACCTAGATAGGCAAACTTACTAGCGGTGAAATAAAGGGGAATAACGGGTTTCGTGCCTGGTTTGTTTAACTCTAGAATGATGGCTGGCATAAACGATGGATACTAGTTGACGACGGGAATTTGGAGGGATAACTAGGTGCAGCAAATGTCATAGCGATCTAGATATGTGAGAAAGCAAACGCATGGTATATGCCCTGAAAGAGCCTCAGAATTGCACAAACCCTGATTTAAACACCAGTGCAGGTTTCAGTGTCTAGCGTTGATTCACTTAACTCCCTAAGTAGTCAGCTCGACTAGAGGTATGTAGTAATTCCGTGGTCATAGGATCACAGTCCTTCGCTCGCTCGCTCACGAAGTCAACAGCGCTCGACTAGATTGGTTCCATCTCCTGGGCCCTTATGAGAGAAAGGGGGGAAGTGCCCACGATTCTGACACACTGCTGTCGGGTTGCTCCGGCATAGCCGTCTGTCGAAGATTATCATCCGATTTTATTCATCAGTCACGGCTAAGAAAAAACCATTTAGACCAGCCTCTGAAGGGTATCGAGATCATTCGAGTTGTAGGTATTCACCGTCCAAACACATGTCTAGTCGACATGTGACTGCCCACACGCCCTTTCTTCTCCCAATTACTCAAGGGGGGTGTTTACCTGAGCCACATAGGTTGGTCATGGTTGTATTCGCCTTGTCAAGACATGCTTGCTTGCCTATCTTTGATAGGTTGGTCAGAGCAGAAGTTATGGGAACGAATTGCCACTGGAGCTGTTTTAAACCTGTAGGCCTGGCTGCCTTGATAATCCTGTCCTCCAAGACCTCATCAAGATCTGCATGCCTAACATGGGAATACTAACAGGAAGCAACCCTCTGTAGCCTTTGACTATACATTGATATATACCGGCGTTGCGAAACAAACCCCGAAAATCTGAAAAAAAAAAAAAAAAAACACAAAACCTCCATACGCATATATGATCGTCATCATCATCGTCGTCGTCGTCTCGTGAGAGGAACATTTATATCCATGGCAGGCCCGTTGGCACGAACTTCAAGAGGCAATGCAACTACCATTGCCATAGCCACTGCCAAACAAACAAACTAACGCCGTAGCTCCTCCAATATACCTATTAATCCTGTCCCAATGGTTTCGTTGTATGCCGAAAGATAAGAGAGGAAAGACACAGCCTAGCATTGCAATCCTTCGATGGTATCAACAAAAAACAATGTAGTATGGGTATACAATTCCTCATGTTGCTCCTCCTGTCCCGGGTCGATCGATATGAAGACACGTGTTGTATGTGTCGCGTGTGCGTGTAGTGTGCGTGTGGCGTAGGTATCAGTGTGTGAATGCCGTATACGTTTATCTCCCTTTATGGTGGCTACCCTTCGATCGAGGTCATCTGCACTGTGCAGATTTCCGGATCCCTAGCAGCACCTACTCCTCTGCATCTTCCCGGAGGCTCCGTTTCGAAAGGCCTCCAGCTGCTGCCGCTGCTGCTGCTGCTGCGCCACACTATCACCATCGCCACCACCGTTCGCGCCATTCTCGATCGTGACGGACGGCGAGAAGCCGGGCGAGAACAGCCAGCTGCGGCGGTTGTCGCGGCCCAGGCGGAAGCTGCCCCGGGGGTTCACGCCGTCGAAGTAGTTGGTCGCCTCCCCGCCCTGCCCCTCGTAAGCCCCAGGGGTGCCTGGCGCTCCCGCGCCGGTGCCGGTGGCCGCCAGGATGGCCTGCTGCATCTTGCGGTTCTGCTCGACGAGCTTGCGCGTGACGACGCGGAAGACCTCCTCGACGCCCTCGCCGCTCTCGGCGCTGATCTCGTGGCAGGCGTCCCAGCCGGCCTCCTGCGCCCAGAACCCGCTGCTCCGCTTGCTACTCGGGCTGCGCGGCTCGTGCCCGCTCGACGTCGCCGTCGCTGTCGCCGTCGCGGTTGCTGTGGCGTTGTTTGCCGTCAGGGTCGTGCCTCCTATGCTCAGCTGGCTCGCGCCCGGCCCGCTCGGCGGCAGTCCGGAGAACCCCGCAGGTGATGCGGTCGGAGGTGGCGTGGAGCCCAGACCGGGCGCGAGGTTCTCGGCCACGTACGCGATGCACCGCTCGAAAGGCACCTCGCGGCGGGTGGGGTCGCGCGTGACGATGTCGGCCTTCGTGCCCACGACGTGGAGGATGATGTCGGAGGGCAGGTTCCGGCGCAGCTCGGTCAGCCAGATGCCCATCTCGGTGAAGGACTGGGCGTCGGTTATGCTGTAGCAGAGAATGCAAGCGTTGGCGCCGCGGTAGTAGAGTCTCGATATCGATCGGAACCGTTCTTGTCCGGCTGCGGGAAAATGGCAAAGACGTGGCGTGTGGTTAGCTAGCTATCTCTCTGTAGGGAATCGAGAATTGCAGAAGTAACCCGGGTATTTACTCACCTGTGTCCCATATCTGTAGTCGGACGACAGTATCGGTATCACTGTCGACCACCCGCTTGGTCAAGAAGCTCGCGCCGACCGTGGAGGTGACCTGCGCGGGATCAAAGGCGCCCTTGCAGTAACGCATCAGCAGCGACGTCTTGCCCACGCCCTGCGAGCCGAGCACGACGATCTTGGCCTCGAGAGAGGACATGGTGAGCAAGAGGATGTGGAGGTGGAAGGTTTCCGGGTGGCTATGAGCGCCGAGCTCCGGGCTCCAAGGAGGGGAGTGTATTGAAATCCGCTTTCACCGACCGAGGTGGCAGAGAGTGTATCGGGTCTTACAGCTAGCGTCATACAACATGAGTGCGATAGTGTTCGAAATGATGAGATTCAGATTGAGATTGAGAATGAGGAAAAGGAAAAGGACGAGAAACGAGGAAGGTGGAGAGTGGAGGAGTGCAATGGGGGAGGTAGTAGCTATGTATGTAACTATGAGTCTGTATGTCCCTGGTGTTCGTGTCGTGATCACCTGAACAATACGTATGTAGTATATCTGTATGTAGTGTAGGTAGCATGTATTATGTGTGTATGTACATGTATGTATGCTTGTTTCCTGATACTATATACAGTACATCCGTACAACCGTACAGTCGCACCGATTGGCAGCAGCGTTGACAACTTGACGGTGCTAATGCAATAAGGGTTCTGAAGGCGCGCTAGCCAGCGAGTAAGCTGCCGCCATTGGTATTTAACGTTCCTTCGTACATGCTCCCCCATACAGTAGCCCGGATAACCCCGACTCGTCCAAGCAAATAAGATAAGGACAAGATATAACAACGTTGACGATCTTGAGAAAGCAGCAAGCACTATGTACGTATACAGACTTATGGCGGGGTGTGTCTACGCTCAGCTATGTTCGTCGGAGTGTTCGCTCCAAGAGCAGCGTGGGAATGGGCCAGTCAGCCTGTCAGGACGTCAACGGAGGGAGGGGCTAACGAGAAGTCCAAACGGATAGGATCGGCTCTCGCAGCTGACCATCGATTATATGTTAGCTACAAGCTACCTAGTGGGAATGACGTCTTGCAGGGATTATACACTAGATTACACTGGCTATATATAAGCTCAATGTCAGATATATCCAAGAATATCTCCCGATTTGTTCGATGGCTACCGCTCATGTAGAAAGAAAGGCATGTATAATAGGGCGCTTGCCAGCTAGTAAGTGATAACATACACACCAAAAGAAGACGGGGGGCGTCAGCCGCAGCTGACCTCGTGCCAAACAAAGACAGCCACAGCCCTCCTTCCCGCAAGGTACGTAGGTATGTGGGTAGATATATAACCAGGCTGCTCAAAGGTAGGTATCATTACAAGGTACCTAGGTGGCTCGGGTGTTACGGGGGAGGTCATTTGGTCCTAACCAACGAGAGCTTGCGCCACCCTAGCACACACACATATGTACGTAGCAAACAACCACTACCACCACCACCACCACCCAGGGTCCTACAGCTTCGCCTTCGGCTCCTTGAAAGCCGGCGTGGCCAGCGGGTCGTAGACCTGGCGGCCGAGGTGGTCGGCGGGGACGCCGGTGACGTGGGCGTCGAGGTGGCGGACGTCGACGAGGTCCGGGGTGAGCTGGGAGACGCGGGTGCAGCCGAGCAGGCGCATGTTCATCTCGAGCTCGTCGCGGAGCAGCTGCATGGCGCGCTCGACCCCCTCCTGGCCGTACGCCGACATGGCGTACAGGAACGGCCGGCCGATGCCGACCCCGCGCGCCCCAAGGCACAGCGCCTTGAGGATGTCGGTGCCGCGCCGCACGCCGCCGTCCACGAACACCTCGAACCTCCCGGACGGCCCGCTGCCGCTGCCGCTGTCGCCGTCGAGTCCGAACCCGCGCGCCCGCAGCGCCGGCATCGCCTCGGCCAGCACCTCGACCGCCGACGGCGCGAAGTCCAGCTGCCGCCCGCCGTGGTTCGACAGCACCACCCCCTGCACGCCGGCCTCGGCCGCGCGGAGCACGTCGTCGACGCGCTGCACGCCCTTCAGCACGATGGGCATCTTGGTGATGGACTGGAACCACGGGATGTCCTTCCAGGACAGGCTGGGGTCGATGAAGGACGAGATGGCGCGGGCGGCGCCCTGCGAGTTGTCCGTCTCCTGCCCGGACTGGACGTTGGTGCCTTGGTCCGTGAACTTGGACCGCATGTCCTTCTCGCGCCGGCCGAGCTGGGGCGCGTCCACCGTGATGAACAAGCCCTTGCAGCCCCGCTGCTCCGCGTGCTTCACGATGCGCTCCGTGATGGCCCGGTCCTGGTTGACGTACAGCTGCATCCACTGGACCTGGTCTCCCGCGGCCGCATCCATGATCTCGTCGAACGAGCAGGATGCCAGTGTCGGGATCATCTGTATCACGTTGTGCTTCCTCGAGGCCCTCGTGAGCACGACCTCGCCCTCGGGATGTCCCAGCTTGCCCAATGCCGTCGCCGTGACATAGAACGGCGCATCCACCTTGGTGCCGAGCATCGTGGTCGAGAAATCAATCTCTTTCACGTCAACCAATATCCTCGGCCGGAACCAGATCCTGTGGTACGCTTCGTGGTTTTCTCTGAGTGTCTACCTCGATGGTTAGCCCGACCCACCTACATGTAGGCCCTAATCAAACAGAGGCGAACTAGACAGAGACACCGCCAGAACGTACAATCTCATCGTCGGCAGCACTAGAGTAGTAACCCCATGCGCCCCTCTTCATAGTCTTCTTAGCCACCGACTCGAAGTCCATCAGGTTGTAGCATTGCGTGAGGAGTGGCTTGTCTTTCACGCGCTGTTGTCTGCCTGCCTCCTCGGGGTCCTCCTCCTCCTCCACCCTGACGACGGAGCTCATGTCGACGGGCCCCAGGTGTTTCGACTTGTCGAGGTACTTGTCGAGGGTATCTGGGGGGTGAATGGGGTCGAAAGCTTCTGTCGCATCTTTGCCCTACATTCTTCCATGTTAGCTTTTAGGTGCCGTGTCGGTCGGTGTCGTAGGCAGGGGAGCTCACCGCATACTTCAGGATGATCTTCATCCCTCCCGGGTGCTCTGGCAAACCTCGTTAACTGGGACATTCCATCATTCCGACCTCACATGAACAGGACAAAGCAAACCTGGTAAGAACTCGGTCACATCGTAGGCTTTTCCCTTCAAAGTCCATTAGCAAAAGCTGGGGAGAGCTGGTAAGAGCTGGCGAAAGCGGGAAAGGGAGAGGTCAGTCACGTACATGAACCACAACCCAGCAAGAGTTCTTGTCGTCGTGCTTGGACACTTCCACCCCTGAGAGAGCCATGATGCGGAATTGAGAGCTATAGCCTATTCTTGGCAATCGCGCAACAGATGGTTGGGTTCGGGCTGCTAGTAATGCAGTATAATGCAAAGAATAAAAAATACAAAATGAGGAAGGAAGAAGGGAAAGGGAAAGCCCAATTGGCTATCTAGTACAGATATAGAACACACTATACCTGGCTACCTAGGTCTAAGTACCCAGGTTTATCTTCTATCTTCAACCATCGGCAGAGCTATCATCAACCGCCCAATCAATGCCGTCGCGCAGCAGTCTTAGCGCATCCCGTCTCGAGACGATGGCGTCGGGGTCGGATGGCCGATCGCCTGGTCTCGTAGAGAGAACTCGAAAGTTGGGGTAGCTGGTGGAGATTCTGGTGGAGCTCTCTTCACTAACTCGCAGTCTCGGGCCAAAGGCCTGCGGGGAACTGGAGCCGGGGCAGCTGCCGGGGTCGCTCCTTTGGAAATGGCTGGGTTGTCATTCGCGGGACGGTGTCACACTGTCTTCTCTCACTAATTACACTATAAGGACAACTGGTATTGTACAGTGCCGGTGATAACTAACTTATTGCCAGCGGCATCTCCGTTGCTGCGCTGATACCTCCAGGCTATATCCAGGTCGGTAGTGATTCTTGCTCGCTATCATTTTGACATAGGTCTATTACAGCATGGAATCCACCTAGTCTGAATTGCCTACATCGCAATGCTACATCATTCAGAATTGGAAATCAGTTATAATAGTGGTCTAACTAGTTTAGATCACGTATATGAGTATAAGTGAGATACACTCCCAGATCCATGAATAAACCTAGGTATATCATGACATCAGATTGCCTTAACGATCAGAAGTAGTAATGTATAAACTGTATAAACATTGTTATGCCGATGTTATTAAGGGACCAGTAAATAATGTCAGTAGAAAAGGTGCATGTCAAGTGAGGTAAGGTGCCGACCCCGCAAATATGGTGAGCTCCATCTCGAATCCTCCCGCCTATCCCGTCCCATTTTGCAGTATGCAGTTGTTATAAACCAAAACATGTGACAGATTCCCCATACTTCCAGTAGTCCCCATACTTGACGTGTACACATATCCGCTATAGTAAGAACAGCTATGGTGAAATAAACGTCTTTTGCGTGAAGTAGAAAAAGAATTCCTATCATCCCATACCTACTACTTTCGTTATCCCAGCTTCGTTCGCCACGGCAACTTTCACATCACAGCCAGTCTAGTCAGTGCATACCAAAATAGGGGAGGCCCTTCTTCATTACAACCACCGAAACATCCAATATACATATACAAGATGCCCAAGGGCCACGTCAAAGCCACCGTGAACGGCACGACGGTCGCCGAGGCCGACACGTACGAGCTCGTCGAGGGCAACATATACTTCCCGCCGTCCGCCATCAAGGCCGAGTTCTTCGAAAAGACCGATCACCACACCAACTGCCCCTGGAAGGGGGACGCGAGTTACTACACCATCAAAGCGGGCGGTATGTGACCGGGGAAACCAACTTAAACCTCCTTGCTCCCTTTCCCCCCTTTCTTTCGCCTGCCCTCAGCTCTCTAGGTATTTCACCCCCTCCCTACTCCCGGGGCCATGTGGCCTGGAGCGGGAGTGGGTTGGATGAAATGCCATAAACAAGAGGAGCAAGATCGATCAGCAGGTCTGGTAGGCTAATTGCGTGTTTGCGAGGTCATCTAGACGCCGTGCTCCAGAACGCAGCCTGGTATTACCCGGATACCAAGCAGGAGGCGCAGCATGTCAAGGATCACGTTGCGTTTGGTAAGTCATCACCCGAGCCGCCACACTGTTCACGTGGTATTTCTCGACGACAGCTTCATTGCAATGGTTTCTTACCGGCATATAGACAAAACAAACGTCGTCATCTCGTTGACTGCTGTCGCGTAAATCTGTGACCAATAGCCGTTACCGTTACGTTCGCGATGGGCTGGTATCATGGGGGGTTTTGGTCTTAACCATTGCTAGTGTATCCAAGGGACTGAATGGGTATTATCTATGCGTAAGTATACATGTACCAAAGCGAAAGCATGCCTGCCTATCTGCCTAGACCTAAATTGTAGGACTTAAATCCAACCGTGGTCTATTGTGCACCATGCGCGAAGATCAAGTTAAAAACAGGGGAATAAAATTATTTCAGGGACTTAAAGAGAATCGGCCGTATTTTCCTTCTTGTTGCCTTCTCCACTGAGGTGGCTGACATGCGGGAGCGGCTGGTCTTCACCACAGAGTTCTTCGAGGGTCTTCCTCTTCGTCTCGGGTATCAGGAGGGTGGTAAAGCAACCAAGCAGCATGAAAAGAGCATAGATCTCCAACACATGGTCCATCCACGGATTCGGGTTGTCCTTGGTTGCCCCGCGGCTCTTGAGGGTTGAAATGGCACCTTGGCCAATGATAGAGCCGATCTTGCCACTGGCGGCCGAGATGCCGTGAGAAGTCGATCTGTACCGGGTCGGGAACACTTCGCCAGGGACAATGAATGTTGTCATCTACTACACGTTAGTGGTTTGTTCCCGAAATATAATTTCTACCCAGGCTGAAATCGAGAAAACGGAGACGTTGAACATACATTTGGTCCGAAGTTGAAAAAGAATTGAGCCAGGACATAGATGGCCAGAAGCCCGTTAGAGCTGATGTGGTTATATGCAAAACCCATAATGACGAAGAGGATGGTGAGGATGATGAAACCGCCCAGCTGGATGGGTTTTCGGCCGAGGGTGTCCAGCGTAGCAACAGATACCCAATAGCCGGGGACCGCGCCAGCAAGAACGATGATCATGTTCCCAATAGCCGTGTTGTACAGGACTTCGTAGGTGCTGGAAGCACCTTTGGTAGAGTAGCCGATAGTTTGCAGAATCACGGCGTTGTTCAGGGAAAGGCCGTAGACTAGGTAATACGTGTGTTAGCAAACATAAACGAAGATGTAACAAGGAAATAAAGAATAAGTGAAGCATTATCAAACGAGTCGAATCAACTTACAAGCAACATCCAGGCAGAACCAGGAACCAGCCGTACCCAGCAAGAGGAGGGCGTTCTTGCGGATGGAATAATGGCGGAAGAAGTCGTTCCAGCTAGCCTGAGGGACCTGAAGTTGCGTTTGAGCGTCCTGGCGGGCCTGGATACGCGCAATGTCATCCGGTTTGCCCTCGGACTTGCCGGACATGTAAGCCTCGACATCATCCGAAGCCTTCACGACGTCGCGGCCGACATCAAAGGTGTAGCGCTAATCATGTCCACGTTAGAACAACCCACACATCAGGTGGGGGGGGAGACTGCAGCTTACAGGGGTCTCCGGGATCGTCAAGCGGTAGTACAGCGCGATGGCGGCGGGGACGGCGCCGAAGCCGATGAGGGTTCTCCACATCTTGTCGACGGCGACGGCGCAGTAGCCGTCGCAGTCGGCGACGCCGGGCGAGGCGGACAGCTGCTCCTTGAAGCCGAGGGTGACGAAGAGCATGACGAAGGCGCAGACGAGCTGGCCGATGCCCTGCATGGCGAAGACGGCGCCCATCATGGCGCCGCGCCAGCGGGTGGTGGCGAACTCGGAGGTGATGATGCTGGAGAGGGGGTAGTCGCCGCCGATGCCGACGCCCATGAGCACGCGCCAGAAGATGATGAGGCCGACGACGTCGACCGAGGGCGAGCCGGAGCTGAGCGCCTGGCCGAGCGTCGCGAAGATGATGATGATCAGCTCGAGGCCGTACATCTTCTTCCGCCCGACCCGGTCGGCCAGGTAGCCGAACAGCAGCTGCCCCACCACCGTACCCGCCGAGGTCGACAGCTTGATCGCGTTGTCCGACGACGTCGGGAGCGTCCCCGTGCCGGGGAAGTACACGATCCCCAGCATGACGTTCAGCAGGCTGACGGCGAAGATGTCGTACGAGTCCGTGAAGAAGCCCACGCCGGCGACGATGCAAGCACTATGTCCCATTCCCATTGTCAGTACCATGCTTATGTAGGTTTGCTCCATGCAGGCTTGCTCCATGCGCATGCAGTCACTTGTCGTTTTCAGGGGTCATATGCGTCGGACATACCGGACGTGATACCATCCGAACGGAGCCTTGTCGATTTCAGCGAGAGCGAGACGGCGGCGCTCATTGGGGTCCTGCACGTGGAGGAAGTCGTTGTGAAAGTTGTGGTAGGCATTGTTGCCGCCGGACGTCTTCGAGATCTGGGCCTGGCCAGGAACCGGCGTAGTATGTGCTCCGGCCGACATAGTAGCAGGAAGGGAGGCGGTTGTGTACGCTCGCGGGAAAGATACCAGCCAAGGAGGTAAGAGAAGGAACTCCTTGCTTATACCTTGAGAAAGCTACAAGAATAAGAAAAGCCGTGCAGCTCGGGTGGAAGGCAGGGTAGGGCTGTCGCCTCGAATAGTCGCTGACGGGGAAAGGGATGGGGGATTAAGTTTTGTGTCCCGCCCCGCCAAGGAGCGCGCGGACTTATATAGGGTATCAGGGCCAATATAGGTTTCCAGGCATAGGAGAGCCAGGCGTATGTACAGGGAAGGAGAAAGGCAGGGGCACCAACTGCATCGGCGGGTGGGATGGAGCCTACGGGATCGACGAACGAGGTGCGCACCCGGTCGTGGGATCTGGCAGTCTGGCCCGAAGTCCTTGCATGCGTGTCCCTAGGTTGTCCCTAGGATAGATAGAACTATGAATGAAGTAGGTAGACGGAACCTGTAACTAAGCAGACGCTCTCCCTACCGGACTTCAAGCCCACTTACAGACTAAAACAGTGATATCGAGCTACGTCGGGCGGCGCTGCTCCACGCTGCAGACTTCAACCTAGCAATCCTGCTACAGGACTGGATGTGCAGGAAATCACGGCCGGTAACCGAATCGGATCAGTACAAAGAGTCAGCTTCTAGGTCTATTAGGCCGAGCCCGTATGTATCGGCCCACCCACGATATATTTACTGCTTGTAGACTACCTACATAGGTAGGTATCTATCTGCCTTCATACATGTTGTAAACTTCAAGCATGAGACAGTGTCTAGCTACGTATGCGTAAACACCTAATCAGGTGCCTACAGCTATTATACCCAGTAGGAGAGCTTATACAGAAGCCAACTCGGCATAAGGCAAAACTCTGAGCATGCCAGTGACAGCCAGTAGGTATGTAAGTACATACCCAGTATTATTCTTCATCGAGTGGAAGGGGGAAGATACCTACATGTATGTAGCCACTCAAACATATTCAGCAGCGCCGTAGGGATGAATGTGGGAACTTCACACGTGGGTAGGTTGAGTGTACGTGAAATCGCTTCTAAGTAAGAACCTTACCCTCAGCTGTTATGGTATCGGACTATGTACCTACGTAACAACCATAGATGCTACCACGAGCGGATAAGGGGCTGAATCGCATAGCATACCGCCGGACTCTCCCGGACTGAAACAATATTTCCTGGGCACTTATCATGCTGTCTCCCGTAACCATGCCCATATACCTATGAGGACCGGCCGAAGCGGCGTAATTGCGATAGTGTAGCCAAACGTGGGTGATCGAGGCTGAAATTAGGGACGTCCACAACCCCTGTACACACCTGTAGTTAGAGTTACCGTGGGGATGAGAGACGACCGGGGGGAGGCCCACACGGCAAGCAGGGGGTTGCGGGGGACGAATTAGAGTTGATGATCTTAGCACGTTGCTCAGATCCCGATGTCTGATTCGCTGGAATTTACGAAACGGGCATGTTCACGGGCAGCAACCGAAAGTCTTCCATCGCCCTAGCCAGGTAGCTACGTACCGACATACATGGATAGTAGATACATAGTAGTGTGGGGTTACTCTGGACGAAGTTAGGGGTGGATTGACAAGGATATTTTGCGTACACCAGGTCTGTTCCGGTAACATCTTTCTTCGAGTAGCGAGCAGGTTGGTGGTGAGAGCCTTAGAAAATATCTTCCTAGCCACATGCTACCTCCAAAGGTACGCAGACTATCGCGGAAAGCACAGGACATCCAAAACGTTGATACAGGACGGTCAACCTGTAAGTGTGTTATGTATGACAAGGAAATGCCCAGGCCGCGGCGCTCACGGCACGTCTTGGTAAAAATGCTTGTCTTCATCAAGCTTCAGTCTTCCGTGTTGTACATATCTCTAACATTGAGTCAAATCCCACATGGGTTGATATTTTGGTCCCCCATTCACCGAAGCATCTTCGAATCCAGCTTCAGGGGCGTTTCTCACCTGACGTTAGGAGGTAGGTAGGTAGACCGAAGAAAAGCGAAGAAAGCGAAATCCAAACCAATCAAATGGGCAAGCTGAACCACGCTCCTTTCTAGCTCACCCAGGAGGCATTCCGAGCTACTAAGTGCTTAGCCCATCCTCGAGTTGCCCGTACTATGTACGTAAAAACGTGGAAGTTCTTAGGGCATTTTCTTTATCAGGCCTAGATGGCTAAGTAGGATCGGCTCAGCAAACTGCAGAAACATCCACCCATCAACAGCAGCTTCACATGCTGAGCTGACTCGGCAGACCAATTAGGACAGCATTTTCGCAGGGGCTTCCAGTAGCTTGGTGTCGAAAGAACGCTGCTACTCTGCTTTTGCTTCCGACCCTGTTCTAGACGGATTCCTGATTTTCCCTGGCACGTGGGCTATCACATCTACCATATGATTGACAAACATCGCCTCCACGTAGCAATAGAAAACGCCCTCCTGCTTAGGCCGTCTTGGAAGACTAGTAGTGAAAATGAGTTGCGGAGAAAGCCCAGAAAAGCCATCAGAGCAGCACACCACCTTTCGACAGGTCCCTCATCTGTTCTTGGCGGTACAGTTGTGTGTCTTTGGCGCATCTACATAGTAACAGCTAACCCAAGCCTTGACTCCGTCAAAAGGCCAGCCATTTCCATAAACAACCACCGACTCGTATGACTATCGTAGACGCCCGCTTCCAACCCGTTTTATTTCCGTACGAGATCTCTCGCCACATCCACTAATTTACAGATCAGCAGTCCCGTTCCAGGTTTCCAGCACATCTCAAGGTATTGTCTCCGGGCGTTATGTCTCGCGTCTAGCAACTCAGTTCCAGCAATGAGTGAACTTGCCCTTTTAGTTTAAACCTCGACAATGTCGTCATCCTCGTCCTCCCCGTCAGCCTCTTCGGTCTGGCCCGGGGCAGCGGTTATTGCTTTCTTTTCATCTTGGGCCTCCTTTCCTGGCTCCGCTTCATCTCTCATGAGTAGCTGAACCAGACGCTCGCAGGCAGCCTGGACCCCCTCGTCGTTGACCCTGATGTGTGTTTCCCGGATAATCGGATATACCTGGACCTCACGCATCCGGTCCCTGCCGGCTCGCGTGGTGCACAAAAGCAGCAGGGTCTCAACGTGCGTCTGGATGATGCTTGGATCGGAGTCTCGCTGCTTGTCCGGGGGGAGGAGTTGTAGATCCGGTAACATCGCCTCGGTCTCTTCTAGATCATACTCCTCGTTACCAGTCATCGGGAGCAGAAGGTAAGCCAAGATATCAATGTCATCCTCGGAAAAGAATAGTGGGTGCGAGGGTATATCGAAGGCAATATTCTTGATGGTAGAGGCGACCCCCTTTCGTCTGATGTCTGATTTGTGTTCTGTGAACACCTTCAACTTATTGAGGGGAACGACTCCGTCATACTCTTGCTTGCGAATGAAGTGATGCCGTATCTCGGCATGCTTGGTGAGATCAGCGAAGAGGTATGATAGATGGTCGAAGTCGGCCCCCTTGTTGTAAGTACCGCTTGCCCCTTTGACGAAAAGATCAAGTAGCTGGTTCAACACCAATTCATCCGATGATAACTCATCGGGTGGTGTCTGCTTCTTGTTGAGCGTATTTTTAAACGCATCCCACTTTCCAAGATTTGCCAGCAGCATAGAATGCAAATTGGCATTTGCTTCTGTGGGGAGCTATTACATATAAGAGTTAACTCTGGTGCGGCCTAAGTAATACTGGGGGTATCGTTGGGCTAGAAGTGTATATACTGACGACTATTTGCCTGAACACCTCAGTGAGAAATTTGTCATCTGTTGCGAGACTTTCCAGTATTTCCCGATCCGCCGATAGGTTGATAAGTATTGTGATGACATGCTCGGCGATTTTCTGTATAATTATCAATTAGAAAAAATGCAATGCTGCAATACACAAATCAACAGCACTATTCTCTTACAGGAAGATCTCTTATCAACAGTTTTAGATGCTTCACGGGTTGTAGATTGTCGATCTTGAAGATATTTGGTTGAGATGTTGAATATGGCACCAGATTTTCCGTTGCAAGGAGTCTGATATCTGGTCGAGGACTGGCAATAAAGCCCACGAGCTATGAATAGACAATTGTCAATAACCGCTCGAAAGAGCTCTATTATGAGGAATACTCTGAGACTTCCTTACCTCTTCAAGTTCTGTAGCCATCCTTTAGAGAATCTTTTAGAGAGCCGGTTTATGTCTTACCCGTGCAACCCCACCATGCATGTGTATAAAATGCAGCAAGCCGTTAATGCTCAGCTATGGATGTAGTTTCAACTTGTTACCATTTAAAAGTTCAGGAGGGGTTCTTGGCATGGAGGGGCCGACAAACCATTAGCTATCGATAAGCAATTGCATATGTAGAACAAAGCTACTAGGAATCTTTCTGGTCTTTCTAGCAGTATTTCTTATCTTTCTTATCTTATCATTATCGTACTTATTTTCCTGGTCGAACTGCCCCACGTAATGCAGGTCGGCCAAAAAGTAGCAAAAAGTATCCTGAGTTGGAAATTCTTCAGAGTCAAGATCCAAGTCAATCCAGCAAATCCCGAGTCCAGTATTCTGTAAATACACCCCACTTGGGAGTTCGACAATTCGACCAGCCTTGCTTCCAGTGTCCTTCAGAGAACCAAGCGAGGATGCCCAAAGCGACGACACCGACATCTATGCGCCAGGGCCGGCGCCATAATCCGCTTGAAGAGGATTATTTGGCGAACGGCCTCCTCCGCAATAAAGCCCCGAAGCGGAAATCCGGCGACGGCGAGGGAGCCGAAGGACAGAATGGCGAACATTACATCGACTCCAAGGCGTCCAGACAGATCTTGAAAATAGGCCGCGAATTGGCCGAAGAGAACGACGTAGCGCCGCCCAGGCCCCCGATTGAATCCGATGCGTTCGGCTTTGATTCTAGATTCGGCGCAGAGGATGACGAGAACGACGCAGAAGGTGGATTAGAAGACGAGATCTGGGGGGATGACGACGAGGTGGTGGAAGAGATAGAGGTCGAGCCGAAAGACCTGGAGACGTTCAACAAGTTCCTACCCACAGACGAGGATCCTTTATTAACCAACGGCTGGCCTGGCCAAGCATCGGCATCACAAGAGGAGCAAGGCGGCGGCGGTACCAATCTAGCAGATTTGATCTTGGCCAAGATCGCAGCTAGAGAGTCTGGACAGGACCAAGCAGATGATATGCGCGCGGTGGATGATGATTACGAACTTCCCCCGAAAGTCGTCGAGGTTTACACAAAGTAGGATGACCCCTTGTCTCTGTTGATTTGCGATATACTGACCTGTCTACCCTAGAATCGGCCTCATCCTTTCAAGATACAAGTCAGGGAAATTACCGAAGCCTTTTAAGTAGGTGCTAAATCGAGCAGTACCCTCATAATCGCTACCAGCCACTGACTTGCGTAGAATTCTACCAACGATACCGCACTGGGAAGAAGTGATCCAGCTGACGAAACCCGAACAATGGACTCCGAACGCATGTTACGAAGCTACCCGGATATTCGTGTCATCAAAGCCTGCCGTGGTCCGACGATTCGTGGAAATGATCCTTCTGGACCGCGTGAGGGAGGACATCTACGAGAACAAAAAGCTGAACGTGCATCTGTTCAATGCTCTGAAAAAGGCGCTCTACAAGCCGGCGGCTTGGTTCAAGGGCTTCCTGTTTCCCATGGTCGAGAGCGGCTGCACACTGCGGGAGGCTCATATCATCTCTGCGGTACTAGCAAGAGTGTCGATACCAGTTCTACACAGTGGTGCTGCCCTGAAAGGGCTTTGCGATATTGCGGCAGTGGAAGCATCGGCTGGTTCCGAAGGAGGTGGAGGTAGGTTTTCCCCCTTTCCCCCTTTTCCTACCCTCCAGCTAGTTTCCGAAGAACCACAAGCTGACTAGCCGCCTGCACTCAGCCACGAATATTTTTATCAAGACGCTGTTAGAGAAGAAATACGCCCTTCCTTACCAGGTGCTTGACTCTCTCGTTTTCCACTTTGTAAGTTTCACATCCGAGCTACGTACGCCCTGCGCAGACCATCGCGCTTGCTTTATCCCTTCTTTCTTTCTTCCCTTCCAATCACTTCTTCCCGAAGACAAATGAACTTAGCTAACGACGCTTCACCCCACCCGCAGCTGCGCTTCCGGAGCGTGGATCCCGCCTCCGTCCGGGAGGGCGACGTGATGGACATCGGCGGCGAGATGGCGGCGACGCGGGCCCGGCTGCCGGTCATCTGGCACCAGACCCTGCTGGCGTTCGCGCAGCGGTACCGGAACGAGATCACCGAGGACCAGCGCGAGGCGCTGCTGGACCTCCTGCTCACCCACGGCCACCACAAGATCGGCCCGGAGATCCGCCGGGAGCTCCTGGCCGGGCGGGGCCGCGGCGTCGCCGTCGAGCCGCAGGGGCCGGAGCTGGACGGGGACGATACCATGCTCATCGACTAATGCTGTGCGGGGGGGGGGGGGGGGGTGCGGTGTTTGTATAGGCGGTCGTGGATGGAAATGGAGCCTGGGGGAGGGGGGCTTCCATATTACCTCGGGATGGGAATATACCTTATGATACCAATGATGACCGATGTTCCGATGCTGAATTGAGCCCCTAGAACCCTCATTGATGCCACCCACTTCCCCATGTGATAACTACTTGCGCGGCAGCACGATTGCAATGCTATATCACTGGCGTAAACTTCACATAAGAGTGGCATTGGAAATTAACTATGTTGGAACCTATCTCGTCCGTGCTTTCTAGCTAGACCTGAGTATGGGTAGCCACAGGGTTAACTGCGACAAAATCTGATTTTTTAATAGGTGCTCATCCTTGCGATCACTGCTGCTACAAAGGTGGGTGTATAAATAGACCTTACTAAATGGAACGAACGCATCCACGCGATGCCTTAGTGAGCACGCTCGGCTGAAAAGCACCGCGCATGAGGCTTTGTAGCCATGCTCTCCATGAAGAGAACAGTATATCATCTTAACTGCCATCCAACGCACAGAAGGAACGGCACAAGGATATAAACGCAACGGAAGCACTTCATGCCTTTCGTATGTCATCTCAATTCTCATCTTGGGTATCGAACATCCTCGGAAGCTAGCGACAGAGAGTAGTGGTAGTTGTGGGCAGTAATAATAGTAACGGCATTCGAAAATCTACCACGTAGAAAAACAGACTCAGTCCTCGGCTTCCCTGGTCTTCCGCTTCTTCTTCTTCCGCTCCGAGGTTCCAGGCTCATCCGGAGCGACAAAGTCCTTCTCCCTCTCCCGCTTCTTCTCCTCCTTGGCGGCCTTCTGCTGCTCCGAGCGCTCTTCTTGGGCGATGCGCTTTTTAGCCTCGCGGCCGATGTGGTACTCTCCGGCCTCGAGCTGCTTGTCGACCTTGCTTGGCTCGGGTGCATTGGGGAATGGCGTGTATGTCTTCTTGGCCTTGTCGGTGACCTTGAACGGTACCCTTCTCTGGCTTAGGCTGCGTTTCTTGTAGTTCGGCAAGAACCGGTCCCAGCTCTCTTGGGCAAGCTCCGGGTCCTTCGCCAACTCGCGTTTCACCTAGAAGCCCAAGTCAACAAGCATTCTCATGAATGGAGTATGAGCAAGTAAGGTGGCTCTATTAAGGGTGCTTACCATGAGCTCCTTTATTTGATAGATGGGGTGTACATTAGCCATGCAATCTTCTACGACACGTCGTGCCTATGAGACTGTTAACCGATCTGCCCGTATCATGAGAGCGGAGTTGCGAGTTTACCTCCTTTAGGCCTTTGTAAGGGCCGATAACCGATACTGTGTTACCATGTACCAGGATATATGTGGAGGTAAGCAGTTCCCTAGAGGCATGACAGTCAGTCAACGAGAAGTAGCAACAAAAGGTCGTGAGACTAACAATGCTTTCAGAGTAGATCCGCCGGGCCCTAGAATCCGTTGTCGACGCTTTATAAATGTCAGCATTTATGCCTTGGCAATCTGGAATGGCCCGTCTTGTTGTGTTCTCTCACCTTGACAAATTTGTCCTTATTCCGTACTAGGTTCCGGATCTTGATGATATCGCACGCTACTCCATCTTCGAGGATCTTTCTCGCTTCCTGTATGGGTACGGAACGAGCCAAGAGCCGAATGAAATCCCTAGCGTTTAGAATTGCAGCAGGATCCCAGGTTTTTCTCGTCGTCTTGACAGTCATGGAACCCTCGATCAAGTCCAGAGTGCATGCGACGCCGATGTCTTTGAGTAGTTTGGTGACCAGCGGCCATGCTACACACATTCGAGGGTTAGCACGCCGAAGGCTGAAACCCCCTTTGAAAGCAGCAAGTAGATGAAACGTGCGTACATTCTTTCAGGTAGACCTCTCTGTACTTGGGAAACAAAGTCGCGAACGAGCTCTCCTCGGCGAACTGGCCGCCGGCGTTGTCCTCGGGCTTGAAGGCTTCGACCTTCCATTTGTCTATGTCATCTGTGTCCCAGGGTTTGTCTTTCTTGTATCTAGTTATCATTAGCATTCGTATGCAGAGTTGATTGACCCGGTATGTTGAGCTCTCGTTCGGTATAAAAAAGACGTTCTCGAAGGGAGTATGCGACGTACTGCGAAGCTAGTTAGTTACGACATGACATTTAACGACCTGGGCATGGGCTATTCGGGACTTCAGCTCAATTCTGAAATCCTTCTATTTTTCGCACGTACCGTAGAAGGCATTTTGAAATGTTCTTTTCGAAATTCGGGTATGCTTCGCTGAGGGTTGCTTCGCTGAAGCGCGATAGATCACGATTGAAAGTTGTTCAAGCTCCCGATTTCTTGCGTCGGCTGTCAGGATAAAAATTGAATGGAAGGCTTTTGGCGATGGAACGGCTCCGCTGACGGAACTACTGCCGCCTTACGAAGGAGTGGGGCTGGACTCAGGTACGACGCAGTATGTACAATGCGGCATCGTACAATGCTCATTGCCGATGCGCGGGTCTAACTGTATGTAAGTATGTACAATATCTCCCAACATCGACTCTAACATCAACTTCTTGATTCTCAACATTACTACTACTATCTCCCACCTCCTACCACACCTATTGTCAAGTGACATCTGTCGATGCTGAGACGCGTAAGTACTTACTTGTATTTAAAGAGCATGCATAAGTGATGGAATATCAAGATTGCTTGGGAGAGGTATTGGCTGTAGCTGGACAGACTGCGCAGCTTCAAATGCTACCTAGGTATCGCCTATGGTGGCTAACTACTGGTAGCCCGATGAATGTGTGAGTGGCCGAAGAACATCATAGCAACCAACCTCCAGTTTGGTTACATTTCTTTGGTTACATTTCCCTGATAGCTCAAGTATCGCTTGTAAGATGGTAGTACTGCGTGCCTAACGTCAAAACCGAAATGTTCTGGAAACCTGGAAGTGAGGTATTCGGGATCATAGTGAGCCGAAGCTTACGGCCCGCAGATCTAAGCGTGTAATAAGGCTTTGGTATGTATGTAATTACGTGCTACACCCGGGGCCCGGAGCTTCCCCGTCAGCTCATCTCGTCCAAAGGCTGTTGTTGTACTATACTATAGTGGTTAATCTCCAGCTACGATAATACATACCTGCAGCAGGCTACAGATATGAAGGGAGGCTCTAACCAGGCAGGGATGGTCTTTCGATACGATCTGGATATCTTAGCGTGAGCCCTGTTGCCAAGCTGCTGGGATCTTCAAGGTAGTGCCTAGGAAGTTGCTGTAAGCTGTTACGTACAGATTTAAAATACATTCAAACATTATGACCTGGCCGAAACCATTGCCTGTAGTTCTCGTGTGCCGCCTTTGCCTTGTCCTACTTAATCTCATAATTTCATAATCAGGGGTTATGACTTATCAGTCAGTTCACTTCATTCAGCGAACCTCTCACCTTCCCACCCCCTTACTCTTGAACAACTTTATTATGAACAAGTTGTGATACATCGTGCAATCGTGTTCTCCAGCTGCCGGTTCCTACCATCAACCATTCTCAGTCACTCCCCAATCCGCTTCAGTCTGGGTCGAGCAGACGTAAGACCTCTATATAGTCCATTGTCACGACCTTAGAGTTGGAGACAGCACAGGAGACAGAATACCAGAGATCGAATGCCAGAGACTCGGCCACGCCACTACCGTCGAACCAATCTACACGCCGAGAAAACAGATTCTTCCGCTGGATCTATCGTTATACACAACAACATCGCAGCATTTCTCTAAAGCTGCAAGCATCTACAGATTCATAGATCGTTAATCCAGAGTCCTCTCGGGATTCTCACGCCGCAAACACGGCGTTTATACTGGCATCAATACGACTAAACAACTTAGCACCAATCGCCTGCCCTACCCCTACGCGCATTTCGTCCCCAGTGCTACCTCCAATTGGAAGAATCATGAGTGAGGAACCAACATTGCCGCTACCGGCAACGCTTGAGCCAATCTCAAGACCGAGCTCTACGTCGACAACGGCTTCTCTTGCGCAACTTCCTGGAATCTCGGCGTTAGCAACAGGAGCTACCGGAGGCTCTACTACGAGTTCACCACAATTAAGGTGAGTGTTTAAGAGATTCGCCCTTGAGAATAAAGGTTCCCATGCGCATAATCGATGGTCTCATGTAGACGCGCCGCAGTGATTAGGACACGGGTGATCAGGACGCGGTGATTAGGCCACCTACCTGTCATTATCCTACAAAAAACACGTCGACTTTTGACAAGAACACGAAAATGGATAATACCTACATGCTACCTACATACCTTTCAACACAATCAAGGTTGACGTCGTCTGGCCATTTGTAACCTTTTCCTGAGGGGCAGACACATACAGTCCCAGCACTTGAGCTGTCGTTGGAGGAGGCCCAAAACACCGAAAAATTTCAGTGGAACACCTTCCAATTCAACCCCTCCGAATACTGTTCCCTCCGACCATCTTTCAATCTCTTCGCAACACACATCGCGGTGGCAGATCGATATCGCAATCCCATCACTAGGGTATTAGGATTACTTAAATGCTAATTGATCATTGTTGTCTAGAGCTACTAGTATACCAGCATCAACAGCACCCGCGGTATCGGCAACGTCGCCCCCAATAGCACCAACAACAGTGGCACCGACAGCACCAGAAGCACAACCAGCAGCACCAGAAGCACAGTTGGCAGTACCAGAAGCACAACCAGCACCAGAAGCACAACTCACGGTATTAGAAGCACAACCAGTGGCGCCAGAAGCACCACCACCACCACCACCGCAAATGAACATGCAAACTTCCCCTGCGTCAACGCAGTTGACGGCGTCGGGCACTCTGGTAAGCACATGGGTTTTCTCTCTATTCTCATGCTTTTGATGTGCCCTCTGTCATCCTACGAAATCACCTGCGCCCATAGACACGCAAAGGAAACGGTTTATGTCATCACGCGAATACTTCCGCAGCGACCTCGCATAGTTCACCTTCAAGGTTGTGCATTGCACTACCCCGACCATTCGAACCTTCCGATGTCAGGTGTACCTGCATCTGAATGGCATGGCCTATGTGTGAGCTCAAGGAAGGGCAGAGGATACCCATCACGTACTTCATCTATCGGGGTGACTGTGGGAGTATTTGCAATTATTGATGATAAGCTGAATCCGATGTGGAGGAGCTCGTTGAGTTGTCATCAAGTACGCCCTGGCGATGTTGAGGACGATGGATCCATTTCAGCATTGAAGGTTGGACTTTGTATTGGGCTACTTGCCTACATGCCTATCTACCTGCACATATACCTCCTATACACATATCTCTCCAGGTCAAAGATAAGTACCTGCGAAGTATCCACATGGGTACATACAAGTATCAACCAGCCTCCTGCCTCCGTCCTGTCTGCCCATTGCCATCTGCCCATCTATCTGCCTACCATCCATGATTTATTAGGTATTTCTACGAACATTGGAGCTACCTGCATACCCATGCACCTTGTCGCCGCCACATTAGCACCTGCACTGTAGCAATGAAGCAGCAGTGAAGCAGCAATGAAGGTACCTCCCTATCGGGGGTACCTATCTCACCCATGCGCGATAGAGAAAAAAAGAGGAAATTTTCTCTACCGGGCAGACATGGAGGCTCCTCATTTGCAAACCTTCGACTCTGTCTGGCTCGTTCCTTATCAGGACCCACCCTTTCCTGCTTTTATCCCCACCCTACCCACTTCCTTGGCTCCCCTAGGCCCCAAAGTGCAAATCGCTTTCCCCAAAAATCCACCTGCAACTTTCCATCAATTTTTTGTTATCGCAACGACTTATCACCACAATCAATCATAATCGCTATCTTTCCCATCCCGTCATTCAATCCAGGTTATCAATCGTATCGTCCGTATCACTAGATAATCTCTAGATAACGTCTCCCGACCCCCGAAGATACAAGATACGACGGGATACCTGGATACCTGGATACCCGGATACTTGATAGACGATACATACATACCCGATTATCAGCACCTTTGCTCCCCCCCAAGCGCAGGTGTTGTCGAGAAGATGGCTTCGCACCCGACGGCTAGTGCAGCTATGGCTAACAATGAACGCGAAAACACACAGCCGACCTGCAACAATTGCGGCACCTCTACCACTCCGCTATGGCGTCGCGACGAGATGGGATCCGTCCTCTGCAACGCATGCGGCCTCTTTTTGAAGCTGCACGGCCGTTCCCGTCCCATTTCCCTGAAGACCGATGTCATCAAGAGCCGTAATCGGGTCAAGACGATGCGACCGGATATGCAGATGAAGAAGAAGGTAAGTCGTGTCATAGCTGTCGCGGCGCAAGCTGCCGTAGCTCGAACCTCGAACCTCGAACCCTTGAAACTTCAAACCCGAGCTTTCAGCCTTTGATCTTCAATCTTCAACTTCCAATCTCTATCCCCGTACTAGGTCATGCGTGCGGCATCATAATACTAATGTCAATTCCCCCAAGCAGAGCCTCCCTGCGACTGCAACCACCGCGCCCGACCACAATGGTATGCATCTGCAGGCTCATGATCCTACTGCCGTTGCAGCGCTCGCCGCCGTACGAAGAGTATCCCAAAACACTAACGGACACGGCCACCTCACAGACTCCCCCGTGTCGCGCACTGGAACTCCGAACATGTACGACCCGCATCTCACCGCTTTCCATCAGGACCTAAACCATTTCCCTACGGACGGTCTTGCGCAATACCCTCTCCCTGGTGGCTCTCCTCGTCCAGCCTCCCCGATGAATGGCGATCAGCAGCAGCCTGCTGAAATCCCGCAGACCCACGAGCAACTTATTGCCGCTAACTCTAGCTTGAAGACTCGTGTCAGCGAACTAGACCTCATCAACGAACTGTACCGGGGGCGCTTGACACAGCTCGAGCAAGACCAAGCCAATGCCGATAACCTCCGCCACAATGCCGACGTCGCAGCTAAAGAAGCTGCTCAGGAGCGTATGCAGCGCGAGGAGATCCAGCGTCAGCTTGAGGACAGCCATAGAAGGGAGAACCTCTTCAAACGACGACTTGATGACATGGAGCAAGAGGTCTCGGACCTGAAGGCAAAACTTGCCGAACTCGAAGATCGGCCTGCGAAGAAAGCCAGAATCTCCAACAGCGAAGATGCAGAAGTTGTGGTGGAGCAGAAGGAAGATCAACCAGAGGAGACGAAGCCTGAAGACCCGAAGACTGAAGACCCCAAGCCTGAGGCGACGAGCGAGATCGGAAAGACTGAGGATGTTGTTCTCGAGACGGCAATGGATGTCACCGAAGATGGAAAGGTCGATGAGGACTTAAAAGTCGATGAACCTCAGCTGTCCGAACCCCTGACTGCGTCCTGAGGTACGGCACATACTTTCATCGCTGGGATGATACTACCTCGGATATTCACTTGTTTCCCCGTATCATGTCTCGCCTGGGTGGCTACGTCGTCCGGCTTGTACCACCACCAACTTGATGACGGCCTTTTCAGGTTTATATGTGATTTTCTTTTCTGGCTCCGGAGTCTCAGCGGCGGCACTTGCGGATTCGGACCTTCCAACGGTTCTTTTTAATTAATAGGGGAGGATCGATGAGTTGTCCTTGATTAGGGTGGCCGGTGTGCTTGAGGAGCTCCACGCGGACATGCACAGTTCGGAAGTTCAGGACGGGGCTGATGATTGCTTGAGGAGCAAGGGTTAGGGTACTGCCATACATTTGGTCGTTGCTTGATGGAAAAAGGTAGACCTACTGGAGTTTAGAGGCGTCGCTCGGTCGGTCTGAGGCTGGACTGTCCCTTTGCGGTCAATGAAAAGTGAATTATGATATTCTACGAGGCCAACTAAGACACCTGAGCTGTTGTGTCCTTTCATGTCACTACTCTCAGTCTCAGATGCTATAGCAACTATTAGTAATACCACTTCCTGCAAACGCACAGTACGATCTTGAATGCCAGTGTGTCCCATTCGCAATATGCCTTGTGAGAACTTCACTACTTACAAAGAGGTTGGATACCTAGCTTTGTAAGCAATGGTGTAAAGTGCCGCTGAACAAAAAGTGCCCTATCAAGACGCTGTCATGGTTGGCATCCGTACCTAGGTGCACATATATACCACTATAGGAATTCCCAGTGTGACTTGGAATTCTGTATCCCTTTTGGGACATGGTGGCTCAGTGGTAGTGGTCTGGACCTCCCATGACAGACGCCAGCAACTACGATGCGATCTCCCTCTTACGACCTTGCAGCCTGCCGCAAACAATCGAACATGTCAAACACCACCACAACGTAACGAAGGAGAAGGCCGGACGGGGTTTCTTTCAGAAACACCCGTTTGATGTAATTAGATGTATGTCTTTCATCCTGCATAGATTTTACAGTGATTTCATTTTTCCTTCTCCCACCCCAAGCCGTCAGCCGTGAAGCGATCTAATATCTCATGTCTCATCCCCGCCGCCGCTGCCGCTACTCCTGCTGCTTCCACTATCGCTCTTGTGGTCATTGCTGCTGCTGCTGCTATCGTCTCTACCACTGATGGTCACTTGTTGTTTCTTGTTGTTGCTGTTGTTGAATCCCATAAGCTCCCCTATAACCCCGCCAGGCTTCGGAACGGGACACTCGCGCCCGCGCGGTGGTGCCTGCAGGTGCCCTCTCCTACCAGCACCAGCAGGTATTATCCTCCCCTCCTCCTCCTGCCCACCCCGCGCCTCGAACGCCACGATCCCGTTCCGAACCTCCCCCTCCTCCTCTCCCTGTTCCTCCTTCCTCCCCCGAGGAACCCGCCGCCTCCGCTTCACCGTCGATGTGGTGCCGTCCGGATTTGCGATCGTGGTAGTGGTGATGACGATCTCGTCGGCGGCGGGGTCGGAGGAGGAAGAGGAGGAGTCGGCGTACGCCACCCGCGGCGGCGCGGGGCACGGCAGCACGTGCGGCAGCGCCACGACGAAGAAGGAGGCCAGCACCGTCGTGGCGAACAGCGACGACGTCATCCGCGACCGCGGGTGCAGGTGGGAGGGGGCCATTTTTGGTTTGGTCCTGTGCTGGGCTTTTTCTTGTTGGGTTGGGTTGGGATTGGCTTGGTTGGTTTCTTTCCGTGCGTGGTGGTGTTTGTTTGGAGATATGGCGGTATTCGTCCGCCCGTTCGTTTGTTCGTTCGTTCCTCAGGATTGGGTGGGTGAGTGAATGAGTGCGTGCAACTTCTGCCGCCGCTGCGAATCCTTGGGCTTCCCTTCAGCGATTGGTGAGGGGTGCCAAGATCAGGTGTGTGTATATGCCGAGATTCAACTCGTGTAACCGCTGGTGAGAAGGCCGGCCGAACATCAATAGCAGGGCATGTCGTTTGGGTCGCTAGGAAATGAACGTATTCGAGTGCCTGGACGTACGAAGTGCTCGGTAGGCGTATGTTATGGTATGAGGCACTTGATGAGGACTCGCCTCGGGCTTTTGGACTGATGATCTCCCAAATGCACTATATGGATAGGTGATTGACCAATCAGGGCCTGTAGATAAAGATGTTTTTTAAGCCGAACTACTGTTCTATCTAAGCTACGAACCTACGTAGGTATGTATGTATGTATGTACATACCGTAAACTTTCTGAACAGTGAACAAGGCTATTAGATAATCCTTTATCAGTAAAATCATCGACCTCGAATAACAACCTAAAGGTCCGTTCAAGGCTCGCATATCAGCCTCAGATTTTCAGTTAAACTTGCACCACAGGCAACTACCTACGTTACTAGAAATGACGACCCTGGGCTCTTAGAGTCCAGCTTATAATTCCCAAACCTTTCCTATTCTGGCAAGAATTCCATCCAGCAGACTCCGCGATAGGAAAGGTTGAGCAAGATATACACAGGCACCACTACTACAGGAGTCGGAGGTGGCTGGAGCTTAATGAAAATCATCATTGGTCAGATCCTTATACAGCACAGCCACGCCTATGGCGCAGTGCCGCGGATAGCTTTCAACATTGACCATAAGTCAACGAGAGTAGGTAGCCTGGGAGACGAAGCTATGCCTCATCGCAGGGAGTCCTGAGCTGGTGGCTTATTTCTATGTAACCACATCATGCCCGTCATCAGACGACAGCCCAGGGGGGTTGCCAAGGGACATTCCCTGACCTATATGCCGGCCGTAGTTCCGGATATTGGACGCCGGCAAGCAAGGTCGAACAAGATGCAACGCTACTTAGCCTGGTATGTTAACGCGAATGCATCCTTCAGAGGGAAAGGAGGAAGAAGCAAGGAGAGAAAGAAAGAAGGAAGGAAAGTAAGGGCTTGGGCAGACACTACATGTCACATTCACTCACTCACTCACATGCATGCCTCTCATACTCACGTTCTAAATATAGGCACATAGACACGTGCTGTGCGACTCTGTATGCAATGCATAGTGACATCCAGAGAGACACGCGAGAGACAGCTTACTACGAGGTAGTACTAGAGGCTCATATCGGACGATTGCAGGTACGATAAGCGAACAAGAGGGCGAGACGTCCCGGTCCCTAGGTATTTGCTCAGTTGGAGGTGTCTCCAGGGCGAGTATAGTATATGCGGCATGAGAGGAAGCCACGGTGCTGTGCTCATGACTGCTGTTGATTCAATATATACGTCTGCAGACCCATGTGGCAGTCGAGACGCTCGATCGGGTTGGCGATCTACCTGGTCTTGGGCAGGTGGCTCTGAAGAATCAAGACATTCACTCTTCTCATTGTTATGAGACAGAAATCTTCAGAGACGTAATCAAGACGTACCAGAAAGTTTGTTGGAAAAACAGGGTGCGAGGCAGCGAGGTCCCTTCACTTTCAATATGAGGCAATGAAACCTCGCCACGTTTCTCGAAAAGGGAAGTCAAGTTGCATGGCCACATCTCCTCTCCTTCAGCTCCCCACTTCCCCATTCCATGTGTCAGTACCTCGTGGGTTCATCCGGTGTAAGATACCCGGAATTCTTAGCACTTGATATCGTATGTAGGGTGCAGAGGACCGCCTGAGCTGCATACCGCCTCGTTCCCAACGAGGCGGATCAATGTACGTGTCGGGGTGCTGCAGTGTTGATGTAAATCCTGAAACCCGGATAGTGAGCCCAGAGTGATCCATCCAGTATGTCTAGCATATAGAGACTCGGTGGGTAGTCTAGGACAGATGTATGCTCGCGTTTGACTTAAGACTTCGTATAGCCTTGTAGGGCGAAGTCCCATATAATAGTTGTTGTATCATGAGTATTACGTAATTTCGAGTGATTCTAGGATCTACATAGTTAGGGAATAACGCCTGTGCACATGATTATTCCCGGGGTAATCCGAACTCGTGGATTCGAGTCAGAGGGGAAAGCATAGCTATGCGAGACTGATTCGGGGACTTGGTCGAGGACACAGATCATACCGGTTGCCCTCAGGGGGCCAGGGCTTGGAGCGGGTAATAAATTCATGACGAAACACTGGGGATCAAGCACCTGCCTCATTGGACCGAACTCGCGAGCGATGTGAATGGGGAATATTAGAAAAAAATAATATGGAACAAAAGCTCTAAGAAGTTAGAATGGCCACTAGCTGAAGGGAAGATAAACACGAAATTATCAAAGTGACCTACGAAGTAACCTAAGAATTGGCGGTGGGCGGTTATGTAACACTTGTCCGGTGAGTAGAAAATGTAAACATATCTGATTCGCGTATACGGTTGCGTCGCCGCAGAGAGAGGGGAGAGAGCCAAGGACGCATAAGCAAACCCGTCGAACAAGGTTCTCGCCAAGACCCAAGGAGGACGCAAACAGATTGGTTGGCTGACTGAGATTGCACATGTGCAGGCAGGGATGGGCGGTGGATGCAGCCGTGATGATGTGTGGGAAGTCTGCATGGAAGGTTTCTAGAAGCTGACGCTGTCCCTTGCACTTGGAGTAGTTATTATAGCGACGGGGGTGTTTTCCTGGGGTTTCCCCTTGTATTAACCACCTACCCAACACCTATACCCAACAGCAGCGGTCACGATGAGACAGACCTGGCAAACGCGGCCACGGGGGATTGACACTGATCAGGGTCGCCGGGTGGACACGAAATATTCCCACATATGCTTCCACACACGCTTCGAGAAGGCCACGTTGGATCATCTCCCGCCCTTGCAGCAGGGACCAGGGGAGACGAGATAGAGTCGGCGCAGCGAAGCGTCGCCGGTTGTTATAACTATGTAGTAATGGATGGATGGGAAGTTCCGCGCATCGATCTCCCCCTCCCTATGCTCATGTGCTTGGTTCGGCTATGGCGGGTGGTGCTGCATAGAATCCAAAGAGAGGAGACGGGGAAGATGGCGAATGACACAAAATCCGAGACACTGTGACATTGCACGGCAGGGCGGTTTCGGTGCTCTAGTAGATGGAAACCCAACCTTCATACTACACGCGTACAATGATACGCACATGGTATCGTATAGATTGTACGGTATACATAGTTAGTATGACGAGAAGAGGAGAGAGAGGCTACATAGCTAGGGCCGCCTAGGCAGGTTGCGAAGTGTTTCTTGAACGCTACTCCGCAAGCGTTTATGAATGAACGAATAATCCCGGGAATGGTCTGCTCCTATGATTTTGAAGAGAGCGATCCTTACAAACTGTGCCGACTAGCGACAGCCAGCGTCCAATCCTCCGTAGTCTGGCTGGTTGGGTTGTGTATCTACTGTCGGCCATCGGGTGCTAAAGCGGTGGGTGATGGAGCAGGAATCGTCGACGGAGATACCTAGCATGACTCCCATCTAGTTAACTATATGCAGTAGTTCACTTAATAAAACGCGTACTCAGATCTTCATTGTGAGACGGAATGGATGAAAGCATAAGGTTAGCAACGAGTATCGTCTCGTACGATGGCTGAAAGCTGATTGTATAAGTGGTTGTATAGCTGATGATCCTGATTATATACCCATATAGTCAGGTGAGTATAGGTGATCGTATAGCCTATAGGTGATCGTATTTCAGAGACTAGCGGAACTGCCGCACATGTCTCGCATGAAAAGGAATCACCACGAAGTAAGAAGCTGGTAACTAACGCCGAGCTTGAGGTTGAAGAGATCTTGGTCAAGGTTTCGGAATGCGGAATGCGGAATGCAGAATGCAGGAGATGGCAGATTGTATCCATGCAGACGGTACTGTACAATACCGAGGGGGGAGGGGGGGACGGGGGATCTGCCCAAAGCCTCGGACTGGGCACCCAATGTTTGAGACAACCCGGCTACAGATAAAAGGCTTGTACGAATAGAGAGCAGGTGGGTACAGAACCATTAACTATTGGTAATGAGAAAAGAATTCGAAGACGAAGAATTCCCCGAGACATTCCCAACTGCACCTAGTCGAGGGGTACCAGTGTATCAGGTTTCCCTTTTGCGATACTCTACTTACCTATTTTGGATCCTGTGCTCCAAGTCTCTAACCTGTAAGTGGTTCATGAACTCCCCTAACGAATGCCGTCCAATTAGCTACTAGTAGGCATGTATTGTATCTACATATATAGTACCTACCTAGGTAGTTAGTAGGTACCAGGAATGGATGTAGCAGTGCAGTTGCCCTGTGGCATTAGGTAGAGGCAGTGAGGTGAAAAACGTCGATTCACCGAAAAGACGGAAGGATGGGATGAAGACAACTTGCATCTACGTGCTCCGTATAATACCAGCATGTACGCAAGATATATTGCAGAGTACAGCACATCAGTGGCTGCAGGTGTATGCAGACATTATCAATCAAGTCCATGTAGGCCAAGCCACTATCTCCGTCCTTATGTACGAAGCAAGTGTGTGTATGTATGCAATGCAGTCCGATGACCCAAACTGTCAGGTCAGGAAACCAAACCTGCAGAAGATTTGGTGATGGCCTAACACTATAGTATAGTAGTAATGTCAGCCTTCGGCAGGTTTCATTTTGATAGACAGGGCCACTCCTCTGCAGATAGCGGCAGGTATGGTACCTACATACCTACACACATATAGGTATGTATTCAATGCCTACTTTGAGGGTCAGATCTCAGGCAGTTAGATACCAATAGTATATAATCGCCAAGATGAGACATATCGACACCCACCCGCAGTTACATAACTTACATGCCACCACACACCGTCACTCTGACCGACGCTATAATACCTGAATTAAACTTTGCCTATAAGCAGCTATAAGCCAATATAGGAGACGTAAACTTCGAAAATATCTACTGACGTAGCACTGCTTTCACCACCTTGCCTATCAGCCTGCCGGCACACATATCATCACGCATAGAACCTTCTCTTCTTCTGCGCACGGATGCTTCCTTTGCATACCTACCTAATTACATCGTACATGATGAGTTGCAACCCATGCATAGTACTTATAAAGAGGTAGGTCGGGAGGCACGAGTGAAGCGATAGGTACCTGCTATAAACTACTATGAGGTACCTACCTATAATTTTGTAAGGCACCTCGCCCACAAGTCTCCTGGACCCAGCATTCGAATCTTTCCGTGGTGCTTCTTCGTACGTCAGTAATATGATATACCTAATCAAATATTGGGCAATCTGGCTCCTCAGCTTAGCAAGGGTGCCAAGGGTGCCTTAACAGAACGAAGTCGTGCTTCGGCCAGAACGCGAACTATAACAGTTTTTCACCTGGGTGCCTCTGTAGGCGAAAGTAGGCAATTGAAACGATACGAAAGGGGATAGGCGTAGGCAGGTGTTTTACGTACAACCTTATGTACGGCATGTATAGCTTGTATGGCATGTACGGCATGTGTGTTTTGTGTGAGAGGTGAGAGGTATGTAGGTATGTATGTACTATGGTGTTATTGTCCTGGCTTGTTCCCTACCTACCGGCCCTGCCTACAGGTAGTCAATGTGTGTGTGTGTGTGTGTGTGTGTGTGTGTGTGTATGGATGCATGGGTAGAGGGAGACCTGCAGTGTTATAGACACCCTTATGCGAGTTGACCCGGTCGTAAGCCCACCTCTGCAGTGCTGGTATTCGAAGGGCGTTCCATACCAGTCGGTCATGCAAACCTTTACGTACCGATGCTACCCACGAAGTACCTGCTTACATTGTATGCAAATCCCTATAATCTAACTCACCTGCATGCCTGGCATGCTACTACTACGGGAGAAGAAGGAAGACAAGCAGCCTCGAGAGATGAGACGAGAAGACGAATTGCATCGATGTGTTTTTACGTGCACCTCGTACGTATTCGTAAAATACAACCTGAACCTCTAGTCCAATCCACGGCCCACAGCGAGACACCAAGGATCAGCCCGCCTAAGTCATTAGTGCTCGTCCCCACCACCTCTTCCAACTTCCCAAGGCTGCTGGGGCTGCTGGACACTAATCAACCACAGGTACCCGCCTAGGGAGTTACCTAGGGAGTTACCTAGGGTATTTGTAGGTACTGTACTCTGGTACCGGGGCTGCTGTTGCTCTTTCGGCCTCCGGTCCTGGACGAGTCCTTGACAGCTTGGGCGGACAAGAATTAGTGGCGGCCTCCTATTCATATTAGACCTCCACGATCCTCTTTTCGTGCATTTGATCCATTTTGGACCGGCTCGTCCCAGCCATAGTTAAGTGCCCATAACCAACCGGCGCTCCTCTTTTCCCTCTTACATACCACTTTCCTTGCCTAGCCCTATCTGCCGTGTGTGTTTGTGTGATTTTCACCTCAGTACACACATAAGCCCATAAAGAGACAATATCAGGCAGTCGAAAACGAGCCCGGCATTCCCCTGCATAGAATTGCCTGCCCACTTGGCGCAGCCGTTTACACTGATTAGTGTAGTATAGGTACGTGCGTGCCTGTCTTATGTGTCCTGCCTGGGTATGTGTGGTGTGTGGTGTGTGGTGTGTGGTGTGTGGTGTGTGGTGTGTGGTGCGTGGTGTGCGTGGTGCGTGGTGTGTGTGTGTGCGTGTGTGTGTCTGAATAATATTACCGAGCCCGCCATCTTTCGTTCGTCCTCATGACCCTTATCCGAACTCTTTTATTACTAGACAGAATAATAATCGTTCAAAAACGCCTAGGGTTGCGAATTTGCTTCCGTCTCACTTGACCTGAGCTGGGACCCCTCAAACTCGACATTATCTAACAGCAGCCTCGCGCAATCCGTTGCGC
This sequence comes from Diatrype stigma, assembly GCA_022225965.2. Taxonomy (NCBI): domain Eukaryota; kingdom Fungi; phylum Ascomycota; class Sordariomycetes; order Xylariales; family Diatrypaceae; genus Diatrype; species Diatrype stigma. The sequence goes on from JAKJXP020000087.1 coordinate 202,409, forward strand.
CAACAGATTTCAGCTACTTGCTTTTGTCTTGAGACTCATCACTTGTCGAAGCAGTACCGATTCCATCAGTAGTTACGCTCTTTGTAGTGAGGGTGAGACTGGAACATAACATCACCTCTTGCGATATCCCCCTCCATCTTGCGACAATTTGCGCCCTCCCTTAGCGGAGCATTCTTTCCGCCTCAAAGCTAGTCAGGTCAGGCTTCGGTCGGTTCGACTACCTACTTACGCCCACGATGGCCGCCGAGAAACCCTCAGTGCTCATCATCGGTGGGATGGGATATATTGGAAGATTCCTAGCCCGCCACATACACGAGAATCAGCTCGCATCCGAGGTCCGCCTAGTCGATAAGAAGCCTCCGGAGATTGTATGGCTTGCCCCAGAGTTCGAGGAGGCATGTTCGAGAAAGTATTTCATGCAAAAAGATGCGAGTAAAGAAGGTACGTACGCTTTACAACGATGAAAGGGTTTATAGGACAAATAGAGACCTTGGCTTGGGTAGCCGCTGAGTCATAAATATGCTAATGCCTGGTTTTGGTCGTAGATGCGCTGCAGGAGATCTTCAACAGACCAGATGGTAAAGAGTGGGACTACGTCTTCAATTGCGGAGGCGAAACGAGATATTCCCAAGGCGAGGAGAGATACAGAGCCCTGAACCTGGCACTGTCGGTAGCCGTCGCGAAGGAGGCGGCTAAGAGAAAAGTGAGGTGTTTCATCGAACTGAGTACAGGGTCGGTCTACAAACCGAACTCGTCGCCGAGTAAAGAAGGCGACAAGTTGAAGCCTTGGAGTCAAATGGCAGTGGTAAAGCAGGAAGCGGAGGAGGCATTATCTAAAATAGAAGGGTATGTCTCACCCATCTACTACACGAATATGCTGGCACCAACTAAACGCTCACTCTGCACAGGCTGAACCTGGTCATCGCCCGTCTAGCCTACGTATACGGCCCCTATGCGACGCAGGAGCTCTCGACGTCGCTGTGTCTAGCGCGAGTCTACCAGAGTTTCGAGGAAGACCTCAAGTTTCTATGGACCAAGGAGCTGCGCATGAATTCGGTCCATATCGATGATGTCGTGCGAGCGCTGTGGGCCATGGCGACGTGGTACGACTCTGGAAAGCCGAATTGGGATGCTGCGGCGATGGGTGAGACGCCCATCTTCAACGTCGTCGACAAGGGTGCGACGTCGCAGGGCACCATCGCCGACATCATCGGGGAACTGTTCAACATCAAGACGACGTTCCAAGGCCAGATCCTCAGCAATTTTGCCCGGTTCAATATGGATACCATCGTCGATGACATCAACGAGGATGTCCTGGACCCGTGGGGTGAACTTCTCACCGAGGCTGGTATCACGAAGAGCATCCCCCTCAGCCCGTTCACGGAGAAGGAGCTGCTGAAGGACACGGACCTCAGCATGGATGGCAGCCGCCTCGAACAGGTGGTTGGCTTCCAGTACGAGAAGCCCGTGATCGCCAAGGAGCTGGTCGCGGAGGTGATTGAGAGCTACAAGAAAATGAAGTGGTGGCCATGACCTCGATAACATGACATAGCGCGACACGCAGCGCACCGGGGAGACTTATAAGAGTAGAGTGGGGGAGATCACGGAACCAGTCCGGCAGGCGGTCTCGAGCCTCGATATTTGTTGCATTTCGAAAACGGATCCGCGAATAGTTTCATGACGACTTGATGAAAACGTCTCAGCATATGCAAGTAGATGGATGAGCTCAGTCACGGCAGCGGTGAAGAGACCTTGTTTTTTGTTTGTCTTTGCTTTTTGTTCGGTTCTACCTATGATGTTTCGAAACGGCCTTATACGGTGGTGGTGGGGGTTGGAGAAGGAGGGAGAGGGGGAAAGGGGACGAGGGAGGCGGAACAGAGACGTTGAACTGTATGATAGGATATCCTTTTTCTTTTGCCCTCGGCGGACATACACGCAGCATACACGGCGACATCGAGCGATCATCGTCTTTCAGGGTTGAGGCTCGAGAACCTAGCCGGTTAATCTCAACCATCTATATATTTACAAACAATCATAGATACCTACCTAGCCACCAGCGCAAGGCCGTGTCCGGTTCGTGACGTGATGTGAAGATGTAATTGTAGCCAGGTGGGTGCTTGTTCTTGGTTGACCACTGGCCCTACATGCCGCTGAGGAAGAGAAGCAAAGAGAAAAGAATGGAAACTGCAAGGCATGACCCGTGTCTCATAAAGGTGGGATGGAAAAGGCTGTGTTCAACGTATAAGTCTCATGATGAGACTCGAAGCTTTCGACACGTGTTGCCGACTTGGACATTGTCAATGAGAACCGAAATAACAGTTGAGACCTCCGGCTTCCCTTTACAGGTACAATAGTAAGGCACCTTATCCAACCACACAGTGAATACTTTTCTTGGGTGGTTAAATATACCAACAGCACAGCGTCCCCCAAGCAAAGCGTTCCTGGCGCCGTAGATTCGGGTACGTGGGGTGTTCTACCCAACCCCGACCAGCACAAGGTTGCAACATCTCATCTCATCTACCTACGCAACCTTCATACTCACCCCCCTCACTAGCCTTCCTATATATGGCTGACAGCTTTCTAGTTCACACACTTATATAATGCCTACATAGCTGGCATTGAGTTCTGTGCGTGTGCCGCTGTTCTGTGATATAACAATAGCCAATAGGTAGCTTGAAGAACTGGCTTGAACCGGAATCGCGAAAGCGTCGTCGATTGATTGATGTGCGCTAGCTGACGAGATAACTAACCGGTCCCAAAGTCGTCGAACGGGTAGGAATCAGACAGGGCAATTAGGGCTTGGCTACTAGCTAGGCAGGTAACTTAGTGATATACCTTAATGATACGGATACAGGCTCGTTCGTGGGACCCGTCGAATTGCGAGTGCGCGGGTAATCCCTGGAGTCGGGAGGGACGAAAAAACCAGAGCGACGGCCCCGACGGGACTGCCGCCGGCGGGACGGGAATTACGTAGTCGGACGGAGCAAGGTAACCCCTACATACATACATACATGTAGCTAGGTACCTAATGTGACCACTACGAATCACCCCGCAATCCGAATCATCGAATGAGAAAGAGACGACCCCGCCGCGACCAGAGACCTGAAGCCCTACTACGTAGGAGGTATGTACCTAGGTATGCTACAACAGGTATTGTCCTATGCTACCGCTACTGCATGTGGGCTAACGACATCTGATAGCTAGGTGCCGCATAGTTTATACTCCCAACAATAATTGCTATAGCTCACCCACTCTCCTTCGTACCACGTCTCTCGCCTCATCAAAGAGCCAGGCTCAACTGAGATATAGATCATCACACCTACTTAGTTCGTCGACCTTGCGGGCGATTGCATAGGTACTTAGTCGGTTCAGTCGTCTCTTGGAGAAGATCTTCGTGGTGGGCGTTTCACATGCTTCTCAGCTTTGCATTCGTCAGGACGGGTCGTTACAGACCAGCATATATAAACTAAGCTAGGAGAACCTCGGTTTCGGCCCGTAGTCCAACCTACCTATTACCTACACCTGTTTATCTAGACTAAAGCGATTTCTCGACTTCGCAACTCCTTACGCGGTGTTCGTTCGTTTGATATCTGCAACTTCCCCGACGCTGCCTAGCTAACTAGAGCACAAGCTCATTCATCATCGAGCAGCGAAACGTCTCATCATATTTCGATCACCGCCATATAGTTAGATATAGACACAACCAAGCAAACATGGCAGCTCCCGCAAACAAGCACATTGGCGACCTAAATGGGAAATGGGTCCTTGTAAGTCCGCTTGCTTTCTTGCTCGCTCGTTTGCCTCCTGCCTCCTTGTTCGCCATGTTACTACAACCGCCATCCATTGATCCATCCATCTGATCATCGTCTCCCCTTACCTTCATCCGCCTCTAACCCCCCTCCTCACCACCTTTCTCTTCTCTCCTAACCACCCCGGAAAAAAACAGAACAAGACGCTCTCCGACCCTACCGAGCCGGCCCTCGCCCTCCAGGGCGTAGGCTGGATGACGCGCAAGGCGATCGGCCTGGCGACCGTGACGCTGCACGCGAAGCAGCACCAGGCGCCGCCTTCGCCGCCGTCGACCGCGACCAACCCGGTGACGCACATCGACATCGACCAGACGATCACGGGCGGGATGCAGGGCAACGCGGAGCGGCGGTGCCTGGACTGGGAGGCGCGCGCGCACAGCGACTGGCTGTTCGGGTCGGTGCGGGGCCGCACGCGCTGGGCCACGGGCGCCGACGTGCGCGGCTGGGTCGCCGAGACGTACGGCGCCTTCCTGGCCGCCGGCGACGAAGGGGGCGAGGAGTGGCTGGAGGAGCCGGACGGCGAGCAGACCGGGCCCGAGGCCGAGTTCGGCGGCCCGGGCAACACCCACGTCCTGAACCACGTGGAGAACCTGGACGAGGGCCGCGGGTGGACCGCCACGCAGGTCTGGGGCTTCCAGAAGATCGGCGGCGAGCGCAGGTACGTGCGCCATGTGGTCGTTGCCGACAAGGGCGCGAAGAAGGTCGTTACGATGAAGATGGTGTATGATTATATCCCGGAATAGAGGAGGAGCGAGGTCAGGGGTGTGGGATGTGATGGTATGGACGCCATTGATGATGCATGAATATTTTTCGAGCACTGCGAGAATGCAAGAAGAATTGAACACCTCTTGCGTAGTTTTGAATTTGTTATGCCTCATTTTTTTCTTCCGTGTTGCAAATAGACTAAATGGAGTTTCCTAGCTCTACGACCCGCCAACGCCCGTCTTGCCTTTTATGATCGAAAGCCGCCCCTTTCTTGAGGCCTGGTCAACAATTGTTGAGTTTTGCCGCTCCAGTTCAGTCCGGTTCGACCAAGTCCTTCCGGGCGCCTTGTATGCAGTGTTGAAACCCACACGACGCCCTCCTTTCCTGTTATTCTATCAAACGATCCGTTGAACGCCGCGATGATCACCAATCTGACTGAACCTCACCCGTTCGTTGTCTTCGTCATACGTTTCCACCTGCCGCCGTTGAGTATCGATCGTACTTTCGTTCCGGCGACGCATAGTCTTTATTTACTCTCTTCCGTTGTGTCCACCACCGACTGCCATATGCACCAAAGGACCTCCCCGCCCCCTCCCTCACTTCACTCCGCTTCGCTTCCCAGCTCACGCAGGCCGCCTCTTGACGAACTGCTCGAGGTCGTCGCGGGTGGCGACGCCGAGGACGAAGCGGCGGTCCTCGTCGGTGACGACGGCGAAGTCCTGGCGCTGGCCGGCGTGGTCGGCGCCCTCGAAGAAGGCCTCGAGGTCCTCGAGGGGGGTGGCGAGGGTGATGACGCGGTAGGGGTGGGCGCCGCGGCCGCCGCGGCGCTGGAAGCGCGTCATGGCGCGCGAGATGGGGTCCGCGGCCGCCACCTGCCCGGACTCCAGCTGCGCCTGCAGCGCCGGCATCGCCACGTACCCCAGCAGCGCCCGCGTCGCCCCGTCCACCACCGTCAGGTGCGTGTAGTCCCGCTCGAAGGCCGCCGCGAGCGCCACCGAGACCGAGTCGCTGGGGTTGAGGGAGAGCGCCGAGGGCGGCTCGAGGTCTTGCACTGTTGCCTGTTTCGTTGCTTGCTTGTCAGTCGGTCGGTCGGTCTCACTGATGCATTGGGATGCTGGGGAGGTTCGTTTTGGAGGTGAGCAGAGGGGCAGGTGCAGTGAGACACGAAGCGAGGGAGGGAGGGATGAATGTCTAGGTGGGTGAACAGGCGCCTTACTCCTCGATACCTTGACGACCACTTCGAGACGTAGGGCTGGCCTGATAGAGGGGTGGGCCCGATGTGGGACCCGGCCTTGAGCGTCTCCGCCATGGTTGTGGTCGTGGTGGTTATGTGGTCGTGGTGGTCGTCGTTGTTGTCGGTAGGTTGGTTGCTTCCAAGCTTGTCGTTGTCTATGCGGCTTCTGGCCAGGGGTGCGGTTCGAAGAAAGGTTGGCAGTTGGGTGGTAGCCTGGTTGGACTGACGGCCGCGTCGATGGTCTGCTCGCTCGAGGTGAGAGGTGCGAAGTATTGATGGCTATTTTCAGTCGTAAAGCTATTGAATCGGGTAGGTATACGGAAAAGTCGTGTAGTTAAGAATATGGTTTTCTCGTATCCAGTCGCCAGATCTTATGATTCGGTTCTGTTCAATTTTTTTGTACTGAAGTCGCCCGTGACAGCTGAAGTGGGGATGAATGAGTGGTGATTGCCTACCCACATGCGGTAGGTAGGTAGATAACTACATACCTGTACGTAACTAGTAGCTATGGGAAACGGCGGTTGGAAACGGCGGTTGAGCCGCTTGAACCCCTCGATTTCATCATGCAATTCACATGCAAACAAACGACGCATTCAACGCACTTATCGAACAGATCATGTCGTTCTAGATAGATCTTTCTGCCGACTTGTTATACTCAATTCCTGATGCTGATGTACGCACACAAGGCATTCATAGGAACTAGATACCTACATCAGCGTTACGTATCTTTACTGTGTAGATTTAGCATCCCTATAAGATTTGTCTTCTGATCAGTAAACCCTGAGCCAGCATCAAATTCCGTCAAGTGCAATACCTAGGCACGGCAGTTCTATATATGCCTAGGCCCCCCTATCTCTGTTTAAGTCCTACTGTAAATTTACTCCATCGGTGTTAGTATGAATGCTCCTGCCTACAATCTATACTGTCCCTTGATCGTCTCAATTTATAGATCAGGCCAGGATCGATCTCATAAGTAGGTACTTTGGGCCTGTAAGGTATAACCACCAACGTACTCACGCCTTTCCATCCATACCTATAGAACGACCATTGACTGCAGAACGTCTCTATGACATCTTCAAGATTGATGGCGCAACCTGATCATATCGACTTATAATACAGCATCCAGCATCTCACGGGCCGCGCTGCAGCGAACGCTCAGATGAAATAAGTGAGGTTACAGTAGGCAAGACCGCGATGCTAATCCCGATTTCTAATTCCGATGTCCGATCTTCCTCACCTTCTTACCGTATGCTATCCAAGACCCCACCACTACCGAAGCAAGACGTCACTTGTTGTGTATTAGTTGCTAGCCATAGCACACGGGATTGGCAGCAGGATTCTCGATTGCAACCTCCCTTATCTCCGTAGCTTCCATCCCACCTGCGCTGTATTCATTGTCATCCTGTCCTTGCGCAGACAATGATCTCTCGAATCTTCATTCCCTTTCTTTTTGTTTTCCCAGATGTTTTCCTAGAAGCAAAGCCGCGCTCCAAGTTTCGATAAGACGTGCATCAATTGTCCTAGCAAGGTCTGGGTGTGAATATAGGTATACCTTCCTCTTATTGAGTTACTTATCCGCCGATCAGATATATAGCTGCTACTGCTACGGTACGTTCCGGAGAGCTGTCTGCATCCGCACTTTGCGAATTAAACCCCCCGTTTTGCTTACCTTGATGCTATGAATCTGCCGTATACTTACCTTAGCATGGTCGAATAGTCAACGTCGCATCATACCGCGTCTATCCAACACTCACTCACCAATATTGACAGGTCTAATCTAAGTGAGACACAAGCGACCGATACAAAGATGGCGTATCTTTTCCCCAACAACCGAACGCTTCAGCAGTCGTTCAACTCGCCGCGACCTGAACAGCAGCAGCCGAGAAGCAATGCAGCGACGTCGTCTCGGGCCCGCTCCGAGCTCTACCCGGCCTACTCCATCGTGGACGACGCGAAGAACAAGGCGCAGAAGCTGAGCGGCGAGGCCCAGCATGAGTTTGACAAGGCCAGCCGTGCGGCCCAGTCGAAATCCAGCAAGATCGAGCTGTACTCGCCAAATTACTATGCCGCCTGCACCTTCGGCGGTCTTCTAGCTTGTGTAAGTGCTTGACTGTGTGCGCGCATGCGTATGCGTGGAATCGAGACTAGGGGCGACTAGAGACGCTTGGTCTCCCCACCCACCGCGCCCGGCCGGCGGGAACGCCTCCACCCCGGCCGTAATTATATACAAGCAAGCGGCGCATTGCATAGACTAACGAACACGGGTCCCGTACGAGGCTAACGCGCGTGTGACAACAGGGTCTCACGCACACGGCCGTGACGCCGCTCGACCTCGTCAAGACGCGGCGCCAGGTCGACGCGAAGCTGTACAAGGGCAACTTCCAGGCGTGGGGCTTGATCTACCAGAAGGAGGGCCTGCGGGGGATCTTCACGGGGTGGAGCCCGACGCTGTTCGGCTACTCGGCGCAGGGCGCCTTCAAGTACGGCTGGTACGAGTACTTCAAGAAGACGTACAGCGACCTGGCGGGGCCGGAGAACGCGGCCCGGTACAAGACGGGCCTGTACCTGGCGGCGTCGGCGTCGGCCGAGTTCCTGGCCGACGTCGCGCTCTGCCCCTTCGAGTCCGTCAAGGTGCGCATGCAGACGACGATCCCGCCCGCCTACGGCGGCACGCTCGACGGCCTCCGGAAGATCACGGGCGCCGAGGGCGTCGGCGGCCTGTACAAGGGCCTGTACCCGCTCTGGGGCCGGCAGATCCCCTACACCATGATGAAGTTCGCCTCGTTCGAGACCATCGTCGAGGCCATGTACGACCGCCTGCCCGGCCAGAAGAGCGACTACGGCAAGGCCGCCCAGACGGCCGTCTCCTTCTCCGGCGGCTACCTGGCCGGCATCCTGTGCGCCGTCGTCTCCCACCCGGCCGACGTCCTCGTCAGCAAGCTCAACGCCAACCGCAAGCCCGGCGAGGGCTTCGGCGCCGCCGTCGCCCGCAACTACAAGGATACCGGCTTCATGGGCCTCTGGAACGGCCTGCCCGTCCGGATCGTCATGATCGGAACCTTGACCGGTCTCCAGTGGATGATCTACGTACGTCCTCCTCGCCCCCCCCCCCCCCCCCCCCCCCCCCCAAAAAAATGCATACTTTCGTTGGTTATCCCCGGAAACTAGGGCGTTGGCTGACTGGTGGTAATATAGGATTACTTCAAGATATTCATGGGCTTCCCGACGACCGGTGGTAAGTAGAAGAAGCTAATGTCTTAGATCCCCGTGTTCTCCATTGTCCTAGTGTGGAACTGCTCTTCCCGAGCAGCTTCCTGATCCTGGTTCTGCGTTTCCTGTTTGAGCTCTGCCTTTCATGGTCTTATGCTACATTATCGCAATCACTGACCCTCTCTCAGGCGCGGCTCCTCCGACCGAGAAGAAATAGGATCGACCATAGCTACGAGATTGCGGAAGGATGTTCGCAACTGCCATCTGGCTCTTCAGCGTGATGGACGTGATTGCGACTGTTGTTTTTTGTTCCGGATCTGAAATTAGCAAAGCCCCGTGTATTCCTTAGAGACCTGTAGCCAAGAAAGCTAATTATGAGATTGTTCCTGTATATATATTCTTCCGGTGCAAATGCAGTTGGATCCAATGCTTCTCCCCTCTGAAACCCCTTCATCCCGCGAAAAGCCGAAGATTGGGGCGTCTTAACGCCGACAGTTGGCTGTCTTTCAAATCTGTCCGTATCGGCATCATTATCTCTCCGCCTACTTGCAAGCCGGTGACGATGACTCGCCGAACAAAGGGGCAAGAAGCGGCTAGTCTAGTCCAATGTGTAGCTGCTTATTGGACCCCTTGGCATGCCCGTATGCGATGCTACTCTGTGTAACACAGTCACGCACCTTGAGTGCTTGACAGACCTGTGGGCAGATACCTATGCAGGTATGCAAATACAGTAAGTGCTAGGCTATACTATGTATGCGCGGTGTGATATAGCACGTGGCCGGGAGCCCCTCAAGTCAGCATGGCGTGCCAAGGCTGAAGTAACGTGTCGTCGCCTTCTAGAAGCGCACCATTTCTCGCGGGCAGCCAGTCAGAAGCCGTGAGTTGGTTGGAGGAGGACCCCTTTCTGCCCTTTGGGCCCCCCCTTTGAACCCCCCTTCCTCCCACCTAGGCTATTAAATAAAGGACCGAGCTGCTGGGAGGTCGGACTGTATAATACGCCCAGACGCCGTAGTTACATAGGTGGTTTTCTGCCCCTCCTCACACCCAGCCATCCAGCCAGTCGGACCCCCCTTCATTTCGTCATCCGCCCGGGCGATCCTCGAATGATTTGGATGGATAGGTAGATACCTAGCTAGGTACTTGACATATTGAATCATTCTCTCTGGCCTGGCTTGGGACGATGACTTATGCGGGTGAGCTGCAGGGCGGCGCTATTTCGGATCCGCCAATTTGTAGATCGCATTTCATGGCAGAACGGTGGGCGGCTAATGGATAATAATATGTAATAATCAAGAAGAAGAAGAATGATCAGATGGAAGAGCTACATATCTCCAAGGTCCGTCGCCGGCGCCTTTTCGTGCATCCGAGCCCCAGTCTCTCTACTCCGCTTCTCAGGGACGAGGGGGATAATACGTATTAACTATCGCGTTGGGCACTTGGTGGGTACGGGTGGGTTTATTAGTGCTCCGGTAAGCTTGCGAACGCTCAATCATCTTTTACCATCTTTTACCTCGGTGGGCAGTATTTTGGTACTTCTTATGTAGGCTTGGTAGGTTCTCGGCTTGGTAGGCTTGTAATGGAATGTTGCAGATAGGCCTTGGGCGGCCATGTTGCCTCTGGAGTCTGGAGAAGCCTTGCGCGGAAAAGCGATTTATAACTATAACTAACGAGGGGGACCTTCGGCCGAGTGACCCCTTTTAGCCTTTCGCGCATGTCGGGCGCGGAGGAAACAGCAAGTTTTATCCTCCTTTTCTTTCAGCGGCGGCCTTTGGTCTAGCAGCCTGCCCCCAAACCCCCACAATGTTACTAAAAACATGGTCCCTAATATGCGCATAAATACAACATAGGTAGGTGGCTTGGTGTGGTGTGGAAAATGCCACTGGCCAAGCAGACCAGGGATCAGTGGCGCTGTTCCCGGATAATTTGGACGAGTCGCGGCGGCGGCAACGAGGGTTGCCAGAGGGTTTAGGTTGTGAACCCAAGGTCGCATTTAATGTCTCAGGGCACACACGCACATTGTGATGCTGATCATACATACATACATACATACATACATACATACATACATACATACATACATACATACATACATACATACATACATACATACATACATACATACATACATACATACATACATACATAC
>JAKJXP020000088.1:0-61148 GCA_022225965.2 Diatrype stigma
GAGGGGATTCTCCTCTCTCTCTCCCGGGTGAACCCGGATTCTCGCCCCCTTTCCCCTTCCTTTATTGTTTGTCCTTCTTTCTTTGTTCTTCTCTCTATTTTCTAACGGGTAACCTGACGGATAGTTCTCAACTAGCATGCTAGGACAACGTCCTCCTCCCGGGGTAAATTTACAGCAGCAGGGAGGAAGAGGAGGTGCAGGAGACCACCAGTCGCGGCCAGCGTTCGACAACAACAACAACATGCCCGACGAAGGCATCTCGGACGGGTCGTCGTGGCCCGAATACCTCCAACCGGGAGACCAGTACATTGCCCCGGCCAGCGGGCTTGCCTTCGGCCAACTAGGTGGTGGCAGCGGCGGCGGCGACCAGCCACCATCGTTACTCCAATTCCTGCCGTACCGAAGCGCTGCGGATCGGCTGATGGCACAGTACTTCGCCTCGGTGCACGTCGTCGCCCCGTGCTCCCACCGACCGTCGCTGGAAACGGCGTACGCGTCGTTCTGGGAGGAGGTCCAGGCGGGTTTCGAGCCCCGGCCGTCGACGCAGACTGTTATATTCGCAGCGCTGTTCAGCGCCATAGTGAGCATGGACGAACAGGTTGTGGCCGGTGAGCTGGGCGGGTTTGCGAGAAACACTTGGGTAGGTAAAAATCTTTGAATAAGGCCGCGATTCCCCCTTTCTCCACTGCTTTCACCTGTCTCTTTCGTTTCGGCCTCTTCTTTTCTCTTGAAAATCGGCCCGGTGCTTTGCTTGATTGTTTCTGGGTGCATCTGACGCCTGTCTGCTTGTTCATGTATACGACAACCAACCGAAGAGCCAACTTACTAATTCGCATCGTATCGATAGCTATCGAGTCTGAAAATGGGCGTGGAGACAGCCCTGAGCCGGGCGAACTTTCTCCAGACCACCAAGACCGAGACAATGCAGGGATTCATCATGTACATGGTGAGGAACCCATTCCCATCCTCCCGTCAAACCTGGATACAGAGCCCCTTTACTTACCCCTCCCTCGACCAAAAAAATAGCTCGCCCTCTGCCGAGCCGAGGTGACGCGGGCGCACGCCGTGCTCGTCGGGGCCGCGGTGCGCCTCGCCGAGTGCATGGGCCTAAACCGGGACGGCGAGGCGCACGGCCTCACGCCGCTCGAGACCCACGTCCGCCGCCTGATGTGGCACCAGCTCTGTTTCCTCGACATCCGCACCTGCGAGGTGCAGGCGCATGGGCAGGGAGGCCTCCTGCGGCCCGTCATCCGCCGTGAGGACTACGACACGAAGTTGCCCCTACGCTGCGATGAAGCTGAGATCACACATGAAGCCGCGCCAGCCGGGGCCGGCTCCCCGTCCGACTCCGATCGTCGCTGGACTGCTAATACCCTCTCGCTGATTCGGTTCGAGATCAACGAGATGACGCGAATCGGTGAGTTGAGTGGGCAGTGGGGCGTTGCCGGATCTACTAAGTAAGGGGGTAAGTGAATATAATTGTTTGCTAACTTAAGGGCCACTCCCTCGTTGTCCATAGTCTGGCTCGACCGTCGCAAGCTCGAGGACGGAAAGACGACGCTAGAGGCGGTGCTCGCCAAGATCGAGACCTTCCGCCAGCGGCTCTCGGCCAAGTACGACGGGCTCTTGCTGGGGGCTGATGACGAAGACAGAGACGGTGACAGCGACGGCGATGGCGACGTTGACGTTGGCGTTGGCGTTGACGTGCGGCTCCCCACGGCGGCGCGGCGTTACGCGCGCTGCGTCATGTACCTCCTGACCTACCGGCTGCACGTCATGGCGTTACATCCGTACAACTTAAACCCTGTCGCGGCGGCGATGACTTGCAGCTCCTCGTCACATTTTGCTGATACTGCCACTGCTACTGCTACATCTGCACATGCACCTCCGTCCGCAATAGTATCACAAACAGTATCGCCAACAACCTCGTATTCATCACCATCATCGCCATCAAAACAAACAACATCGCCACCACGATCACAACCATATCCACCGCTACCCCCACCGACACCCCCACCGCTATCGCTGCTCCTCCCGCCCCGCCTGAACCACCTGCTCGTCGCGTCGAGCATCGCGGTGCAGGAGCTCGCCATCCAGCTGGCGACGGACCCGGCCTTCGCGCCCTGGGCCTGGTACGCGGGCGCGTACTCGCAGCACCAGGAGGCGCTGCTGCTTCTCGCGGCCGAAGTCTCCCTTTACCACCATCACCAACACCCCCAGTCCAGGCACGGGACCTCCGCTGCGTCTTCCAGTATTGGTGTTGATAATGGCGGCGGCGGCATTAATAGCAATGGCAGCAACAATAACGCCGACCGCATCTGGCCTTGTCTCGACTGGGTCTTCGGCCTCGACCGCCGTCTGCCGCGCGAGATCCGCGCCCTCGGTCTCCTCGCCGAGGTCCACGATCGCACCGCGGTGTACCTGCGCCTGAGACGGAGGCGCGGTCCGACCGGGAGGGTGACGGGGAGGCGCGGGCTGGGGCGGAGCAGTTCGGCTCACGCTGGACCTGCTGTCTCCGGAAGCCAAGGTCGATGTCAAGGTCCCGACCATGCTCAGAACCGGGATCAGCACGGCCTGCCGCCGTTATCACCACCTCTACAGCAGCCACCGCCACCATCGAGACGGATGCAACCACAGAAAATACCATCGTTGGCGTTTCCAACTCCACAGCAGCAGAGAAGGCGCCTGGATAGCGATGGTGGTGGGTCGTCTATCAAGGTCGATCCGGCGCCGATGGCCTACGTGGCACCCGCGCTGTCGACGAGACGCAGAGCACCGCCACCGGCTTTCCAACCACCACAACAACCCCAGCAGCAGCAGCAGATGATGGCATTCGCAGATCTATCGGGCAGAGGAGGAGACGCGAGGTTCGCAGTGCCTCCCCCATCGGCTCTTGGCTCGACTATCGCTACTACCACTGCTGCTGTCACTACTCCCACCATTTTGTCCAACAGCAGCGGCCTGGGGATGCGACTTTCAGGGGACAACCGGAATGGTGACATTCCTACTACTACGCATCACGGCACTGCCGCCGCCGCCGCCGCCATGGATGCGATCGATTGGGTACGTACGCATATTCGTGCACCTAGACACTGCACTGCCCACTATGTATATTCGAACAAGCCCCCCCTTCCTCATACCGTGCGGTCCATCGTGTATTTCTTTGTATTCCGCTAGCCTGAACTGAGCCCATGTGAGCTTACGATTTCGCATTTGCTAATCAAACCGAATCTAGGACACCGTGAACTCCCTCTTCCCTACGGACCCGCAGCACGGCGGCTTGAGCGCCCAGGGCTTCCAGGGCCTGAACATGGGCGTCCCCAATTGGGGTGGGACATAGCAGTGACGTTGGCCGGCGCGCACGGGGGTGTGGATGTGCGTGGAATATTGGACGACTATCCTTCACATTTCATCTGATTCGTTTTTGGGGGGAAGATATTTTTGGTCCATAGATTTGGGTTCGATATATACTTTGTAGAGTCCCGAGGCTGCATTGCATCTATTTTCGACCCTCAACGTAGCCACAAGACCATATGTGAAGAAATATCCAGGCATATACGACGACAGGTATATGACTATCTGACATCCATCGAGCTCGATTCAATATTCATCTCACCATTTAGGTATTGGGATCTTGACTAAGGACACTTTTGAGATATTCGAACTAAATATATTGATGTCGTTCATGCATTCATAATCTTCGTTGCTACTGAATAGGAGACATTTCTCATCATAGACCCCTTATCTCTTCCTCTTCCCACCGCAAGGGGTTAATTAGGTATACACGTGTAAATTTTTCGCCCACCAAGCACGGAGTCGGAAACTGGAAACGTAGAGCCAGAGACACAAAACCTCCAGGTATCATCAAAACCCTAATTATCCATCATGAAAGAAACAAGAAAAGAAAGAGGAAAAAAAGAGGAAAAAGAGAAATCAGAAATCATAACGTAAAATGTAGTACCCCAAACCTCCATGCTTAATTTGATTGATTCATTGAACCTTTCCTATGCTCCCAGATCGCTCCATTTATCGTGGTCTCATAGTACCCCCCTTTTTTTTAAACCTGGTAAATCGACCCCATAAGATAAGAAGAAAAGACATAAAAGAGATAAAAAATCTCTATATGTTGAAATGCGTCCGTAAAATTGGGAAAACACTACGGGGCATCCTGCATGCTCACACTGGCAATGCTCTGAACGCCTAATGCAGAGGGTGTGGCCCCGCGGGAAAGCGGGACGCCTCCAGGATCGGATGATGGTGTCATCCTCCGGGGCTGCGGGTGTCGCGGCTTGGCTATCAGCACTTGCGCAGGGCAGACCACGATTTCTTCGTCCCCAACGCCGTTGTCATCGCCCTTCTTCACGACAAGTGGGAAAAGCACGGTGCGAACAATGGCTCCTTGCGCCTCTAGGTCTTCGTTGGAGATGGAGTCCCCAGACCGCTCGTTCATGAGGGATGCGTTGAAGGCAACGGTCTGCACCAACTCCCCGTTGGCATCGTATTCCGGTTGGAGCGGGGGAAGCATCATGTACTCGGCACGCTGAGTGCGCATCTCGACGGACAGGTCCACCGCCTCGCGCATGACGCGGCGCAACTGTGACTGAATTTGGTCCTCCATGTTGGAGGGGGGAGGTAGGATCATAGATAGGGTTTGTAAGATGGCTTGTACGACCGCTTCGGTGTCCTGGTTGCGTTGGTCACCGAACGATGGTCGCCTAGATAACAGCGTCAAGGTCACGGAGCGCCACTGGCGGACGGCATGCAGCGGTCCTACTTCGGAAAGGAGCTTCTCGAGGGACTTGAGCTTCTGTCGGTGTTCTCGGTCCATGCCGAATAGGTAGCGGGTGAAGACGAACTCCCAGATCATGTTCATCGTCATGGACATGAAGACGTCTCGCCGCCTCACCCGGTCCCGGAGATAGTCGTCGACGTCGGATCCGTCGAGAATGGTATTGTCGAGCCGGTCAATGATCTTCTCATCGTTGATCTCGTTTGTCAGCCTGGAAGCGCGCATATCGGAGAACTTGGAGAAACGAAGCACCCAGTGCTGGACATGGGAGCATAGCTGTTGGCAGCGGTGATCGAAGTAGTCTTCGTTCCGGAGGCGAAGGAAGTCGGCATCCGGTGGTTTGTTGGCGAGTATTTGTTTCTGCAGGTCCCTCACCAGGCCCTTGGAGGTTTCCAGCTGATCGCGGAGACGCTGGATCTCGATGTCTTTTTCTTGTACGGTCTGGCTATAGAGACCCTGGGTGTCGCGATGTTCTTCGAGCTCTCGGGCTAGGGTCGCATGTTTGGATTCGAGACGGCCATATTTCTCATTGTGCTGGAGGGCAAGGAGGTTGTTGGCGCTGTTGAGCCCGTCGTTGACTTCGCGGAGACGTGAGATCTCGCCCTGCAGAGAAGCGACGGAAGCCTTCAGACCTTCGATGGCAGCGTCACGGTCCGCGACGATCTCGCCGACATTGGCGGTTCGTTGGTTCAGGCTGTATTCGGCTCGTGCTTTGGAGTCCGAAAGCATGCGATTCTCCGCGACGAGTGCCTCGACCCTGTTTTCAAGCTCTAGGACCTGGAAGCTCTGTCGGCGGCGCATGCTTTGGGACGGGGGTCTTGTTGGTGATCTCGGGGACCCGATGCGGCCCTCGCCATAACCATCCTGTAGCACAGCAGGCGAGGTTAGTTTAAGTCCAAGGTCAAGTCTAAGTCCGAAGCCGAAGCCAAAGCCAAAGCCAAAGATAAGACCCAGTGACCGATGTAACCATTGGCCTCGATTGGCTCAGCGTGGCAGCAACGAAACGGATGGAGGCAAAGCAGTAGAGCAGAGCACAGCAGGGCAGAGCAGAGCAGGGCAGAGCAGGGCAGAGCAGAGCAGCAAAGCAAAGCAGTAAATCATTCAGCGACGAGGCTTTCATCACTCACGTAAACATCCGCCATCTCCTTGGCTCGCACTCGGCCCTCATTAGCTACAGGCGTTGCGTTCACTCGGTGTTCTCTTTCTTTCTCTTTCTCTTTTTCTTGGTCTCTGGCGGTGGAGGAGAAAGCTAAAGCCGATGAAGAGGCGGTGGAGATGGGGAGGTTGGTGTGTCCGAGTCCGGTGTGGGTTTGGTTGTGGCTGTGGCTGTGGCTTGCGCTCGGGGTCGGGGTTGCAGAGCTTGCAGAGCTTGCAGACCCCGCTGTAGTCCCAATTGCAGAGGGGTTTCCAGAGGGCTTTGCAGAGGGGTTCGCAGAGGGGTTTGCAGCGCCATGGCTTAGCGCGCGCACATCCCCGCTAAACCGCCTGTCAACCCGTCTCAAGGATGGCGGGGTATTCGAGGCATTAGAGGCGTTAGAGGCGTTAGAGGCGTTATTAGGCGAGGCATTGGGGGCATTGGGCCCATTGTTGGCGCTATTGCTGCCCGACGGCCGGGCACTTCTAGCGCTGGGACTGTCAGGCCGACTGGCCACCCGGGCGAGACTCGCGATCGACGCCGTCCGCCTGAACTGACGTTCGGCTAGCGGAGTGTGTCGCCGGTTCAGGCTGAGGTTGGGGTTGACGTTGTCCGACACGCTTCTCGGACCTCGTGCCAGCGGTGATGGTGACGGCGATGGTGACGGTGAAGCTGAGGGTGACTGTGCGAGCGAGCGCGAAGGGGTAGGGGATGGTGAAGAGGTCACCGGAGCACGTGGTCGTGGTCGCGGTCGTCCGAGGCCTAGGCCTGGATATCTGGATGGCGACCGAGTTTCGTCTGCATCTGTCGCACGCGTAGTCTCCTGCTTAGTCTCCCCTGAGTCATAAACCTCCGGCGATTTCTCTTCTTGGGCTGGCGTCTTGAGTACCGGTGTCTCGCTGCCCAATATCCGCCTGGATCGCCCCTCCTGTCGTCTAGGCGTTTTCGTAGTTGTCTCGGCCTCCTCTTTCTCTTTTGTGCTTTCCCGTCGCAGCTTAGCACCGGTCTCGTTGAACCCAGACACCCCCTCCCGTTTCCGAGGCGTGTTCGTGTTCTCAGCCCAGTCCCGCAAGTGTACACCGCTGTCACGTTTGCCGATCTCATCTGTTCCTAAGCTTCGTCGAGTGGGTTGTGGCGAATCCGGGATGAACCCGCTATCTCTGTTTGCTTCCGTGGCTCCTAAGTCTTTGCCTTGGGGGTTTGGAGCTCTGGCTTCTCGCGCCTCTTCGAGGTCCTCATGCGTCTCTTCCGTCACTGGGGGGAGACTAGAGGTAGAACCCCGAACGAACTCGGGATGGGCGCGCAGAATCGGTGGCGTTATTACTTGGTGTTGAGAACTCCTGAGATTTGACTCCCCTCCTGGCGAGCTCACGGGCCCCATGGGACCATATTTGTTATTTTCCTGGCCTGGAATAGGCTCTGATGTATCCAATCCCTCTAACGTCTTCATGATGTCCGTAGTAGGTTCCTCCGTAGGCACCATTGGTTCCTTCGTACTGTTCTGTGAAGCCGGTGTTGGGTAATTTTCATATTCTCTCTGTTGCGCCAGCCTGCCCACGATAGGGCTTTCGATGTCTTGTTTCGTAGATTCTTGCGCAACTTTCATGTCCCCAGTCACACACCCTTTCGATTTCAAGGCCTCCTCTTGGTTTGGTGGTGGCGCTTGACGCTGGTCCCCCGATTCTCTCGGACTCTCAGTGAAGTCTTCCTCTCCTGTATCTAGCCTTCCTTCCTCCATCATCCTGATCGATCGTTCATTGAGCATCTCATCATCCCCTTGCATTTGTCTGACCTTGCCCTTGTCTGTATCGTTGGAGCTCTCAGTGGGAAGAGGGACAGCCTTGGTAGTTTCGTCAGTTGGTGAGCCTTCCTGTTTCTGGTCCGGTTTCCCCAAGTAAGATTCCATGAAATTCGCGGCAATCTTCTTTGTAGAGGCAGTAGAGCCTATGTGCCCTGTCTGACTGATTTGCCTGGATGGAATCGCGGGAGCGCCGTGAGTCCCTGGTATCGGAGCCTCTGGTGTCGAAGCCTCTGGGATAGATTGAGACTCGAGGTAGGAGATAGCAATGTCTCTTGGGTGCGCTATGGCAGCCTGTTTGGTAGCCGGCGTCTCGTCTACGGATGCCCCTCCAGTGTCGAGTTGATCTTGACTGCTGGAAGAATACGATCTGGAGTTTGTCAACTCCTTCTCCCGTTCAAGTGACATCACGGGTAGTAGACCGCCAGTTTCTTCACCATTGCTGCCTTCGTTACCGCTGACGCCAGAGACATCACCAGCCAATTCGGTTCTGACCTTCTTGCGCTGAGTGGATTGATCGAATGGTTGTTCGTGTTGAATATGGCTGCTTAGCTGGGCGGGTGAGAGGTCTATTTTGACTGACGACAACCTGCTAGTAGGAGGTGTACGTTGTTGTGGCCCGGGTTCTAGAAGTTCATCCGTCTTAGCGGTAACTTGTGATTCTTCCATGGTGTGTCTGTGTCCTGCTTGCTCCTCGTTGGAAGGAACTCTGAAATGTTCCTCGCCTTCATGTACGTCTTCATGGACCTCTACATCTTCCGGGGGCATTGGACTTGTAGTTTGCTGCAGGTTTTCGGCGAAACTCTCTGCCTTGAAGAACTCATCTTCGTCCCAAACTCTCTTGCCTTTAGAGGTGCTCCGCTCTACTTGCGAGATTTCTTCTGAGTTTGGTTGATCAACGTCTAAGCTGTCTCTTGACCCCATTGTAGCGTTCTCGAGCTGTGGTTGCTGAAAATCGCCGGTAGCTGTCTGTTCCGCCCCTGCTGTTACGGTTTGGTCGGTTTGCTTGTCTTGTGCTTGGGTTTCTGGGGCATCTGATAGTGTCTCGGATTCAAGTTGCTTTTTTCTCTTGTCTCTCTTTGATGTCCTTCGTATCAGTGGGAAAAGATCGGACTCCGATTCCCGTTCAAGCTCTGATAGGTTGGAAGAAGGTGTGTGAGGAGGGTTTCCAGATGACATATCAACTCTTTCTGAAGGCCTATCTGTGGAAGACATGTCTTTCGAAACTGACACATCTGTAGGCTGAGATGGTGATGCGCTCTCTTGAAAGGCATCTAGGAGCTTGTCCGCTTGGTCTTGCATATCGACATTGGAGTTATCCCGCGATTGGGGCTGGCCACTTGAACCTGAAATTGCTTCTGGTTCTAGAGCACTAGCAATCTGTGCCTGCTTGGCTTTCCGCCGCTCTTTGTTGGATTTTCTCCGGATAAGTTCGTGTGGCAGCTCCAGCGCGACTTTATCCACAGTGTCAGTCGGAGGTTTCGTGACTCGGCGTTCATCATCGGGCGTCGTATTCATCTTGCTGTCTTGCTGGTCACTTCGAAGATCCCTTGGAGGTGACTCTAATGGCCTACCGATGTTCTCTTCTGAAGCTGCAGCGACCAGGTCACGAGTTTGGTGCTCGGAGAGCTCGGAAGGTTCAGCGTACATGGAGTCTGCTGGGGCGTCTGTGACTGGAGCATCTTCGACGGGAGCAGGGACATCGGGAGGAGTATTGAAGTCTCTAGACTCGTTCGACATTTCGTTGGCACGGGGCTGGCTTTCGATCTGTTGGCTACTAGACTCGACTTCATGTTCCTCTCGCGAGGATAGCTCGGTCTGGCGTTCCTTTTTAGATGTGTCAACCGCTGATGTAGATTTGGGCTCGGGCTGGGGCTCGATTTCCTTCTGAGATCTCTTGTCCGAAGTAGACTCAGGGAAGTGATCATCCTTCTTGTCTGTTTGCTCTGAAGGGTCTGCGCTACTCTTGGGGATGGGGTCGTCGTTTGCCTGCTGCGGAGTTTCTTTAGCCAGAGTTCTTTGATTTTCAATTGGCGACGGCGATTGCAATGGCACTCGAGACTGCTCTAAAGGCGCTGTGGATCCTGACTCTGGTTCCCAGTCAGCCTGACTCGCTCTTTTTGACTTGGTAGGGGCAGTTTCCGGCCCATGTCCAGGCTCAGGCTCGTCTGCAGTGGCCGACGGTTGTTCTGTTGACGTGGGTTCTTGAGTCACAGATACATCCTGCTCTTCCGGTAGCAGGAGTCCTCCTAGCTCACGCGGAAGAGATACAGCTTGTTCCTCGGAGAGCATTTGCTCAGGCTTGGGTAAAGAGCCTTGATCATTTTGGCTCTGAGGCTCGACATCAGGAAGTTCCCAAGATCGGGTTTCCAGCAGTTCACGGGTTGCCTTTTCAGGGGTTTCGTGGGTGATCGTTTCACTTACAAGGGGTAGTGGTTCGGTACCTTTCGAGTCGACATCCTCCACATTCGGATCAATGCCTATTCTTGGTGCTCCCGAGGCACTTTCGTTGTCGGTATGCTCGCCAGGACGCACCTTGGCCAAGCTCTCGGTAGCCAGTGGACCATCACCCTCGTCAACTGAACTTGGGACCCTGTCAAAACTAGTGAACTGCTCTAGGCTTTCAGTTTGATCCGTTGTGAGACCATCTCCGCCCAACGACATGTCCTGAGCACTAGTTGGGACAACCTCGCGATCTCCTGCGGCTGCAGGCTTGTCTATAACTTGAAGACTAGCGTCTGTTTCTTGTGGGGCTGTTTGCGTAGACGCGGATTCGGGTTCCAAGGTGCCTGTTTGCCTCTCTGTCGTGTCCTTCTCATCTTGTATAGGAACATCGCTTGGTACTTCAGGTGTCAAGTTCGCTTCAGCCGCTATGTCAACTTGTGAATTAGAATCCAAGCTGTGCCTCAACTCGTCGCTGGTAGTCTCTTGAACTGGATCCAGACGAGAGGTAGATTCGCTATCTTGCGCATTCGTTTCAACCTGTTCCCTATTGCTAAGGACGCTTGCGATATTGGCGGGCTGCTCACTAGATTCGTTTCCGCCTCTGGCGTCTTCTTGATGTATTTTAGTAGTAGGATCGGATGCTTGTGTCTCTACTTGGCTAGCCTCAGTTGCAGTGATGTCTGGACTTGGCTCTGAACGGGTTGCTGGAGCAGGTTCTTGGACGGTCTCTGGCATAGTTTCTGGAGCCGACTCTATCCTTGACTCTGTTTTTGGTTCCTGTTCCTGCACTGGTTCCTGCACTGGTACCTGCACTGGCTCCTCGACTTGCTCCTGCACTGGCTCCTCGACTGGCTCCTCGACGACTGGCTCTTGGACGGCTGGCTCTTGGACGACTGGTTCTTGAATTGACACCTGAGTATCATCTTGAGCCGGCCCCCGAGGTGCATCTTCTATCGATTTTACGTCCAGCTTTTTGGGCAACTCTTGAGAAAACTGTTGGGCTGGCATCTGACTCGAACCCTGGATTGGCTCCGGGACAAATTCCGAGACAAGCGCAGACACAGGTTCATCGTCTGGCACTTCGCTGATCGAGGCGCTGGCGCGCTTCTTCTTCTTCTTCTTGCTCTTCTTGGTAGGAACACTGCCCGATGCCTCCTCGTTTGCCGTGGTTTCCACAGGAGTCGATGTACTGGCCTCGATAGGTAGGGCCTCGTCTGTAGTCGAGTCAGGCCCAGGAGCCTCCTCTATCACTGCGCTAGGCTCTACTGCCGAAGCAGCTTCGTCCGCCATGGGTGCATCCGCCTTGGCCAGTTCGCTGCCCGTAGCTTCGATGGCTTCGGCCTCCACTTCAGTGGATGGTTCGGGCTCGGGGGTTGCGTCCACTATCACAGGAAGGGCTTCTTCTACTATCTCGGAGGGGCTCGGCAGTACAGTTGAGTCTTGAGCCTCGAGTTCGGAGGTAGGATGTCTTTCAATAGCTGCGGGGTTTTGCTCCGCAGATTCTGACACCTTTTCTGTCAGCGTTTCGGGCGTCATCTCTTTGGCAGGAGCTGATGGCTCCTTTGCAGGCTCGACTTGGGCTTCCACTTCTAGTTCAGATGGTTTTGCCTCTGCAAGCGCGATCCACTCCTCATCCTGGGGAGCCTGGAATTCTCTGCTCTCAATATGTACTTCCCCCTGTTCTGTGACCTGGGGGGTGTGATGTGTCTCAATGGTTAGTTGGCTCTGCTCCGCTTGCAACGTCTTGTCATCTTCTAAGCCTTTCTGCTCTTGTATCTCGGTCTTTGCCGTTGTGTCGGCCTCAGGGATGTCTTCCAACATAGCGGGGAGGCTGGTTTCCGATGGCCCAGCCGGCTCTGACGCTATAGGAGGTTGTGCTGATATCTGATCTGGCTCCTGCAGCCCTTCTTCCTCTTGGTTGCTGGGTTTTTCCTCTTCCTCAGGATCTTTGCTCTTGTCAGCTACAGAGGCAGAGGATTCAACATTGAGATCATCGGTAGGAGCTGCAGGGGAGGGAGCTCCAAGAATAGCATCATTCGGATTGGAAGAACTTTCAATGTCTTTAGCCTCAATCATGGGTGTTTGTATGTCTAGAACTGGAGCGGAAGTTTCTTCACTAGGCGCAGCCTTCGAGTCTTCTGCCATCACCTGACTACTGCGCTTCTTTTTCTTCTTGCCTCTCTTGGATTTCGTATTGGAGGGGCTAGGCGGGGCTTCCATAGGTGCTTCGGTAGGAGTCTCTTGTTCTGTCATCGCGGGCTGTGTTGACTCTTCTACTGGCGTTTCGTTATGCAGAGGGCCTTCTTGCAATGGTGCTTCGAGAACGTGATCCGCTCCCGTGGCGTTGTCCTGGCCTTGAAGTGCATCAATCTGTTGTCTTTCGGCACTTTCCGTCTCAATAGGTAGAACAAGGGCATCTTGCTGAGTTGGAGGCTGCTGTTCAAGCTCCTCAACGGAAGGAATCTGTGTTTCGGAAGAATATCTCTTTGCTAGTGAAGTTGGGTCCGGATCGACTGAAGTAGCTTGCTCCGTTGAGTGTGCCTCTTCTTCCCCATCAGGTACATGTGGATCGGCAGCCTTCTCAGGGGTATCCTTGGTAGGTTCGGGTTCCAACAATTCGGGTTCTGCAACTTCAGGATTGACCACAGGCGATACCTCGGCATCTGGCTGCGAGAATGGCTCTAAGATAGGAGAATATGATGGACCGGCAGATTGCTGCTCAGCCAGTATGAGTAATGCATCATCCTCCTGAGCTTGACTCTTCCTCTTCTTCTTCTTGGCCTTCTTGCTCTTCTTGCCGATCTTGGGAGATTCTGGCTCAGCAAGAGTAGTTGATGGTGCGTCTTGACTTGCTGGCACCTGGTCTGCCTGAGGTGCCTCTGAAGATACAACCTCCTCAGATGGTGTGAGCGTGGCTTGTGAGGCATCTGGTATGGCGGGCTCATGAGTTTCCAAGGGCTCGCTTGTCTCGTGCTCCGTTGGTTTTAGCATACCTTGGCCTTGTGACAGACTTGTTGCTTCATCCTTGGAAGTCACGTCATCATGATGAGGCTGGTCGAGCTCGCGGACAGCCTCGGCATCAGTGGAAGTATCCAAAGCTCCTGTGTTTTCGTCATGGGAAAGCTTTTCATCAGGACCATCATGAGACTGAGCGGTATCCTGGATCATGTGCGGGTCAGACTCCATGGCAGCAGATGGTGCATCCTCATTGATGACGGTGACCAGATCACCTATTGGGCCCTGCGGAGTGGAGGCTTCCTCAGGTTGGGTTAGAGAATAGCTTGATTCAATAGACAAGCCAGCGCCAGCTGGTTCAACAGATACTTCGGTAGCATCATTCTCGCTATCTATATCTTTCGGGACATCTCTGCTAGTCTCAGTGGGTTCGGCGGTCGCAACACTGGAACGCTCCTTCTCATCATGCGCCTCCTCGTCGTTGTTAGGGGCAGGGCCAACATCAGTGTCTTCTTTGACCGGTGTGCTCGCTTCAGGGATCACATCCGGTTCGAGAGTGGTTTCCGTCTCGATACGAGGGTATGTCGGAAGCACGTCCACTTCACTAGTGACTTGACTCTGGAGTTCCTTGTCTGATGTTTCTTCAGATGTTGTCTGGATATCTGCGTCCTTGTGTGTCGCCTCGGCTGGTTCAGCCACATCGAACTCAGGGGCAACCTCCGCAATGGGCTCCGGGGTTGGTCGAATCTCGGTACTAAATACCTTGTTTTCATGGCGTATGTTGACACCCTTATCAATCACATCCTCTGGAGGCTCGACTACAACGGGAGATGCCTCAGGGATGTCCTCTAAAATAGTCGAAGGTCCAGGAGTCTCTGTCGAGATGGCACTGACATCTTGCTCAACTTCAGACTGGCGACGCTGTTCCTTCTTGTCCTGGGATTCACTTCCTATATCACTAGGCTCAGACTCGCGGGATGTATCGTTTCCTGGCTGATTACTCCTTGACTCTGGTTCGGTGATGCTAGGTAGACTAGGCTCGTTCTCCAGCAAAGTAGTCTCGATTGCAGGTGCACTTTCGACGATAGGAGCATCGTGGACGGTTTCAAGTGAACTGGCCTGACCACCCAAATCTGTCGATGTAGACCCCTTGCGATTCTTCTTGTTCTTTTTCTTGGACCTCTTCGGAGAGCTGGTCAATTCAGTTTCCAGTTCTGCGCTCATATGTTGACTCGGCTCCTGCGACGGGCCCGGTGCATTAGCAGTCCCACTATCGGGAACTCCAAGCTCCGTGACATCTTCAGTCGGGTTGACAGCTTGAATTGGAATGCTTAGGTTAGAGTCCTGTTTGAGTGGAACCTTGCCGTCGCTGTCCCTAGAGTCGGCTCCAATGGCTACAGGCTCAGACGAAGTATTGTCTGGCGTTGGGTCGACAAGTTGTTGTGTTTCCCCTGGTGGAGCAATCTGATGGTCTCCTTCAGGGGCTGAAGGAGCATTCACTTCGACGGGTATAGGCGAAGCTGCTTCAGCCTCTAGATCCAATGCCGTAGAACCTTGACGGCCCGCTCCCTTGCCCTTTTCGGAATCCTTCTCTGGACTCAAAGGCTCGGATCCAACGTCACCAGCCTTCACATCGTCTAGCGTCTCTCCGGGCATCTCGGGACCATCACTGACAATCTGGGATTCTGGGGCCTGTGGTTCCGAACTTCCTGGCTCTTGCACGGCTGTTTGGTTGGAAGGTTCGCCAGAGGCATCAGCAGGGGCATCAGCAGGTGAGGATACTAAAGTTCCACTTCCCAACTCCGTGGGCTCTTGAGCTACGTTGATTTGCAGTTGATCTCCAGGATGGGTCGAACCAGACCCGGAAGGAACACTCCTTGGTACTATTGGTTTCTCCACCACTTGATCTACTTCGGCTGAAGTCGCTAAAGCATCGTGAGCATCCTGTGGCTTGTCGATGGACGCTACACCGGGAAGCGGGTCCTGGGGTGGATCGCTTAGTGCAGGATCTAGCCGGGCATCTTGCTCACCGCCAGATACATTGGGCTGCCATGACGATGGCTCCACGGGTATATTCGCCGCATCAGCTAGCGATGTCGATCCCCCAGGTTCCCGACTACCAGGGACATGTTGTTCAGACCCGATAGATGCAAGAATGCTCTCGAAAGTATTGGACTTGTGTGCTGTACCCCCATCTTTAAGTGCAACAGGACCTGCAGCAGTTTCTGCAGGGGCGGACGAGTCATCGACTAAACCAACTTGTCTGGGAACCGGATCAAGTGATGTTTCTTCAATTACTACGGGCGCCTCTCCAGCTTCTATAGATGTCTCTTCAGTCCTTGTGGGCGCATCCTCAGCTGCTGTGGGCACTTCCTTGGTTGTTGAAGGCACACTCTCGGCGGGCGCTTCTGTGGCCCGGGATCTTTCGACAGGTGTAGTGGGATTTGATACCTGGCGACCAGAAAACCTTGTGGTAGCTTGCAGAGGGTTCCGGAATTTGCGGAACAATCCGGACAGACCAACACCAAAGGCCGAATAATTGGACGGGCTGCCATCTCGCGGACGTCCCTCGGTACTTGGGGTAATGTCGATATCTTCCTCATCGTCCTGGTGAGCAGGTCCCTTCTCTTTTCGATCAGACTTTGCAGGGGTTTCGATGGTGGGTTCCGGTTCCATCACTAGCTCAGCCTCGTCTTTCTGCTTCCTAGAGATGGGCTCTTCAGCGAGACGTGATTCAGCGATTAGCGGTCCTTGCATTTTATCCACATTTGGTTGTGGAGGAGCCTGGAGTGTGATGTCACTTTCGACGAGATCCTTGTCACCTGAAGGTCTTCCATCTGGTTGCGTCGGCTCTTGTGGCTCCTGCGTAGGTTCCTTACCAATGTCCTCTGCAGTGTTAGGGCGCACTTCCCTTTGCTCCATGCTATCTAAATCGATTGCGGTCTCAGTTGGGGGCGGCAGGTCTTTCCTGGATCCACTCGTAGCGCTTTCAGGAGTGGAGGCAGGGCGCTCGGGGTTTGCTTGTTCACCATCACTTGGTAGGTCTTCAATAAGTCCGGCCTGTTCCTCGGTTAGATGGCCATGGGCTTCCACCGGCGAATGTTCTTGGGCAGTTAGGAATTGCGATTCTTGGGCCGTGGGCTCCTTCACCACAGGCTTTTCAATGGTAGGTTCGACTCCAGGCTCGGCCGTGGAACCCTCTAGCGGCGATTCTCCGGCTGGCAGGCCTTCAACTGTAGACTCGAAGGTAGGAGTAACTGTAGGCAAGACGGTAAGCTCAGCTATACGCTCGACCGTGGGCTCAGCTGGTGCCTCAACTATCAGGCTTTCGGCTATCGGATCTTCGGCTAAGGACTTCACTATGGAGTCGACTATAGGCTCAGTCGTAATTTCCTCGAGTATTGGTTCCTCAAATATCGGCGCCTCGATTGCCGCCGCCTCGATCGTCGACGCCTCTGCTATTGGCTCTTCGACTGTGTGTTTGACTATCGGCTGCTCAGCTGTGTGCTCAGGTATCTGTTCTTCAATCGTGTGCTCAACTGCATGCTCAATTTTGGGCTCAACCGTGGGCTCAACCGTGGGCTCAACCGTGGGCTCAACCGTGGGCTCAACCATAGGCTCTTGCACTATAAGGTCCTCCACGGCAGGCCTCTCCGCCATATATTGTTTCATCGCAGGCTCCTCCGTATCGAGAGCAAGGGCTTCGTCCTCGCCCTCTGGCAAAGGCGTGTTCACAGCTACATCAAGTATAGAAGGTTCGGGCTCGTGCGGAGACGTCTCCGGAACAGGGGTCTCGCTCTGGGGTTGAGCAGGTTCAACAGTCTGGCCGGGAGACTTGGGGGCATCATAAAGCCTGTCCGCTAGCTCTAGGGCAGTGAATGCAGGCAGCGTCGGTTCTGTAGTCTGGCTCTCTTCAAATACAAGATCCCGGGCTTTCTGCTGCTTCCTCAGTCTCTTCCTCTCTTTCTTGCTGAGCTTGGGCGATGAAGCTTCCTTCTTAGCCGGCTCGTCAGTCGGCTCATCAGTTGGTTTGGCCTCGAATATGTCCCGAGCATCGCCATGTTTCGTAGCATCGTCTCCCAGGTCTAGAGGCGCCCCCTCAAATGTTAGAGGCTTAGGGAAGAGATCTGATTCGGTTGTGCCCATCTCCCCGTTCTTTCCTTTCTCCGACTTCTCTAGAGTTGTGACATTCGGTTCATCTAACGGTGCGTCTCGAGATACTTCAGGACCAACCTCCGCTTTTAGCGCAATATCTTGGAAGTGGTCATCTGGCATGATAGCTGCCTTGGCCTGAGACGGGTCATAGAGAGTATCTTCCCTTGAGAAATCTACTCCATATGGGTGTTCTGACGATCTTGGGATATGACTTTCTTCCACTGTGGCAGTCATTGCTGTTATGGGCACGTTCACCCTCCAATCGTCATCCAGGGCATCATCGATAAGATCACTAAGTCCCGTGCTCCTTTGCGTCGGTACAAGGGTCGCCGAGCTGTCAGACACAAACGACTCTTTAGTCTCTCTTGAAAACGTGTCTACCAATCCTAATTTAGGTAGTACATCTTCGGTGACTTCTGCTGGTTTCAACAGGGCCAACTGAGGCGACTTTACGGAGACGGTATCACCATGTGTATCCTCTATAGGCTCTTCTGAGAGCGGTTCATCAAGCAAAGATGATCCGGTACTTTCAGGAAGAGGCGGCAGCCTTGAAATCATGTCCATAGAGAGCTCTGCTTGGGGTGAGGGTGTCCTAGCTAGGCGGTCAAAATGGTCATTCGGTGGTTGACTTCGAAATTCCGCTTTGGGAGTAGATTCTTGCGAGGTGATATCTTTATCTGTTGCGACGGATGTATCGATGTGGAGAGGCTCGCTATGCTGGGAATGCTCCGGGGCTGTTGACACAAGAGCTGGGTACTGTAAGTCATAGTCGAGCCGTTCCAGCTCAGGACTAGGAGACCCTCGTGATGTAGGCTCACCGGCATCGCTGGCTTCACCGGCCTCGCTGGCTTCGCTAGTCTCGCTAGGAGGGAGCTCGGGGAGCTGTTCGGAGGATATTGCGGCGTTGGCCAAATCTTGTGACGTCTTTTCAACCAGGTATAGAGGCATAAACTCCTTGGAGCTTCCCCATGACATGGGCCGGGCCCTGGTCTTAGATGCACTCCTAGGTTCCGAGGGGGAGGTGGTCGGCGACAATGGGGGGAATTTCAGACTAGATGGGGACGATGGACTGTTTTTATTTCCAATCAGGAACTGGAGAGGTATAGCGCTTTGACTAGGCGACTTCGGTTTGGAGGGGGTTTCTTGAACGCTGCGGTGACGAGAATGCGTAGGTCTGTCACGCGACAGATGCCGTTCATGCTCGGGTGTCTCAGGCCGGCTGTCCGGCAGAGTAGGAAGCTCATCCATTTCGAGTATAGGGGGACCAGGAGTACTGGGAGGCAATGGTAAGAGGTCACCATATTGGGGGTCTATGGCAGGTCGGATTTCCCTGGGGGCAGATGTCGAATCCGAGAAATCTAAGTCGCGATCCGGACTGGATCGTCTTTCGGGGGTGGTGGGGATAGCATGAGCTTCCTTCTCCAAGGGAACATCAGTGGCTTTTGAGGATTCGTGTAGTGTGGGACCAACTACATCACCCGTCGAGCCGGCACCCGCGCCAAGGGTGCCGGCTCTATCTAAAAAAGAAGGCTTGTCCTCCGACTTGCGTGAACGTTCTTTTTCATCGGAAATTCCAATGGAAGATTTGAAGCGACCGAAGAGACCGGGGCCACCGCTCTTCTCAGACTTGGAACCTTTGCGATCTCTCCCAGTGCGGCTGCCAGTGGGAGAAGTACCTGATTTTGGTTCGTCAAAGTCGTGCACTCTCGTTGGGATCCCACTTCGGCTGGGCTGGACGCTGTCGGGATGGCTCTGACTGGTTGTTATTGGGTTGTCACGTTCCGAAGGTCCGAACGGATCATCCCTCCTATCTGAGGCCTCGTCTGACTCCTGGATGTTGTCGTCTTCAGGAAATCCACCAGGAAAGCTTTTTCGTTTCCCCTTCTTGCTCCTCGTTGCCGTCTCTTCTGACTCAGTGACCGGGAATGTGCTTGTTCTCAAGGGGGAGGCCACGTGAGGTTCCTCTCTCCATCTCTTGACTGGGAATGTGCTTGCTCTCGAAAAGCCAAATCGAGGTTCCTTTGGAGGTTCCTTGGGAGGTTCGCTCGAGGGCCCGGCTGGTGCCTCCGACGGACCTACAGGCGGAGAAGGTGGACTAGATGGGAATTCCTCCTGAATTGGTGAAGCTGGCGAGTCCCATGTTCGCTGCCTTCTAGGCGGTTTCAAAGTTTCCCGGTCCGGCTCAGGGGGGGTTTCTGTCCCGTGGGTATCGCCGGAGGGGCGCGCCAATTCTCTCGAGCTGTGGGCCGTCTCCTCTGTCACAGGATCCAATTTGGAGTGCGAATCGGAAGTGTTGGGGCCGTCCGTGGATTTGCCATTCGTTTGCTGCCCCTCGGTGTCTGTATCATCCTCAGGGACAGACTCGATGGTCGAGAGAGAGTCAGAGGCAGCCGACCCGCGTTTGGGCATTCTTCTCGACTTCTTCGGCTTCTTTGCTGGCACATCCCTGTCTTCAGGAAGAGTGGTATTCTCCTCACTGCGCAAATCACTCAACGGACCCACCGTCGTGTCCTTTGGACTTTCGGGTCTATCATCAGGTATATCCTCAAGGTCAGCTTGGCGCGGAGAGGTGTCTTTCACGCCTGAGTCGAATCTGAATTCCTTGAACGAACTTTCCAGCAACTCCCGCTCAGGATCATCACTGGCTAGAGCTGGCTGGGGTTCTTCGAGGTTACGATCTTGGTGAGAGTGTTCCTGGATTTGAGACTGGGAGGCGACGTCTGGTTGCGAGGGTCTCGCATGGCTCTCAGCAGGATTTACCGTGACTGGTTCTTCTGGCTGTACAGCCGTAGGGTTCGACGTGTCTTGGGAAGCATCTACCGGGGTCGGTACATCATTTGTCTCTTCTGGCTGTTTTGGGCCATCTTGAACAATAATCGCCTTTTTGAGCTTCTTTGACTTCCTCCTCGCAGGGACATTCGCAGGGAGATCTTCCCACTCGTCTACCGACTCCATTGGTGTTTCCGAGTCTTGCGACAAAGATGGTTGGTCAGCAACTACGCTGTCCTGTCGAGCCTGAGCTTTCGGTCCCCTTTCACGCCCCGCTTTGCCAAGTATGCGTAGAGGCTGAACATCATCGTCCGATGTCTTGCGGGACAAACCCGAACGAGGCTCCTCCGTGTGAACGATCTGCGGTTTACTAGGGCCACTGTCATTGAGTGTATCTTTCCGTCTGCGTCTTAGCTTCTTGCTGTTGACCCTAGAGGGTATTTCGGGATCCTCGGCTGGACTGTCTTTCTCATCCGTTGGTGGCGTTCCGGGAAGCTCTCCGATGACAAAGCCCTGGCCGCCCCGCGGTGCAATGGGGTCGCTATCGCCAGTCATGTCCAAATCGGTCACCGTTTCAACAAATGGTGGACGGTATTCACTGGGGTCGTCAGATCGGGGTGGCGAATCACGCGTGTGGAAACTGGGGTTATCAATGACAATGTTGGGGTCAAACCCAGAGCCTTCTAGGCCGGCAGCTAAATGCGCTGTGAAGGAAGGGTCTTCAGCAAAAGTCCCTGGCATCTGAGGGCTTCTAGGCATTGTTGGCTTAGGCCCAGGGATAGGTGGGTGGTCGTAAGAATCACCCGAAGACACGCTGGTGGGGGAACCTTCCTGATCTCTAGAACCCTTTCTTCTCGTCTGCGGCGTGGACGACTCGGCATCCACATGAGAATCACGCTTGGCCGAAGACGCGGCGGCAGTCATAGCACCAACCCCTGTGACAGCAGCTGTTATGGGTCCCCAGTGACTCTTTCTTCCAACTCGATCCTTTGGTGGCTCAGCTGGTGTGGCGTTCTTTGGGCCAGTGTCAGAAAAGTCCTCCCTATATGGACTCTCTACCTCATAATGCTTGGTTTCGTTCTCGCCCCAAGTAACGCCTTTCGCGGCGGCCGTCGACACGACTTCACCCCGCGGTCCTAAAATTATATCAGGGGTGGGATGGGACATACCAGCCTCCACATCTTGCGTGGGCTCTGGCCGTGATGTTGCTTCAGGCTGCTGCTTCTCGGGCATAGGGGAGGGGGCTGGAGTGGGGCGCACGATATTCAGCATTGGTCTCTCCCAGGTGGCTGAAGGGTCCTTAGACTTAAAGGTGGAATCTCTGATCTGGGAATCTGTGGTAGAGTCATTACTCGCTTGGAAACGGGACAGCTCTCTAGGGTGCTCGAGAATGTTGTCGATGAGGACATCAGCATCCGGTCCATCATACGGGCTCTTTCTCTTGGGTCGGTTCTTGAACTCGGGGGGTTCATCGAATTCGACGATTTCTGGCACTGGTGGCTGCTTCCACTTGTCCACAACCGACTGTTCTGGAGAATTACTGCGAGTTCTGTTCTCCTCTTCTTTGATCTTGCGGGCCAGTCCCTGTTCCCTATAATATTGATCTGCTTCTTCCTGTACACGGTCTTTCTCGCGCTGTGCAGAATGGCGATCACCACGGTCCGCACTCTTTTCTGCTTTAACCACCGAGACGGCGGCAGCCATGGCGGCGGCATCCACAGGTGCGGTAGCGTGTTGTGCAGTTTCATACGCATCCTGGGCCTCTTGGAGCTCGCGCTCATACGAGTCTTTCCTACTCAACCTTTCCAGTGGTTGGGCATGATCTGAGAATTCCAAGTGAGAGAAGTCTGGTTCACGGTTCACCGTGACAACGTTGGGGGTCAGGGGTCGCTTTGGGGTTCCAAAGCTCGGTGTCGCAAAGGCATCATTTGGTACTTGGAATTGAAATGGATCGATCGGTCCTTGTGAAGGAGGGTATTCAGGACCTTCTAATCGGCGGTACCCATCGGTATTATAGTGGCGGTCAGTGACTGCCTCCTCATCATGGTGAGTTTCCCTGCGGCTTGGTTTCTGCTCACCACCCTGTTCATTTTTATGAGAATCGCGATATTCCTGCTTAGCATCATGCTCTCGTTGGCGCCTTTCGCGACGACGCTCCTCTCGTTCATTTCGGCGTCTCTCCTTATCATAGTCGCGATCCGCATCGAATTCTTGTTTCTCTTGGACCTTCTCATACCGTTCATCAGTAGTATTATCCCGATGGCTAGGCTTCTCATCTTTAGCGTCTAGCGGCTTCGGGCGTCGTCTTTCGTCACGTTCGTCATGTTCGTCATGCTTATCACGTCCGTCACGTTCACGTTCGACACGTTCACGTTCGACACGTTCACGTTCGACACGTTCACGTTCATCACGTTCGTCACGATTTGCAGTATCGCTCTCTCGAACATCCCTATGGTCCGAGGTCAATGCCGCACCCACCGCCGCACCTGCAATACTTGCTGCAGCTATGCCGGCGAAAGAGGTCCCAGATGGCGGGGGGCCGCTATACTTGGGATCCGTATCTACAGAGTCGAACACCCTGCTCGGGACGGGTACAATGGGTTTGGGTTGCTGGAGAGGCACGGGACCAGGCCGGTGCGGGGATGACGACAGGTCCTGCTGGTGCTGAACCGAAATAATAGCTCCGCGGCCCGCGTCAAACCGAGCAGGGTCAGACGTAGGAATGGGGAACACGTGTTGCAGCGGACGACCGTCGTAAGAGACTGTCTCACTTTGGACGACGGATGGTTCATATGGCCGACGCGCTTCGTTGGAGGGGCTGCCTTCCACCCTGTCAAAACCGCAAGGGGTTCGGACAAACCCACGTAGTGAATTAATAGGTCCAAAGAGTTTAGGATCAACCACAGAAGATTTGTAGTAAGAGGGGCTTTCAATCCTGGGACTAGACGCGGCTTGAGAGACAGGACTCGGACTCCTACTCGGACTCCTACTCCTAGGCCTACTGGGCTCGCTGGGGAGGAATACTGCTGACCCATAATCCAAACCAGCCAAGCTGTCCTTGCTAAATTCACTCGAGGTGTAGCGTATGGATCCATAAGCCAAACCAGAATCACTATCCTCACTCGATGAGGATTCGTCTTCCGACGCGGATTCCCACTCGGAATCATCAGACGAGGAATGTCGATCGAGCTTGGACCCCCCGACCCCCCGGTCGCGCTTCCCACTGCTCGCACGGTGGAACTGGCCAAGTGCCGCCGCGGCACCAGCGAGTCGAGAGGTTCGTGACTTCCCCGCAGCTTTCTGATCCTCGATGTTTTGCTGCCGCGCCATCTCGGCGAACTGCTTGCCCAGCTCCATTATC
The DNA here is from genome assembly GCA_022225965.2 of Diatrype stigma. Classification (NCBI taxonomy): domain Eukaryota; kingdom Fungi; phylum Ascomycota; class Sordariomycetes; order Xylariales; family Diatrypaceae; genus Diatrype; species Diatrype stigma. The sequence continues at coordinate 23,408 of JAKJXP020000088.1, forward strand.
TCATCGTCGGTCTGCCTCCGGCGTGGAGGTGGGGGCCGCTCTGACTCGCTCCCATCTCTCCGAGGATAGCGCCCGCCCGGCGGGGTGGACTCGCGGCTTCTCCGACGGTCGATATAGCCTCTGCCATAGGCAAGATCCGAACCTACGGACGAGGAAGAGGAGTTTCCGAAGCGGACAAACCCGCTTTTCTTCTTCACCCGGTGCTGGCGCTTGCGCTCACTCTTGGCTTTGGAGTTGGAGCTAGAAGAGAAGAATGAGCGGAACCCAAATATGGACCGTTGTTGTTGTTGCTGGGAGATGTTCAAAAGCGACGAGGAGGTAGAGGACGAAGAGGACGAGCTGGACACGGCGCGATATCGAGAAGTGGCAGGGTCGGGCTGGTCTGGTTCGTAGCGTGGGATAGAGACTGGAATGTGCTGTTGGTTGTAGAGCTGCTCTCTGGATTCCCGCCGCTCTTTGCGCCGGCGACGAGTGCTCTCGGGACTCCGCCGGCGATGGCCCTCTCTGGCCATCATCTTGAGAGTCTAGGCTTATTACTATTGAGGGCGTCCATCCGCGGGAGCTTGCTTTACAGAGCGACGCCAGAGAGCTTTAAGGGTTGTTATTCTCGGGTATTACTTGGGTATCTTGAAAAGGCAATACATAGAACATAGTATGGTATGGACTGTATGCGTATGGTATGGTATGTGTTTGTTTAGACCCGACCGTCAGGGAGTTAACAGCACCGTGCCCTCGTAGTGTCTACCAAGCTGGGCCTGGCTGGCTGGCTGGCTGGCTGGCTGGCTGGCAGGCTGGCAGGGTAAGTAATAAAGCAATAAGCTGGGAAATCTGGGCTGAAACGGGAGGGTTGACCCACTCGGGCGACTATGGGGTGGCTGGGGAAGCAGGATCTGATTGGTGTTTCGTGTTTCAGTCCTTCGTATGCGAGTGTATGTGAGTGTATGTAAGTGCCAGTTATGTATGTAAGTGCCAGTTATGTGATGCTACTAGGCATCGTTCACATGCCTTTTCTATCTCCAACTACCAAGGTATATAGAGCATAGGCGCATAGGCTTATAACTACCTAGGTATACTACCTACACAATAGACTATATCGTGGTTGCAGTAGCATAGCTGTGAGTTAGTATGATACTGTATCGATGTGCCGTGTCATCGATCTACACATTATGTAGTTATAGAGTTGCTAGGTTGCTAGTCTACCTTGGTAGTAAGTACAGTATATACTATGTAGTAACAAAGTCTCGCCAGATCAATATATTGTGTATATCCCCGAAGTAGTCTATCACTGCCTCAAGCATGTTAGTATGTGCTATGCTAACCCAACGTGCCCAAGTGTCGTATATCGGAGCGGCAAGTGGGCTACATACGCCTCATGTCTTTGATTCGCAATCGAGAAGACCAGTCAACGGACGACCACACTGCCACACTACAGTATAGCGGACACAAATCCCATAGTCACATACGACGTATGAAGTATACGTGATATATATACATATTGTGGTGACTTGGTATATTACGTGCCTCCATCTCAACCTGTCGGCTGCTAACTCTAATTTCATTTGGTCACGTCAATCATGGTTTCAGCTGATGTTGTCAATGTTGTCAATTGGGCTTGGCCGAGACGTGAAAGGCATACGTTCAGCCAGCCAGTCGCATCATGAAGACGACCACCACCATATGCCACGTCAATGTAAATTGCCTTCTAGCTGTCGCTTGCCGCCCCTCCCACCCCACCAGAGACTCATTGTCAAGCAGTGGCGGTGGCAGGCTTCGTACTACGGGACATACATCAACGTTGTCGTATGATTCGCTGAAGGGGCCGATTGGTTTGAATGTCAGAATGCGCATGAATGCACCACTCCTACTGCGGGCAGGAGCGTATGTGCATACATAAGTACGGACGGAAGCGCACCCGTAGTCTACCTTAAAGTAGGTATGATTCTATACGTAAGATCTATCATGGATACATAAGAATATACTAAGGTTATGTAGCGCTTCGAGAAGTTGATGCTATCCACTCTTCAAAATTCCAGATGTATTCCAAGATCTCTCCAACATCGCATAGATTCAATCTACGTAGTCTATTAAAGATATAGGACCTGAGTGCTACTCAGTCATAGAGCAACATGAGAAGCTGAGTGCCCTGCGTATAAACACCTTAGGGAGGTCGGGTTGAAGGTCGGGATGAGGCAAGGGACTTCAGCTTTGTTGAACGTGAAATAGGTTCACAAACCAAGCCAGTTGCCTACTTCAATATAGCTGATGAGCCGGATGTTCATATATTGCAATCACTACTTATGCCTCAATGCCTAATCAATATTGAGTCCAAATCAACCTCATTCTAGCAAGACGTAGCCTTCTCTCAGTTTCTAATGTTACAGCTTGTTGGTCCGAAGGTAACTCATGCAGCTTGATTACAGGATAACATAGCGGCATTAGGGCCTGTAGTATCGATTCATCAAATCAACAGGGGTTTCATGCATGCCTCGTTACAATGGTGTTGTTTGTATACTCAGGTATTCGTATATATGCACATATATTAAAGAGACAAGGATTAAATAACATGCCTCACTCCCCGGGCAATATCGATAGATTACCTGGTCTATCTACATAGTAACAATAGCTTTTATCATATAGGGCCGAGGGATCTTAGCGAAATCATGCTGAAAACCATCCTGCCAATTTTTAGTAGTGATCTATGCGGCTGACTACATTCTAGTTAGCTTATATCTGTACCTACCTGTTAGTTGTCAGGTCCGCCTTTTGGCAGTCGGTGGGGTGCAATATCGTCCGAGTTCGACTCAGATTTGGCTGCACTTGAAACGTATATCATACAAATTGGTTCCCTACATAGGTACATAATACAGTGAGGCATGGTTGATGAGGATGAACAATGGACCAGAGAACCATCTTCGAATTGCGTCAACAACTTGAGACTTGCGGCGGTCACTGATATGTACAGTGTAAGCTACCTATGTATGTAGGTATGTAGGTACATACACCCCTAGATAGGCAAGTCCCATCTAGGCTACCTGTAGGCATATGCACATGCAGAACTAAGGATTTTCAGACCTTGGCAGGCATTGGCGACCATTCATGTTAAATACTGTACCTATACTACCTAGCTAGTAGGCAGTCCGGTATAGTAACCCAGGACCCTCAAGCGCCCAGGCGCCTATCAATCCTGGAGTCGTCCCCCCTGGAGTCACTTCGCTAGGGATTTAGCCCCCAAGATGGAGCGTGGGAGAGTGGAAAGCACCACTGAAAGCGCCTACTAACATCGGAAGCGGAAGCGAAGTGGCTCCCATAATTTCATCAACCATCTGCAAATAATGAGCGATGCGGATCTAGGATTTAGGCTCATGCTATAGCTCATAGCTATCTTGACTATCCTATAGCAAATTGTAATAGTAAAGGACCAAAATCGCGTCAACGTATTAGGGGTAGCTTTGCAGAGCTACACCTTACCATAGTACAGACATTAGTACCTAGGAAGAGAAGAGAAAGAAGAAAACCCACAAGAAGTAAACCCAATTCACCAATATTGATATTTTGGTGACACGTTCAAAACTTGCACCAAGTAGGTTCAAAGCCGAGTGAAGTCCATATCTCGTCGTTGACGGGATTCCTACTACTAGGTAGTTTACATATATTTATTCAGTCACTACCTACTGCCTTACAGCCTACCCAAGCTTGGCCAAATCAACAGATATGCACTAACCAGGAAGTTCCCAAACTGACAAGAACCCTGAAGGATATCAAAATTACCTACCTAGGTATACAGCTACATACCGATGTACATACCTACAGGCATCCAAGCTACCTAGGTACTTAGTACATACCTCTCACAAAATTTATTTCACCTTCGTTCTACTGCCTGCATCAAGACCCCAATGCTGTTATATTATATACATAACTCTTCAGTGACTGGAATTAACTAAATAACAATTGCCATGTCCATGTTCGTGTCTTCAAATCTCTGAAATCTCTGATCAAATCACCAGGTCTTCAATCTTCAAATCCCGGGAATCCAGCCCAGCCTGCACGTTACATTGCCCAGACTCAAGGTAAGTTTTGGCTGTTGTTACCTGATGTAACCCGATTTCGTACCTGCTGCATCCATCTCTCTCTCTGTCTTACAGGCTACGGCAACTTTCTCTGGCCTAGACCTGGCAGACCTGGCAGACCTGGGTAGATCTGACGAGTGAGATGGTACGAGCAAACCATCGGTGCAGGCAACTAATAACGAGCTTTGTGAGGGTACGATAAGCTAAACGACTCTGCAGGTTCGACTTAAAACATAATTTTAATCCCTTCGGTGCTCCTGCGAACGGAAAGGTGTCATTAGGAAGATATACATACATACATACACATACACATACATGCTTGCATGCATATTCACCAAGTACTTACTTACTCAGGGAGCATTCACATTCACACACCCATTACCTGCCTACCTCTACTTACATAACTTGATACCTCCTGCACACGGATTACGCACGTCGTCTCTACCGATCTCCTAGTTACAACTATCTGCCCGGTACCACTGGTCTGCTCTCCTTGTGAATTGGCCTTTCTGACGGGGAAGAGAAGAGGAGGAGAGAAAGAGAGAAGGGGAAGGAACAGCCAGAGTGTGTCGTCACGCAGCGTCGAGCTCAAGACAAGACATTTTCCCTATCTTGTCTCTCAGCGTCTCATCGGCCACCGCAACGCAACGGAACACCTTTGTTTCTTTTTATTCCCCGGTGCTCTGATTTGCCGTCGCATGCTCTGTGGCTAGTCGGCAACGGCACGACTCCTGCATTTTATCAACCCCATCTGCGCGCGCGCCCCCCATCCCTTCCAAGTCATTACCCTATCGTCGCGAAACTGGCGTCCACACACCCCAATCCGGATTCCGCCTCCTCTTCTTTTAGCACTACTCCAGCACAATCACACCATCGAAGGCGATCCTCTGCTTCTGATTTGGGGGTCACAAGCGTCCCAAGCGCGGGCCAACGCCCCTCTCGCTTGAATCTGGGGTCGCGACCCCATTACGCCCAGCCCTTCCTCAGTCCCATCCCTGGTATGTCGATATAGCTTCCACCCTCGCGCCACCCTCCACTTTGGCCAACTGCGGCTGATCGTATTTCTACTCCAGGTACTCCCAACTCGGCTATGTCGTTAAGTCGGAGTCCTTCTCCCGTGCCCGGCGGTGGTTGGTCTTCGCCGGGGTTGAACCTTAACCCGAGTGGCCGGTCCAGCCCCGCGAAGGCGTCGTTTTCCGGCCCCAACAATGGCAACGTCACATGGGAATCCGCGAGGCTCAAGACCCAGGGCGTCGCTGGCTATCCCTCCTTCTCGACACAGAACCAGGGTTTCTTCACCCGCCATATGCGCCGGATATCACGCAGTCTACCAACCTTCAACACGGACGTGCCGGGAAAATACGCAGAGAAGGAGAAGCTAGGACGGGGCCGGTGGAACATTCCGATACTCGGCCGAATAGGAAGAACGCTAGCGCGCACGAGCAGAAAGGCCAGAATACGAGCCCTCATAGTCGCGGTATTATTGTTGTGCTATACGCTATTCTACGTCACTCGTGAGTCCCGCTTCTTTCCTGCAATACCTCTTGCCGAAGGACCACTAATGAGGAGATGCAGCGCTCTGCTACCACTATAGAAGATCCAGTTGGGGCGGTGGTGGAGAGAAGTTTGTTATCATTTTAGCAGCAAACATAGGGGGTGGCGTTATGGAATGGAAGGGGGCCCGCGAATGGGCGATTGAACGGGACAGTGTCCGGAATAAACGGAAGTACGTCGCAAGATGGGGTTACGATCTCGAAATCGTCGATATGAGCACGAAGAAGCGATACGCCCACGAATGGCGTGAGAGTTGGGAAAAGGTGGATAGCATTAGGAATGCCTTCAGGAAATATCCCAAAGCCGAATGGTAAGTTGTCGCGAATCGCGAACGGACGAGGTCTCGCTTGGAAAGATGGCCGGGCTAACATCGCACAAGGGTCTGGTGGTTAGACCTCAACACGTACGTGATGGAGCCCTCCTACTCTCTCCAGCATCACATCTTCAACCACCTGGAGAAGAACATCTACCGCGACATCAACGAATATAATCCCCTCAACATTTCCCATCCCATGGAAGAGGTCTATCTGGATCCCGATTCGCGAAGTCCAGTCGGGGACGGGAAGACGGACTCGGTGAACCTTATCTTTGCCCAGGACTGTTCCGGATTCAACCTCGGCTCGTTCTTCATGAGGCGAAGCGACTGGACCGACCAAATCCTGGATGTCTGGTGGGATCCCGTCATGTACGAGCAAAAGCATATGGACTGGGCACACAAGGAGCAAGATGCCTTGGAACAGCTATACAGGTCACAGGCATGGATTCGGGGCCACACGGGGTTCATCCCCCAGAGACTCATCAACAGCTTCCCACAAGGAGCCTGCGCTGACAAGGGAGTCGACCCTCGCTTCCACTACAACCAGGAGGACAGGGACTTCGTAGTGAACATGGCCGGTTGCGAGTGGGGTCGAGACTGTTGGGGAGAGATGTACAATTTCCGCGAGCTCAGCTACCATCTGAACAGAAACCCCTGGGAGCGGTTCAAGGAAGATCTAGTCGCAGTCCTCTGGTACAAGATCACGGGGCATAAGATCAACTTGAAATAAGAGATCATGGCACTCGGGACGGGCTCCTTTCGATAATTACATTCTACAACGAGATCGATTCTTGGACTAGAGGACCTTTTGGGTTTCTCATTTATACATCGCACCGCTCCCCGATACATTTCTCAGCAGATATTCTCAACCATGATTATTGACAACCCTTGTGGCGGGGCCATTGTACGGTACACATTCGGGATTCGGAGATGATAATGGTGTAATGCAGGGCTTCCTTTCAAGGGGTTGGTCGGTTTTACATCCTGTACGATTTTTATTTGTCAGCACTTCGACTCTACGTCGTTGCGCACCATCGTGCATCGTCACCTGCGAACACACGCTCTCGGCGGGGAGGGGGGCGGGCTAGGCTTTATTAGGGATGAGAAATGGAATAGGAAAAGGGTATTAATGGTTCATGTCATGTCGACGTTATGTACAGATACGTACTCTCTAGATCTCTAGATCTTCCATGTTACACGACAGGAATCCAACGATCGTGCAACTCTGCTAGCTGTTTCGTGTTTCTTCGACCAAGATTAAGGGGGCCACTGCCTATCTACCTGGCTGGCCCATCCGGATTCCCAGTCGGCAATGTGCGTCCGCTAGAATCGCTACCTACCTTACTACTTAGGTACCTACCTACCCATCACCAGTGCCCCTCCACCAGGTTTGTTGCCGTATGACGAGATATGCAAAGTCTGAACAGCGAGGTCGTTCCATCTTTGGTCACGCATCGGCGGTTCGTGATACTAAGCTGACGACAGATCGGCACTATTCGAGACAGCAGAGCAGACAGACCCAGTTGCTCGAGCCGACACAGTAAGTCCACGTTCGTATTTTTTTTATTTGGGGACCGCCAACGCCAATGGACAGACAGGCGGCTTCTTTCGAGCGTATGGAACGACACACACACACACACACACACAGTGACAGTGCATGACCGACGCGGGTTCATGTCGAGTTGATCTGGATCTGCTATAGTCGCCCTGTCCTGTCTTACCCAGTCAGCATCCTGTGCTGTTGTTGACAGGTGGCATCTCATAGTCGTCACTCTCATTCCTCAACTCGAGGCCGTCGCAAAAAAACCAATCCGTTTGGGCTTTTGGGCAGGCAGCCGAACGTTGATGGAGAAAAACTTGGTTTTGTCAGAATGGTGGTGGAATGTTTTTTCTTCTCTTCGGGGAAAGAGCGCTACCGTTTCCCCTGAGGATTTATGTATGCAGGCTTCGATGGTTTATCTGCGGCATGAGAAGAGCTCTCATACCTAGCTACCTACCTAGGTAGGTAGCCCAATTGCATATGTAGGTAGCTAAGAAATGGGAGTGGCTAAGTAATAAAAGTAACCAAGTTCATCCATCCATCTATTCATCCATCCATTTATTTCCCCTGATTGTTTCGTTTCGTTTCGTATTGTGCGATAATTTAGACAAGGTACCTAGTATCCCGTTTCGACATCTGCACCGTCACATGGAACGCCGTTTCAAGTCGCGATGCACCAGAGCCAATCGCCTTGTGCCCACCGCCTCCGTCTGGAGTAGCCAGGCGACTAAAACAACTCAAAACGTTTATAGATTCCCTGGCAGCCTGGCAGCCTGGGTAGGCAAGTAAGGTACTTACTTACTTGGGTAATAACATAGTCAACTCAGCTAGTCGTGGCGGCAAACGGTCCCGGTCGCGGGTCGATTCGATCTGATCTGCTGAATCTAGCCTAATCTTTATCTTCCTCAGTGCTTAAATACCGAGAGTCTCCCTTTCGGGATGGCTGCACCGCATTCATTGGCTCCGGCTTCCCTGTCAAGCCCTGTCAAGCGGAAACTTTGAAAGCGCGGTGGCGTTCTCTGCTTCGAAACGAAGGCTCAAGCTTTCCAAGGTCCACGGGTTCTTCTATTCCACCAACCCGAAGCTGTGTACTTATGTACATACCTAGCAGCTCTAGGTAGTTGGGTTCCGGCCCGTCGGTCGACCTCATCCTATCCCTTGCCCAGCGTCTACTTATCTGCTACCATCCTACATAGCATAGGGTGCAGTCCTGGGCGGTTCAGATCGCCAGCATCCGGCCAAGTCTTGTCGCATTGCTGGCCTGCGATGGATGCGCCTGTTTGCCGCCGCTCGTGGGCCAAGGCAGGGCTGGGAAGAGCCCGGGGTAGCTAGGCGACCTGGCTGTTTCCAAGCTGTTTGGTCATCTCATCGATTGGATGAACCGCCCTTACTATACGTAGGTAATTGTTCAGTGTTGAGCCAGGGCTGATATTTACACCTCCCTGACCTCCTCCTTTGTCGACACCCGTTTATAGACTTGGCGTCTAGTGCCTAGACTCTTCAAAGCCTCAACCAGGTGGCCGGCAGTCTGGGCAGATATCAGGAGGTGCTTTCCCGTTCATCCCAGTCCTAAGCTTCACTTTGCACCCTCCTTTATCTACTCAAGTCGGGTAGGTACCAGTAGCAGTTGCTTCCTCCATATCTCGGTCAACGGTGGAGTGTGGGCTTGTAGTCCTCGGGGAAGGTGATTCACATACACCTACATCGATCGTATCCTGCCTTAGTAGGGCAGTGACTCAACTGAGGCATCAAACACCAATACTTCCTACCTATCTTTGCCTACCTACCCATCGTGACCTGGTGTTTGCACATCCTCCACTCCTCTCACACATTCCACATGGTTCATTGTTCGAGCTCACCTATGCGGCCTGGATGGTACAATCGGTAGTAAACAACCCTTTTGTCCCTATATCCTTGTTCCATTGTGGCATCTCGTCCTGGCTTTGAGCTCCCTCTTGTTCAGTGTCCAGCAACAACAAGGAAGCCTTTCTTTAACACATTTCCAAACACTTTCATTCAGCATCCAGACCTTCTTGACGATCATTTAAAGGGCCCAGGAGGTCCCCGTTTGCTCGCCTTTCCTTGATCTATCCAGACACACGTCGTCCAAGATACAAAGTCAAAGATCAGGCCAACGCTGGTTTTACTATCCGTCCAATCCTTTTTCTACGCGCTTAATCCACGATTACGCTGCGCATTCTCGAAAAATCCATTCGAAAACAAACCTCGAACAGTTTTCTATATATACACTCCCTTTTTTTGGCTTCGCAAGATTCTCGATAAACGAAATATCGATAACAACAACATGACTTTCATCAACTCGCTGAGACTGAGCGTCCTCGCCCTGGCGGCGACCGCGCAGGCAGCCTACACCATCCGCGACGCCTACAACAAGACCAACTTCTTCGACGGGTTCGAGTTCTTCAGCGGTCCGGATCCGACGCAGGGCTTCGTCAAGTACCAGACCGCCATAGAGGCCAACGCGGGATCGCTGGCCGGCTTCGCCAACGACGCCGTCTTCCTGGGCGTGGACTCGAAGGCGTCCAACCCGGCGGGGGGGCGCGCCTCCACGAGGGTCAACACCAAGAAGACGTACACCAAGGGCCTGTTCATCAGCGACATCGCCCACATGCCGTCGTCCACCTGCGGGGTGTGGGCGGCGTACTGGACCTTCGGCGACGGGTGGCCGAACAACGGGGAGATCGACATCGTCGAGGGCGTGAACCGGAACCAGTCGACCACCTACACCCTCCACACGGGGCCCGGCTGCAGCTTCCAGCCGCAGGGGGACTGCAACGCGCCGGGCGACGGCACCAAGGGCTGCTCCAACCCCGGCGACACGACGCAGCTGTACGGCGACGCCTTCAACCAGATCGGCGGCGGGGTCTACGCCACCGAGTGGACGAGCGACGCCATCAAGATCTGGTTCTTCCCCCGCAACGGCGAGATGCCCGCCGACCTCCTGGCGGCCGAGAGCCCCGACCCGAGCACGTGGGGCAACCCCTCGGCCACTTTCTCGGGCGGCGCCGGCTGCGACATCGACCAGCACTTCAAGGAGCACCGGATCGTGTTCAACACGGCGCTCTGCGGCCAGTGGGCCGGCAAGGTCTTCGCCTCCGACGCGACCTGCGCCCAGAAGGCGGCCACCTGCGAGGAGTACGTCGGCGCCAACCCGCAGGCGTTCGAGGACGCCTACTGGCTGATCAACTCGGTGCGGGTGTACCAGCAGGACGGGCCGGCGAAGCGCGACGTTGATGACGATGCGGCGGCGGCTGTGCCGAGGCTGTTCAAGGCATAGATAGGTAGGGTGAGCCAAGTCACATGACTGTCTGAGTTGGGGGCGTACGGTTCCCGTTCCATGTAGGTAGCACACAAATATTGAACTCAAGCGAGGCGCTCTTGTGGAAAATGGATGGCTCTTTTTGAACAGCGGCTTTTTACATTCTCGTATATTCTCTTCTCTTGTGATTGCAGCGATTTTCGTGGGCTCTAAAATTTATAGCTGATACTCAGCGCTATATGGTTGACGTGGTCAACTTTGATTCTAGACGTGTTATCTTACACAGACGGGATCAAGCTACAGTAAGAATAACTGCATTCTTAGAGAAGTTCAGTGTGTGCCTTGATATCTATAACCATGTACCCCTTTCGCGCTCCCTATGTCGGATGTAGGTGTAAAACAAACATACGTGCCAGATGAGGCATTTGAGGCTACGGCTCAATGTCCTAATGTAAGCTGTAAATGATTCATCTGTCTTTGTCTTATAGACATTATGCAGGCTGTCAAGACTCCAATCTCCATTGTCTGGCTATTCGGGATCCCAGCAAAGAGCCTATCTGTATTTGTTGAGTCACTCTTAAGTATTCACCAATGCTTGTGCCTTTGTCTTGTAGAGGCTTGTTATCTCATGACCTGGGTAAGTGGCTTCTAAATACAGTATCCAGTAAAATGATACTGTGGTTTAGTTAAAGCAAACTGAGAGCGTACTATAATTAATTTCCATGGGCGTCAGCATCAGCAGCTCTTTTCTGTCCTATAGAGCACAGATCTGGCGATCTAACACATAGCCTAGAAGCATCAAAGGACTTGCGCATAGGGGGTGGGGATACGGGAGTAGCTGACTAGGTACTATTCTGTAATATGTTATATCACTGCCTACATATACCAGGGACCTACACATGGCAAATATCTTCAGCCTGAAACAAGCTGGAATGTCTTCTTGATTACTCAAAACGTAGAGAAATCCCATGGCTATTCTTAGGCGACGGGTTTCTGGTTAGTCAATTTAGTTCACCATTGTTTCGATGCGGTAAATCAAATCGAGGACTGGAAAAAGATCGTCGACCTAGACGACGCTGATGCAGACGACAAAGATGGCAGTGGCAATGTGGCGTGTTCAGCCGTAGGAGACGAGATGAACGACGTCTATTACGACCATGATCTCGATGATCTGTGACCTGTTGGCTGCCGCCCTGCAAAGAGGATTCCCAGGGTGTCCGTTGCTTGTATCTTGTATTCCGGGATCTTGGAAGGGAAAATGGGAAGAGCGGCGGGGGGGGGGTTTCATCTTCCTGTGTCTGAATGCTCACTTACCTTACGCTATATTGCGTTGGTACACGTGGAGGAATAGATGCGTGGACGATGCGACTTATTGGGAACGACCCTGCGAAGGAGAAAATGACGAGAAAGAAGACAGAAATCTGACAGGTGCGACATAATGCCCCTGAATTTACGACGATCTGATACACATGTTATACCTGGGTTGTGATTCCCACGCATAAACGCCTCTTTCTGAAGCATCTCACGTCGGAATCCCCATGTATTAAATACCAACCTCTGTTGGTTTACTGCAGCGGCTCAAGTGAAGAAGAGAGCCAACTAAGAGCCTCGCTCACTTGGCGACGACACCCTTACCACCAGTTCTAGCTAGCTACCATATATGTAAGCGATTCAAAGGCAAATAGAGGAGGTATCATCATGAAGAAAAAGGAGACATGCGCCATCTTTAGCTATCTTCCGCCGACCCACCGGCAGATTCCTCCTTGTGTAGCTGTAAATCATGTATGCGATCCATCTCGGACCTTGTTACGCCTTATGCCCTCCATTCGACGCCGCCTTGCAAGCTGAAATGTAGCTCGCTGCCAAGCCAAATATTGTACACCTTCATTTAAATGTTCCCAGAAATTGTCCCCATCGATAAGAATATTTGCGTCGGCGGAGAAACGAACGCCAGCATGGGACCTGGTTCCTGATGCCAACCATGTCCCACAAGATGCGAATGCTTTGAAACGTCCTCACACCCACTCGCCATTGCCAGCCAAGTCTGCTTCTATCCTTTCTATACTCTGTTGTTTTCGAGGCCTACCGCGAGGCCTCGGCTTAGAATTGGAGCGTGCGCGTTTCTTTCTACCTCCGGGCATGGTCACTGCCTTTCTCTTGCGACCACGTGAATCCTGAGCAGCTTCGTCATCGTCCTCAGCTTCCGGCGTTTGAGGATCGACTTCTACATCTAGCTCGTCCTCATCGTCAATCTTGACTTCGTTGTCAACGTTGAGTAACTCGACCACAGCTCTGCATTGCTCCATCATGAGCTCACGAGAGTCTAGCCCATGCATGATCTTGTCGATATCATCCCAGAACTTATCTCCGGTGATGCCTTGAACTTTCACGGGTGCTTTGCTTAGGTCTTTGGCGACGCCTTTCGCTTTCGCTTCGCGCCGGTTGACACTCAGGTTATATAGGCGGCGGAGATACGTGCGTGCTTCCCAAAGTGCAAGAATAATCATAGCACCGGCTGTCAATTGCCGAAGGCGTCGAATGTCCACTTGGGGCTCTACGATGGCTGCAGGCTGCCCTTCTCCATCCGTCGGTTGTTGTGCTGTTGAAATGGGATCCATCCGCACTTGGAAGACCTCCGACTCGATAGCTTGTGCGATCCCGGAGCCTGTATTAGTGACAAGCTTCTCCATGGCCGTGACTATGGATGAGACCTCGCCAATGGTAACGTACTCGAAGAATGCAACGTTTTCCAGGAGAAACCGTGAAAACTCTACGTGAGAGGGTATTGTCTGATCTGCATCGAGCTTGGTGACGTCAAAGTCTACCAAGCCGACAAACTTCTCTAAGAAGCGAATGCGATTTTTAGACTTGCTAATTTTGAGCACTTCGACAAGGAGATGTAGTTTCGCGCTAAAGGGATCTTCGGTGGCGCCTCGCACGTTATGCACGACATCCCGCTGGTATTGGAAAGCGGATTGCACAGCTTTCACATACTCCCTCTCCAGTACCGTCTCATGCTTCTCATGGAGTGCCCTGTGTTCATGGTACGCTAGCTCACTGATCCTAGAGATAGGACAGGTCTCCAAGGTAATCAGGGTGACGCCCGTCTCTTTCGGGTGTACCAAACCTTGACGGTTGATGGTACCAAGCACCTCCATGGCCAGGAAAGCGTGCTCATCTTGGGTGGCAAGAGCAATGCGAGTGATCTCCTTGAGGAACCTCTGTGTAGTAGCGCTAGCCACATCATCGAAGCTCGTGCTGCCCATGACTTTCAGGTCTTTCTTCACTTGCTCCTTACCTGCCGAGGCGGATGTTGCCGCCTGCTCTGAACGCCTTTCTTCTGCGAGGAGGAACTCCTTTAACGATCGAAGAATCATGGATTCCAATACAGGATTTCGCTCGTCGAATACTTGCTGAAAGGTCGTATATATATTAGCAGAAACGAAATTTCTCGGGTTAGACTGGCAAACAAGACCAACGGCATCGAGCGCTGGTCTCCTTACACCTTCTGGCTGGGATGGACTCGCGAATGGGATGATGACATCGACCATGAGTTTGGAGACCGGTCCGCCTGGCCACTTCGGAAACGGTGTTTTAAAGAGCTCGACGTGACTATCCAGATCGCAATGTTTACCAGCCATACCGACAATCAATGAGTACCGATCAAACTGCCTGATCTTCGTCTCATCGAGAGGGCCCTTGGCTGCCATTGCCTTGATCTTCTGAATGCCAGCAAGACTGGAACAGGCGAGACGCGCAAGGTGTTCCGTCGTCTGAAGTAAACCACTAATGATCCACAGACAGGCAATTACATCGTCGAGGAGCGTCCTGGTGATTTTGGAGACCGCAGGCATCAGGTCTTTCCTCACATCGGCAAGGAACTGAGTATGCACACTAGATACTTGAGGTAGCACGCGGCGGTAGATGACCACGACAGCCCTGGATACGGCCATGTCCTCACTTGTGCTGACACTAGCAATGTGCGGTTTCAACAGCCGAATCTGCTCAAAAGTGAACAGTTTGGGATCGGCTTTGGCAAAGATCATAAGAACCTGCAACGCATCCTTGCCAGCTGGGACAGCAGGATCATCCGATTCGACATTGTCTACCAGGTCGAACATACTCGCTACCAGTCTTGTGCAGACCTTGGCATTCGCGTCGGCGAATTTGGACTCCGGTGAAAGGATGGTCTGGAAGACCTTGTCCAAGATGGGAGCGGTATTCCCTTGCTTGACGGTCTGGACGATCAGAGCCACATGATCTGCGAGTGACTGCTTGAACGCCGTCGAGTCTTCTTCTCTGTAGAATGGGGAGATCCAGACTTCTTCAATCATCTGCCTAGCGAGTTCACGGACGCCTTCATCCGGATCCTGCATGCGATGGAGCAGCCCGTTGGCAATGACGCTTCGCACATCTTTGTTCTGGTTGCCGAGATAAATATCTCGGGCGAGCTTCATGGCCCGCTTCCTCACTCCGATACCCGAGTCAATGAATCTCTGGATCACGGTGGGAGTCATAGCTTGCTCCAGGCGGGGCCGCATACTGATGCATTTTCCAATAAGCCCAAGCGCGGAATCGCGTACTTGTGGGGAGGAATCGCTCGAACACTGGAGGATCAATTTGATGACGTTGCTATCGCCATCGAGAATGGTAGGATCGGTCTCGAGGACTTGATTGACGCTCTTCAAGCTCCGGCTCCGCACCGTAGCCTGATCTGTCGTCATGGACCCCATGAGGATATTGAGGATGTGGTCAAAGGACGAGCAGAAGCCGGATCGGAGGAGGATGATCGAATGCGAAAGCTTGGCATGGATATGGGTAACAGACTTGAAACTGTATTCCCTAGACAGCCATTTCGAGTCATCTATCATGTTGCGCAAGCGATAGGCCGTCTTCCCATATTCCGAATCCCGTTCATACCCGCCCTCTTCGTCTGGTTTGTAGCCGACGACCACCTGCGAAGCCCAGTCCGTGACCAAGTAGGAGATAGCACTGTTCAAATACTGATCCCCGGCAATGTGATCTTGGAGAAACTCCAGGCTAATGCGATAGGGCCCAAACCAGTTCAATGCTTTATCTGGCGAGGACCTACCCTCGAGAATGGTTAAGGAGAGATCGGCAAGCCATCTGCCCAGCTCGTCGGAATCAATGCCGTCGAAACTCACTGCAGCTTTGCGAACATGGGACCGTAGTCTGGAGATGGCGGCCGCCATGATGCCGAGCAGTTCGAGGGCCATATTCCTTGCTGGTGCCGAGTTCTTCTCGCCATCTGTGCGCTGGAGCATCATGTACATCAAAAGACGGAGGAGAAGCTCCGCGGCGGGCCAATCAGGGGAATCAAGGCAGGTCGTGAAGTCCTCGACGAACATGTCCAGCAGGTTTCGATAGGGCGTTTCCCCATTCTTTGTTGCATTAAGAGCACGCTCTACCATGAACTTGACGACATAGGAAGCATTGCGAGTAGCCGTATCCATCAGGGGCTTTGAGACCCCCTCGAGCTCTTGTAGCGCTGTCAGATGTTCAGAAGCAGCGTGATCTTCTGTCTTGATTTGGTACATGGGCCCTTGACTCTTGGGGGGTTTCGCTTGATGCCTATCGCCCTCCGTGTCATCCTCGGCGAGTGACTGTATCATCTCACCGCGGCGCTTTTCCGTGCGGTCATGGGTTTTACCGGCACTAGCTTGCACTAATCGCATGAGTAGAGCCGAGACGGGCTGGATACTGCCCCCTTCTGATAGCTTGAACTGCCGGGCCTTTTGCTTGCCTACTGGCAAGTCTCCTAAGGATGTCAAAATGCCATTGAATATACCTTGTCTCAGGGAAGGATTCATTAGAAAAACCTGCGTAAGCATGTTCATAGCGACGGAGCGGAGTCCATCGAACTTCTGTACGCCGATGACGGAGTCCTTTTCTGTATACGCATTTTCCACAAAGATAAGTCGAGAGGAGGCAAACTCTAAGGTGTTGATGGCAACTTCCGACACATCGATACTAGCAATCAGGTCGCACATGAGAGCGAACAGTCGCTGACTCGCAGTGAACAGTGTTCCGATGACCTTCTTGTGTACGGATAAGTGCCGGAACACACTAGCTGTGTCTCCAGTGCTCCGCAGCTCTGCCAAAGGTACAATGACGCCATCCATGACATTCCTGAAGAGGTTCAATGCTAGCTGAATTAGGTCCTCAGAATATAGCTGTTTCTCTTCTCGGCCACCACACATGATGCGTAGCGAAGTCCGGGCAGCCTTCAACCCAGCTTCAACATCAGGGAGCTGCTGTACCCACAAGCCTACTTCGACCTCGCCCCAACTCCTGCTGATCTGAAAATCGAGGGAGCTAGTTTGCTTCAATGCACCTTCGCTCAAGTTTTGTATGCGGAGAAGATCATCTACAGGTACTTGACGAAAGCACCCCAACTCTATAGCTCGCTTGATGAGTTGATGGGCCTTATCGTGAGCTGCTATGGTCATAGTAGGCTCGTCTTCGGATGTTAGAAATATCAGGTGAGAAGAACGCATCCCTGGCGCCGAAATCTGATCTTCACCTATGAAGATATCCTGGAAGAACTTGCGCAGATTGGTGAAGGCAAGGTTGGCCAGCTCGCGTTGGTTGAGATCCGTACTTAGAGGGTCTTCCTTTCCATCGTACTCCGTTCGTCTCCGCTTCGTCGATAAGTGAAGCGGTACATCTGGTTCGTCCGGCACAACAGCAAACTCTTCCTTATTAAAGGTTGCTGCAGGCAACTCGATGCTGATACTGATATTTGGTCGACTGTTTGACGGGGTCGGCGATGGTTTCTCGGGTGTCTTCTGGGTTGTGATTGGGGCCACCTTCGCGTGCTCCTTTGCACGCTGGGCGGATATAAGCGCCTGAAGCTCTTGTGGTGTTGGAGCTGGCACTGGCGTCTGTTTTGGCGGTGGTGCCGGTGCTGGTGCCGGTGCTGGTGCCGATGCTGGTGCCGGTGCCGGTGCCGTTGCCGTTGCCGTTGCCGGGACTAGTTTCGGTGCTGGATGGTATACTTTAGGGGCTGCTTGGCTTGTTGCTTGGCTGGCTGGCTGGCTTGCTGGCAAGCTTTGGGACTTCGGCGCCAGCGTTGACGACGGCGCAGGCTGCGTCAGTTTTGGGGACTGAGTTGATGCCTTCGCCGGAACCTGGGGTGGCACTTGAGGCAATATGGAGGGAGTTGCTGGTTTCACCATCAAATCTGCTAACGATACTGTCTGGGGCTGATCCTGACTTGGAAGACCTGAGTACGCTGGTTGTGTCTGAGGTGCCGGAGACGCAGGCTTTGGCGTAGAGTATAGGGAAGCAGCCTGGAACTCTCGCTGGCTCGGTAGATGGACTTCGATTCGGGACTTGTTCTTGGCAACAGCCTGCGCGTTTATGGAGGCGGGATTGTGCTTGACAACTTTGGACGGCTCCTGTTTAACCCGCACCTTGGGTGATTTCTTGTTGACTTTCGGAGGCATGGTTTGACCGTTCGACGCAGAAGCCTTTGGCGTTTCAGGTGAGGAATATCGAAAATCGACAGCTGTGTTCTGGTATACCATCCTAGTGAAAGGTGACAAGGTCTCGATCGAGCTCGAGCGTGCGGGTGTAGATTCGCTCGTGGAAGCTACCTGTGGGGAGGCCTTGAATTGACTGGGATCATGTACTCGTTGGTCAACCCGTACGCAAAACCGACTAGATAGTATGGTTGGAAAGTTATAACGAGGGAGCTGTGCTTACAAGTCTGTAATCTTTTGGGCTTTCAATAGGTTCTGCACAAACTCCAAGCTTCCCTCTAAGCGTTTAGACTGGTTGGGATTCCCAGCCTCTCTATTCAGGGCATCCAAGTCATCTCTGGAGACGAGATCGGAAACGGACGGGGCAAGAGGGCCTGATCCGATCGTCGGGTTGGTGATAATATCTAGGGTAGGATTGTGATATCAGCTATAAGTCGCGTTGTGGGAGCCGCATAGAGGTCAAGGTTGAGGGCACGCGTATGGAAGGATGGGAGGGCTTTGGAAATCATGTTTCCTCTAGTGCTCCAAGGTATCATTCTAAGCAGGCAGCCAGCTAGGCAGCCAGCTAACTAGAAGAGCAAGAGCAGGATACACGTATCGCATCGCATCGGGGGAAGGCGCGCAAGGTGTGCAAGTTCAACGAAACGGCAGGAGGTAGTCGGGCAGGCGCAGGTAGGTAGGTAGGCAGGTAGGTAGCTCTTACCGGATTCGAAAGGAAACACGGAGGTAAAAGGAGTGTAGGGCAGCGCCTCGTCCAGCGTAAAGGCTCTCTGGGAATACTGTTTTTGTGGTTTGCGATCATGATGAAACAGTTGCTGTTGTTGCTGCTGCTGCTGCTGTATTTGTTGCTGCTGCTGCTGCTGCTGCTGCTGCTGTCGTTGATATATATCTTCGTGTGTGAGTTGCTGTCCTCGATACGGAGGGATGCCATTGTGGTATATGCCGCCGGCACCACCAACACCGCCAACACCACCACTACCACTACCAGGCTGAAAGTGCGCCATGATGAGCGACCCGTCCTTCCCTTTACCTCGAAGTTGACCGGACGGGAGGAAAACAAGCTACAGGTACTTTCGGATGATGCGATCACCAGAATCTCATCGCGCCCTCACTCCTCCGAACCGAGATGGACCTGTACTGGGGCGGCGGCCGCGTCTTGTGCGCCATGTGTAGTTTGGAGAGAACAGGATCGAGTTTCAAATGATCATAAACACCCAACCTAGCATGTAGGTATGTTAGTTAGGATGCGGCTATCAATCAATGAGCGACTACCGTAGGCACTATTAGATTCAAGGTTCCTATCTTATCTTAGCAGCTTGGGTATGTACATTGCCGTACATACACAATGCAGGGCAGTTACGTACCTGCGTGCTAGATGTGTACCATACGACTAGGTACTTCGTACTTGCCTGGAGTCCGTGAATCGAATGGAACCTGAGAATGTCCGGTGAACTTTGAGCTGCAAAAGTGGACCGAAGGCTTCATTTCAAGATGCAGGCAGTAGGCAGGCAGGGGGTGATAGAACTCCAGCGCTGCTGGGCTGCTGGGCTGCTGGGCGCCAGTGTTGGTTGTTAGTTGCATACCTAGTGGCTAGGTATAGTAGCGTATAGTGTCATCTTGCATAACTCGGTATCTATACACTTAACCCGAACATGAGCAGCGCAAGCAGCCAACCTAAGGTCAACTAAAATTTTGGAGAACCAAGCAGAGATCGATCTGAATCCCATCTATCATCACCTGCATCATTCCCAATCGTGCTGTACCTCCCTCCTTCTACTTTTTGAAGGTAGCAATTCCTAGATTGGCCGAGGATCTGAGCCCCTTGTCGAAAATGGCTGCAATTGGTTCCCTAGTATTTTGCACCGACTGTGGCAACCTCCTCCCGGTGTCCAAGGGCAATGTCAAGAACATCTTGAACTGCGAATGCTGTGGTGCAGAGAACAGAGGTGTGTTCGCCCCGGCGTCGTCCCATTGCCTCCCCTGGGAAACCGGGTCAATTCTGTCTTATGGTCTTGGTTGATTTACTCACGCTTGTCGTCCCTATAGATACCGCCTCTAAAGTCGTTGCTACCCAGAGCAAGCCTTCGGATTTCCCTTCCTTGCTACGACAGAAACTCTCCATCGTCAAGACCGTCGAGCGGCATAAGATACAAACAGAAGCCCTTTCCAACGAGACCTGTGAAAAATGCGGACGGAGCGAGGTCAGGTTCTCGGCCGTACAGCTGCGAGGCGCGGATGAAGGCAGCACGATCTTCTATACCTGCGCATGCGGTCACAAGTATGTCGGCTGTGCCGCCCTAGGGTCTAACTTTTCACGAGGAACAAGTGACTAACAACGGTATCATCTAGATGGAACACAAATAACTGAGAAGTCTGCGGCCAAGAATCGCCCAATTACGCCAAATGCGCCAGATCGAATAATATAAATAGGGGCTCCTTGGGGCTCCTTTACGGAAGAGCGGGCCACGGAGAAGGGAACAACCATGCTTGTCAGGGCTGTCAGGGTATTCTACAATTGACCTCAAACCAACGCCCCCGAATTTCCTACCTATGCCGCGACCTTGGGCGCCTCGGGAATCAGCGCGTACTCAGCTTGATGCGACTGTTCGAAATCGGCCATATCCAAAGCAACGATGACGCTGTCGCGGACCACCTTCTCCTTGTCATGGAGAAACTTTTTCAAGATATCTTCTACTCCTTCCTCTTCGCCTAGACTGCCGAGCGCCTCGGCTGCTTCGTGCCGGACCATGCTCGCCTCCTCGAGATTACTTAGCGAGGCCGTGAGAGCGGGGATGGAGGCCGGATGGGAGAGCTGGCCGAAGACGAAGGCAATTTCGTGCCGGAAGAGCGCGGATGGATCTGCGAGGCCCTTGGCGAGAGCATGGACGGCGGGTACGGCTGTTGGTAGATCTGGCGGCGACGCCAGGTCGCGCAGCGCAAACATGGCGCGGTATCTGAGGAAAAGCGGCGCATCTGTGTCCATCAGGGTCTTTTCGAGCTGCTCTACCGTTTGGTCGGCTTCGGGCATTGAGGGTGCCGGGTCTATGGAGGCGAAGTCGCTGCGTCGTTCTTAAGTTAGTCTCAGCAGCCCACAGCATAGATGAGCATTCGCACGATGAATGTGACTGGCCGCTTTTACCTCTGGCGTAGTTTTTCGCTTCTTCTTTGCTCCGAGTTCTCCCACTCTATTCTGTCGATGGCGATCTCGCATGTCTCCTTGATAACCACCTCTTCGCCCGGCCGGTCTCTGAACTCGCACAGTATATCTAGATTGCCGGCCTTGCCTAGGGCCCCGAGCGCCTCGGCCGCCTCGTGTCGGCACATCGTATCTTCTTGTAGATCGGCTAGGACGTTCCTGAGCGGCGCGATTGCGGCATCGTTTTCGGACTGGCCGAGACAGTAGGCCAGTTCATGTTTCAGGAGGGCGGAGGGCGAGGTGAAGCCGGCGGCGATGGCGTCGATGGCGGCGAGGGCCTCGTCGCCGGTCTCGTGCCGAGCGAGGTGCTTGAGGGAGAAGAGCGCGCGAAACCGGATGGGTAGCGGGGTAGATTCGGAACAGAGCGACTCGCGAAGACTGGTGATGGTCGCTATCGTGTCTTTGGCTGATGCCATCATGTCGTGCAGTCACGGATAATAATAAAACAAGAATGTTTTGGTACTTTGCCTTGGAAAGGGAATAGATTGCGCGCGTCTGCTATTCCAGAGGATCTCGAATCGCAAGCTACCGCTGGGTAGGTACTATAGAGTGCGAACCCCCCTTATCAGAAAAAATATTTGGGGGAGGAGGGGCATTATACTTATCGGTAAGTAGATCAACCGATAAGATGGAATCCCACCCCACCAGACTGGTACCTACCTAACTATAGGCTGCACATCCCTAGGTTGTAGGCGCGTGGTAGTACCTACGTCCCACTGTGACACTGTCCATCCCGCTCTCTGGTCAAACTACAGTTTACTGAGGCACAGTAAAGTACATACGTTAGCATGCCCCCTTACTGCTTCAGTGCTTGTAGAGGTAGCCCTGAAACTCGAAAGTCCCAGAGAAGTAAGAATTGGGTTGGCTGGTGCATCCTTGATGTTTACTTCTTCCACCATTACTTAGCGTTTGGGCGTGTATAAGTGCAGAAAAGAAAACACACAGAATTGGCCATATTAAGTCGGCGTCGTGTCTTTTCACGGAGGACAGAAAAACGAAAGAAAGATAAACTCACCCCGCGAGGCAGATCGTCACAATGCAGGAACCAGACGCTACCTAGGTAGATCATACGTACATACCTAGTATCCAACATGCATGGCCCCTATGTCTATTTGTTCTGATATCCCTCACTTGGAAATGCGTGTTATTATAGTTGCTCGTCTCCATTTCATCACCATTTTGTATCAGCGTCCCCCCCCCCCCCAACCCTCTACCCTCTACCGATTTGAGCTGGCTGCAGGTTCCTTGGCCACTGGTAATCCATTGATGTATCTAACATCCTAAGATTATGTACACAACTAGCCGCAGACATGTACGCAATGGTTCTACGTACTAGTTGGAGGCGTAATTTCATCTTCAACATGGCAGAATGGGATGTGAGTGCTGGTTTGCGAATGAACGGATCCCACAGCAAGCTTTAGAGGTGACTCCAAGTTTTATTGATAAAAAGCTGTTACATTCATGACTATTACTCGTCAGGCTTCTAATCACCGTTGAACCTAGGTACGAGTGAAGCTGTTACAAATGTCGGGAGGCGCTTGTCGCTAGTTGAGGGAAACGGCCCGTCTCCTAGGGATATAATGCGAGTTATGGTACTTCGAAGAAGTCAGAGTAAGCAATCACCCAATATAATGTAGAGATCAACTGCTTATTTATCGCTCCAATTTCTTTTGTAAAGAGTTTCTGCACAAACTGCTGTTTGTCTGGCACCTGCCAGATGGGGTTTGCTCAATGGGCAGATTAGAGAGGATATACCATGCTGTTCCTAGTCTATAGGAAGCGGCCTATAAGGCATATATCACGACGTTTTATTGCCATTATACTAGGTAGGCTCGGACGTAGATCAGGTCGGTGGCCCATAAAGGCTCGGCTAGAACCGAGTTGAAGTCGCACCGGCCCAGGGATCCTGTCCACCATCGGACGGTCTACCGCTATCGTAGCATCGTCCACCTCTCCTTTGGGAAGACTAGGACCCCCTTTCGGTTTGATGAAACTCGCATATGGCCCGACTTCAAGTTCTCGTTGGCGCCAACTACCTGTTTTGAGCGCTTCGGCCGGGATTTTTGGCTCGTCTAGTTGTGGCTATGTTGCCAACATGTCAGGGGGGCGCCGGCGGATGGTCTTACTTACATAGTATAGATAGTAGCATGTTCGTCGTCGAATTACTTGAGATGGCTCAAGCCTTTGGCAAGATATTGTGCCTCTCTATCTAGCGGCAAGGTACCAGATGCAAAATCTAGCAGCTCACTCTCTTTAATACATGCTGATCCAGTCACTCGCTTCTACCTACAATCGTTTAATATAACAATCATCACCTCGTTCTCCCGTTGCATTCACAGCTAACATAACTGATTTAACCTGTTTTTTTTGCTCATATCTGTATATACACCATGAAGCCCATAACTTTCGCGTACCTTCTCGCCCCTATGGGTGCTATGGCCGGACCCTGTCGCCATCAGCCTTCCTCCTCATCCACGGCGGCCGAAGTCACACCCTCTGGCACCACGGCATCATCTCTATCGACGGAAGCGCCACCGACGACTACAACTGTGCCGACTACGTCGTCCACGGCGGAAGTGCCCCCGACGGTCACGCCGTCCGTGACCACCACTAGCATCACCAGCGCAGCTACGAGCGCCAGCGCCAGCGCCACCAAGCAGCCTACCGGAACCACCCAGCAGCCGGCACCCACGGCGGGCTCCGGGATCGACGCGCTCTTCAAGGCCAAGGGCAAGCTGTACTTCGGCACGGCGGCGGACGCGGGGACGCTCTCCAAGGCGGCGAACGCGGCGCTCATCGACGGCGGCTCGGACTTCGGGCAGCTGACGCCGGAGAACAGCATGAAGTGGGACGCGATCGAGCCGTCGCGGGGCGCCTTCAGCTTCGCGGGGGCCGACGCGCTGGTGGCGCACGCCGAGCAGCACGGCCTCAGCGTGCGCGGCCACACGCTGCTCTGGTACCAGCAGCTGCCGGCGTACGTCGAGGCCATCGCGGACGCGGCGGAGCTGACGCGCGTGATCGAGGACCACGTGAGCGCCGTGGTCGGGCGGTACAAGGGCCGGGTGCGCGCCTGGGACGTGGTCAACGAGATCTTCGCCGAGGACGGCGGGCTGCGCGACTGCGTCTTCTCGCGCGTGCTGGGCGAGGACTTCGTCCGGATCGCGTTCGAGGCCGCCCGCGCCGCCGACCCCGACGCCAAGCTGTACATCAACGACTACCACCTCGAGAGCGGCACCGCGGCCAAGGTCACCGCCGGCATGGTGCCCCACGTCAAGAAGTGGCTCGCGGCCGGCGTGCCCATCGACGGCATCGGCTCCCAGGGCCACCTTGGCGGCGCCAACGGCGACGCGAGCGGTGAGCTGGCCGGGCTGCAGGCCCTGGCTTCCACTGGGGTAAGCGAGCTCGCTATCACGGAGCTGGATATCGACGATGCGCCTGCGGACCAATACGTCGCCGTCGTGGATGCTTGTCTCGCGGTCGAGGCTTGCGTTGGAATCACGGTGTGGGGCGTGAGTGATGCTGTAAGTACCTTACCAAGTAGCCCCCTCTCCTAAGACGAACGCCCTCTGAAAAGAACCTCTTCCCCTTCCCCCGATCCCCATGACTGCTTTATTTGCAGTTCCGTTACACAGAGTTCTCTCCGCATTATGTTCTGTTACTCGGTTAATAACTCCCTTGACAGGACTCTTGGCAATCCCAGAGCTCTCCTCTGCTATTTGATGCAAACTATCAGCCGAAGCCTGCGTATGATGCTATTATTGCAGCTCTCTCGTGATTTCAACCCTGCTCTGTCGAGATGGAAAGATGAAACTGGCTTCGCACCTTTGGACTAGCCAATTTAGTAATTGCGCAAAGACGCAATAGAAGATGCATATATATGTAGTAGTAATATAAATTTGATATTATTGGGCGCCTTGTCATCAAGGAAACAACCGTCTATGCACCCCTACGATATGCCAGCTCGATGCAACATCAAAGTGTGGTGGTCAAGTAAGTAGGTACTTATAAGAAGTGGTCCCTGTTCGTATGCACAGGGACATGGGAGAACAAAAAAGAAGAAGAAAAAAAGTGAAGCCCAAGCTCGGAGTTGAAGCAAGACTTCAGGAAAGACACGCGAAGCGAACGAACGCTGAGAAAGAAAAAAAAAAAAAAAAAAAAAAAGCAAGGAAAAAGGGCAAAAGGTTATGTTGAGCTAGGCCCGGCCCGGGATCGAACCGGGGTTTCGGGAAGATTCTCGTGAACTATCAAGTTTCCTTGCTATGTTTTCAGAATCCCACGTCCTGACCACTAGACTACCAGGCCGTTGCTTGGCGAATTTTGGAATTACTCGCTTATATATATGCGGCTTGGTGCTCCGAGCAATGGGTAGGCTAGAGCCTACCTAGTTACGAAGTACGAAGTAGTTGTCTTAGCAATACGCACTTTGGTAGCAATAACAATGCCGCCGAGGAAATTCTTTTTACGTAGTACTTTTCTCGGTTATATTAGCCCGGAAGCGGCGAAGAGAATGTGCTAGTCGCCACGCTTGCGGAGGCCTAAAAATGCAGCTGTAAATTGAATACACGGACACCTGTTGTACATACAAGGTATGTATATCATATAGATATTAGCATTACCTTAAGGTATTTGTGTATGTCTCATATGTATACCCGTACAAACCTATCACTGTATTGCCCCCTACCTATGTATGACAGGCAGGTAATGTAAGATGTTATTGTACGAAGGTAAGTGACCAATGCCAATTGCCTCAATCTACCTGAACGGTTTTTCCAGGCCGGTCATTTCCATCGGCTGATATCAATTCTTTTGACCTGCGTTTGCTAGTGAAGGTGGTTCCACTGTCCACATCACCATCACCCGTTATTCTCGTAAAAGCCAAAAGCTGCCTAGGCCTACATAGCAGCATAGGTACTTAAGCAACTGCTAGGTACCTAGGTAGCATCTACATACCTACACATACACATGTAGGTAACCTTCTACTGCCTTCTAATGACTCCATGGCCCCCTGAGCTGCCATACATATAGGCAACCTATAACTTAACCCATGATTCATACCTTACATCAACCTTGGCATCTTCATTGGAAACTTCAATATCTGTCACCTAGCTGAGTACTTGCTT
The DNA here is from genome assembly GCA_022225965.2 of Diatrype stigma. Taxonomy (NCBI): domain Eukaryota; kingdom Fungi; phylum Ascomycota; class Sordariomycetes; order Xylariales; family Diatrypaceae; genus Diatrype; species Diatrype stigma. Next base: position 49,986 of record JAKJXP020000088.1, read on the forward strand.
AGTAGCTAGGTAGCCTGGCAAAGGACTCCAAGAGCCTATCTTCTCATGCGTCTGACAGCCTCAAGAAATCTTAGAGTTCTTTCGAAGATGGCGTTACATTCTGCCGCCGCAGACAATTCCAAGCTAATCTGTATGTTGTGTCGCCCACCTCCTTTTTTTAGCCCCTCCAATCACCTGCGCCTATGCAGGCACACATGCAACCAAGTCGAGATGGCGACATGACGTGACGTGACGTGACGAGACGAGACGAGACGCACAGGCTAACCACCACAACAGTCGCTCCGGCCGGCACGGAAGCGCACGGCCAGGCGGAGCAGTTCACCAAGGCGGGGCCCCTGACGCGGCGGGACCTGGACGCGACATCGCCGATCCGGCAGTTCCACCGGTGGTTCGGCGAGGCGCAGCGGTCGGGCCTGCCCGGGTGCGCCCACCCGGAGACGTGCTGCCTGGCGACGGCGGCGCTGCCCTCGGGCCGCGTGTCGTCGCGCGTCGTCTACCTCAAGGAGCTGGAGGACGAGAGCGCCCGCGGCAGCGGCAGCGGCAGCGGCAGCGGCAGCGGCTTCGTCGTCTACAGCAACTTCGGCACCAGCCGCAAGGCCGCCGACCTCGCCACCAACCCCTGGGCCAGCCTGACCTTCTGGTGGGAAGGGCTCGAGCGCCAGGTCCGCGTCGAGGGCCGCGCGGCCCGCCTCACCCCCGAGGAGAGCCAGGCCTACTTCGACACCCGCGTCCGCGGGAGCCGCATCGGCGCCTGGGCTAGCCGCCAGAGCCAGGTCCTGCGGCCGTCCAACAGCGCCGACAATAACAACGGCGGCAGCAGCAGCAGCGGCAGCAAAGATAAAGACGATGCTGATGACGCGGACGACGGGCGGAAGGAGCTGGAAGGGTGGGTGAGTGAGGCGGAGGAGCGGTTTCAGGGCGAAGAGCGGATACCAGTGCCCGAGTATTGGGGCGGGCTACGCATCATCCCCGAGTCGGTCGAGTTTTGGCAAGGGAGGCCGAACCGGCTGCACGATCGGTTTCTCTACACAAAGGAAGAAGGCACAACAAAGGATGGGGGTGCCGTGTGGACTCTGAATCGGCTGAGCCCGTGAGGTGGTCCATTCTTTGTTTGTCGAGTCGAAAGATCATTTGCAACTGCATAGCCCCCGATTGATGGGGGATGAACAAGTTCATGAAATATTGTTTCGCAGTCCCTCTGTCGCCGAGACCTTGATTAGGCTTTATACCCGTCCTCTTGTTGAGGACCGGCTTGTGATCATCTATCGCTCAGATTTCCATCTCGAGCTGCGCCATGGGTGCGATAGTCTTGGTGCCAGTAGCACAATTCAACTTCCGTCGAGTTCTACAAAGCAGGAAGATTGGTTGGTGACAGAACATTTCAGTATCTATTAAAACTACGCTACGAGCTGAATACATCACAACTGCGAAAAGCTTTCCTTCAGACATGTAGCCCTAAAACCCTGTTTGTATATTGTCAACCTATGCACGCCATTGCACAATCTCGAGATATTATAAGGTACTATGGCCATGTCTCACTAGTAAGTTAGCCTGGCCAAGAGGGTTCATTATTACAGAACGCAGAACGCAGAACGCAGTTCTGAGACATTGTCCCATTGCAGGCCGTTAACAATGACGAGCTCCCATTCCTCGGCCGCATCTTGTGGGTAGCAGGCCTTTGTCTCTGAAATATGTAAAGGTAAAGCTTCTGCATTCAATAAGCTCGCCACGATACCATGGCATATAGTTGATATGGCCGTTTTCATCATGCTGCCAAATCGGTCGAGGTTTTCACAAAGCCGAGGGGGTTTTCTTTGTCTGCGCTTTGGTTGCATAATAAAACGTAGTATAATACATTCCCATGCGTATTCCTTCTTGGTCTCTTCTCGGGTCGCTATTGTTTGTTATGATACCTGTGAGATTGCCCCTATATCGTTGAAACGGCATCATCGTGCCCCCTATTTCAAGAAGCAGCAGTGATTTTCTGGCTGTCATGATTATCGACAGCCGGTCAGGTATACAGATCTTTTCTACAGGCCGTGGTGAGAGTCGAAAGGCAGGGGCCGAGTTCTCACGGAGTCACTGAATATACCCATACACAGCTCCTCTGTATTTCTTAAAGGCGACTATAGCAGGCAGGCATCATGAGCAACCAGCAAATCTTAAGGGATATCCGAGGAAGACGTGCTGTGCTTACGCAGGCGGTGACGGCTTTCAATACCTTCCTGAATGACGCCACAAAGTTCCCGACAAATGGAAGTGCAGTCGACTACAAAACGATCCAAGAGCTCGTGAATAAGCACTATGCGACTGCTCTACAAAGCCACATGGCGATTGCCCAGCGCTTTGCGGAGGCCAATACAGTAGACACTCTAAAGTTCAATGTGAGACTTAATATCAAAGATCCCGCGGAGCGGCAAGAATGCCAGGACATTCTCAAAGAGCATGCTGCCTATCTCGCGATGGTTGTCGATGCGATAGACAGCAAATGGAATATCGACTGGGGAGCATCCAGTAAAGAGATCCAGGACAACTCGGACTGGGTGACGGGAAAGCTGGACAGAGCGACCAAGGACCATTTCAAGACCGGTCAACATGGAGATATACTCAAACTCTACAAGAGGTATGCGGATTGGTTGGGCACCCAGCAAAGCGCCTTGTCGAAGCTGGTCGCATCCAATGGCGGCAGTAGCCAAAGTCAACAAAACAACGCCAGTAAGCCAGCCAGTACGTCAACCGCAGCCAATACATCAACCGCCGCCAATACATCAACCGCCGCCAATACGCAAAAGCCGGCCAGTAGACCAAAGCCAACCAGTACATCAACCGCCGCCAATACATCAACCGCCGCCAATACGCAAAAGCCAGCCAGTACGTCAACCGCCGGCAATGCGTCAACGGCAACCGCCACCGTCAATGTTGGTGGGTGGTATGGAGATGGAGATGGGAGGGAAGATAAGCTCATGACCAACATGCTGTACGAGGATATTGTCAATAACTTCGACGCTTACTGGGCGGCAAACCATGAGGACATCTTGAAGGGAGACGGGGCCCATACTTCCATGCTTACCGATTACCTTGAGAATGCTCTGCAGGTCCTCGGAAAGACCGGTAATGGGTTTGAGGATCAGATCATCCCAGGGCTCCTCCCCCCTCGTGATCTGGATCAGACATTCTCCCTGGAAGGTGCGAACAACTTCGATGATCACAAAGGATGGAGGAACAAAAAGGGGTTCAACCATTACAAAGCCCTCCTGGGGGGCGATATGTCCTTATATGAGGAAACCCCTACGCCAGGGGTGTCGAGGCTGGATAATCGGAGATACCAAACGGGGAAGCTAAAGGGTGGTGCGAACGGGAGCAAACGCGCACGCACGGCGGTGAACTTCCGGTACACCCAGCCAGGGGAGGAACTAGTAAGGCTGAGGTACCACCAAGGCTTGAGAAGGGGTACTCCAGCCGAACTGCGGCTTCTGCCGAAAGCCGTTTCGCAGGTGCAGGGCCTCAGGAACTTTGAGGTGATTCTGAACAACTTGCGAGAACCCGTCATGCTTCTAGGCAACGACCCTGACGAGCAGCCAAGACAAAAGAAAAACACCTTACGGCAGCTCCTCCGAGCGAGCATAGGACGTGCCAGATTACCCCAGGACTTCTCTGATATCGAGGGCGAGACCGATGTGGACCAGCTCAATGACTTGTTGGACGAAGTGGATTTGGAAATCAAGGACATAACGCAATCAGTGGAGGATTATATCGAGGACTACAGCACCGCGGTGACCACGCCAGACACCGCCGACCAATGGGAGGTAGACGGGCGCCGGTTCGAGGAAAACACGGATAGACCCGACGAGTGGGTACTGCAAGTCTTCCAACTTTGGTACCATCATAGCCGCCGACTTGCCTTGACCGACAGGCTGTTTGAGCTGAACGAGGCGACCGAAGCAGAGCTCCTGAACGCGGAGCGGGACAGGCTTCAAGGCCTCCAACTCCACGAGCGGGTGTGGAACATATGGGACATGATCCACAGCAACAAGGACATGAGGCCTAGAGCGAGCCAGACAACCAAGGCGTACAACGCGATGCGTCGCAGACGTCGTACGGCCCTCATAGGGATATGGGACAAGGAAATCCAGGGCATAGAGAACGAGGTGAAAAGGCTGACTCGCCGCCCACGAAGCCAGTCCACTACTGGGCAGAAGTCCCCCACTACTCAGCAAGAGCCTCCCGCCAAACCACCGCCTAGCTCCTCTCGGCCTGCCGCCCAACCCCCGGCCCCAGCCCGGGTCCCCGATAGCGAGGCGGTCCGGCTGTCGGAAACGCTCAACGCGCTCATAGGGCTGCGGGCCTCGTACGCCGCCTCGCGCGCCGACGACGTGGCGGCGCGGGACAAGCTCGACAGCGAGGACCCGCTCAGCTTCCACCGGATCAACCAGTACAACATCAACATCCGGGTCAACAACCAGATCATCTGGTCGTTGGACGCGCGGATCGAGCAGATCCACGCCGGGACCTACAACCCGGCCGACAAGGACGCCAGCAAGCGGCCCTTCGACCCGGCGCCCTTCGACGCGCGGGAGCAGCACGTCGATCCGCCTGTCAAGAAGAGGCGCCTGCCGCTGGGCATCACGAGCTACGCGCCCGGTCCCATGCCGGGGGAACATCCCATGCCGGGTATGCCACGAGTTCTGATTGGTGGGCGTCATTATGGCAATGCCGGGTACTACACGGACCCTCAGCCTCCCCCTCCCGCCATAGATTGGCCGTACGGTCCGGACCCGGACGATCCTTCAAACAGCCCTCCACACAGCCCTCCTCCTCCTCCTCCTCCTCCTCCCCCTCCCCCTCCCCCTTCTCCTCCAAACGACACGAGAGGCCCGAGAAGCCCGAAAGGCCCAACCAGCCCTCCGACTCCCCCTCCAAAGGACACGAGAGGCCCGAGAAGCCCGAGAGGCCCAACCAGCCCTCCGAGACCTCCAGGGCCAACCACGCCCCCTGGGACCCCCAAGCATCCCGGGCTTCCCCCGTTACCCCAGCGACCCCTAACTCCAACGAACACCCGCACCACTTCCTTGAAAAACACCCAGGACACGCTCGACCGGCTGAAACAGAAATTAGCGGACCAGGAGGCATCATTGAAGGCAGCGGGGGAGAAGGCAAAGGCGGCGAGAAAAAGGAAGGCGGCGAGGAGGGCCCAGAGGGTCCCTGCCCCGAACCCGGACGAAGAGAAGGCGAAGCGAAAGGCGGCGGCAGACGCGAAAGCCAAACCGGACGCAGATGCGAAAGCCAGGCAGAGGGCGAGAGCGAGAGCGGATTTGCAGGCACGACGGGACGCGTTGGCCAAGGCGCAAGCAGAGGCGCAGGCACGTCGGGATGCGGCGGCCAATGCGGAAGCAGACGCCAAGGCACGACGGGACGCGGCGCGCTCAGCGGCGAATAGTGCTCGTGCAGCAACGGATCCTCAAGCAGCAGCGGATGCCCAAGCAGCAGCGGACGCCCAAGCAGCAGCGGATCTGCAAGCAGCAGCGGACGCTCAAGCAGCAGCGGACGCCCAAGCAGCAGCGGACGCCCAAGCAGCAGCGGATCTGCAAGCAGCAGCGGACGCTCAAGCAGCAGCGGACGCCCAAGCAGCAGCGGACGCCCAAGCAGCAGCGGACGCCCAAGCAGCAGCGGACGCTCAAGTAGCAGCGGACGCCCAAGCAGCAGCGGATCTGCAAGCAGCAATAGACGCCGGCCAAGCCAAGACGCCGCCCATAGCATCGACGGCCACCCAGGTGGCAACGGTGCCAGCGAACCCGGCCGTGGATGCGGCGCGGCAGGCCGGCCTCGACGACACGGACCCGATCCCGGGCTCGGACGGGTGGCCGGCGCTCAAGCGCATGTTGCGGCGCGTGGCGATCGCGGCCAGCGCGCGCAAGGTCCGGGAGGACATGAACACGCTAGCACCATCGGCGAGCAGCAGCGGCCTCCGACCGCCGCCGAACACCAGCAGCAGCCAGACCGTGCAGGCCAACAACCAGGGCGCGTGGATGTACGGGCGGCCGACGGGGCCGGGAGCGACGCGGCAACAGGCGGACATGCTGGCGCGGTGGCGTGCGGCGTTCCCGCACGGGCGGAAGGTCCTCACCACGCCGGGCGACGACCTGCTGTGCGCGCTGTACGCGTCGGTGCTGAGCATACAATCGCAGCACCCGGACATCCCCGCGCCGTCGATCCAGGAGCTGCAGCAGCTCAACCTGTCGGACCCGGCGCAGCTGGCGATCAAGCAGATGATGGACCAGCTGGACCCGGTGCGCGGGGGCGGGAACTATAACCTGACCATCGACCACATCGCGGCCTTGATCGCGGCGTGGGCCACGCGCAATGGCTACGCCTTCACCGTCTGCGTCGAGATTAAGAGCCCCGACGGCGACAGGACCCCGGTCTTCTACAGCGGCGGTAGCAACGTGCCTATCGAGGAGACCCGCGTCTTGTGGCTTTATCACAACAACAGCGGCCACTACTCTGGGTTGCGGCAGCTCCTCCCGGGGGAAACGGGATATCGTTGAAGCTAGGGGCATGTGAAGCGGACCCGACGGTGTGATCGAGGCATCGGAGTCACAGTGTGTGGTTTCGAGTACGGTCGGAGGAGTTCCTTTGATTCTGTTTGTTGGATGGATGGATGGATGGGTAGATGGACAATGCCTTTGTCAGTGACCGGGTCATCATGAGGTGGAATGGAAGACCAAGTACCTACCTAGGGAGGTAGCAAAGTGGACTTGTCCGACCTATGCAATATTAGCATGACGTTTCATTTGTTCATTGAAAAATACATACGGTTATTCTTGTGCTATCTATCGTTTCCCGCAACATCAACCTCGCAAGTAGACGTAGGCGCGCACATGTAGCGAATTCTCATATCCATTCATTCCTGCCTATGTAATTTGGGGGGCCCTCCAGAAACGCCCACTTGCACAAATACCACAATCCACAACGCCCAATGCGTGGGCCCCCTCGAAGTGCCATACTCATCATTAATTTACATTCGAACCCGTGCGGTAAATGGCCAGTACCTTTTGCGCGCGTGTGCCATAGTGTCTGTCCAGAAAAATATGGGTATCAAAGGAAGTAGTCCGCCACCGGTTTCTTAGCGGGCATCCCTCTCGAATCCTGGGGTGCCGCCTGGAATACCCGGTACCTTCGGGCTGGGCCGTTCTTGAGCCCATCTCCTCCCTCCATCATGACGCCGCGCATGACACCGCCGTCGCTCCGTCCGACGTCACCGTTGCTGCGGCTCAGCACGCTCTCCCCTCCGCCATCTTCGGAGAGTTCTAGCACGGCGGCGACGTTGCCACAGCGGTAGCAGTAGTTTGGGGCCGACCACACGGTCACGATGCTCGCATCGAACATCTCCTTAAAACCTTCCATGACAAGCTGGTGAGCTCGCGCGATGAGCGACAAGTCGTTCCTGTGATTGAAAACCTTGACAATATCATGTCCAAATAGGAAGCCTGCGCCGCGCGGCGAGAGACCCCAGCCGTCTATCTCATCCGGGTCTGACCAAAGAAGATCACACATAGCTCCTTCGTGGGGCACCTCTTGCTTCCGATCGAGCAGGCGTATCTTATCGACTGTGTCGATGAGCGGTGACAAGCCCCCATGTACGCAAAGCACTGCGCCGGCAGGATTTCCGTTGCTACCTCCGCTTGATCCCGATGCGCCAGATCCAGGTGGACCGGTCTTGGACGGGGTGCCGTTCGGACTGCTTTGTTGCTGCTCTCTGTTATTGTGGCGGGAAAAGTAACTGATTCTGTCTCCATCTGCATTGCAGACTTCTATCTCCAGATCCTCATCCTTGTACCATTCTGCTGTTGTAGCATCGTTAGACGGCGTGAGGTGATGAGCTGCGCCGAGGACAATAGCACCGAGCGCAAGATAATCGAAGATATCACAGCAGTATCGCCATACATTTGCACTGCCGTATTTTCTGAGGCATTCGTCGTAGAAGCCATAGACTGTGGTGATTTGGCGAGATTCATGATTGCCCCGAATGAGGGTCATGCGGTCGGGGTATCGAACTTTGAGGCATAGCAGTAGGAGAAAGGATTCGAGGGAGTAGAAACCGCGATCGACAAAGTCACCTATGGCATTTGGAATATTAGCGACCAGGCTGGGTATGAGATACCTAGGTAGTGTTTCCTATAGAGTTCCATACCCATAAACAAATAGTTGGTATCCGGGGGGTCGCCACCGACTCGGAACAACTCCATTAAGTCGTGAAACTGCCCATGAATATCGCCACATATCTGCGAATGACTGCGTCAGTGGTTTCGCGCTCTTCTTTCATGGGTATACAGCACGACATACCGTGACTGGGGCGGCAACTGTCACGATGTTACCCTCCTCGATCAGGAGCTCTCGAGCTTTGTGGCAGAGTTCTCGAACCTGGGCTTCTGGTATTGGGCGGCATGCCCGTAGCTGGGCGATCGCCCTATATTAATTGCGAACCACGGTCAGCGAAAACAGCACGCCGACTTCCCTACGCCCTACTCCCTTGCCATGGCTCGTGGGAGGTACTCACTGATCCAGGTCGCACATATCTGCGACGGTTAGGACGACGCGTCAGTCGGTTTGCAGAACCAGGCAAGGCCGGACTTAGTGGCAGTGATCCTGTGAGTAGCAGAATGCAGTGCTTCTTCTGAGGTCATAACATAAAGTTAAGCGTCCGACGGTGTCTTGGTATTGATTGATGACTGTTCTGTGTATAGCCGATGTCGCATGAGTTTGTCAAGGCGGCAATAGCAGAAAACCGCAATAGCACCCCAACTTTAGAAGAATGGTTGATGATGGCGCCAAACTGACCTACTGCCACCCTCTCTGCCTCTATGAAGTACCTACATGTAGGTCGGGAGGTAGGTACATATGTAGGTACCTTGGTATGTATGTACGGTACCTGCCCTAACTGCGGACCTAACAAAGTTAATTACATCCAATGTAGTTAGTTGCCAAGTCGTTACGGAAGACTACTGAAGTCATTTACTATGGGCCATCGTTGGACCCCCTGTAACAGTTTACCTAGGTATTATATGTGGTCCAAGCTTAACTTTAAAACTGAGGCGGAGGCTGAAATGTAATAAGCCTCAAATGGACCTGACCTTTCACATGCAAGACCAATATGATTTTGTTTCAGGCCCAGGGGTCACTGAAGTTCAGCCTTAATGGGCTCATCGGCCCAAATGCCCGTGGTGATTAGTTTATTATGTCTCGACTTTTCCTACATATCTCAGAGTTCCCAAATGTAAGTTGACCGATATATGCTGCCGCCAGATGAACACATTAATAAAGTAAGGTGTATCTAAGATAAGATGGAGCATAAGAAAGATGGCATGAATTAGTCATCAGTCTTGTTTACTTGTTGGATTTCCCATGCCACTTAACTTTAATAATGGAGAGGTAGGTGAACGTTTACACAGCCGCATACTATTGCCAGTAATTATCCATATCTGTTACAAGCCAGGTTGAATGAGTTCGAGGAAGAGGAAAAAAAGGAGGCAGACGAAAGAATGGACAACGAATAACCGAAAGACGACCTCACAAGGGGAAGGCACATTCGATCACTTGACTTGCTTAATAACTGCCTACTTACCTACCTACATGTAACAAGCAGGTCAGTGTGGCGAGAATAGCGGCCAGATCCAATTTCATGTCTCTTAAATTTTCGGAAAAATCAAACCCAAGAACAGCCATAGAGAAAACCGGATTTTGTTGCTGCTAGCTAAAGTATAGGTGAGGTCGTAGCAATACTATGTTTCATTCCATTCACTATTCATTTACCCCTCTCCCCTCTCCCCCTTTTTCCTTTATCCACAGCTCTTCTCGCGAATAGGGGGATCCGATCCAGACCCAGAGTCATAAAGCAACCCGAGAATAGCAATGAGTCGACCGACGTAGCCCGACATGATTTATTGCATCACAATAATTTTCCTCGCTCCCCCCCTCTCCCTTTTTTTAATTTTATTTTCCTTATTCCCCCCTTCCCTGAACATCTCTCGTTAGTCATGCCTATCACATGCCCCATTGGTGTCATTAATACATATGATCATGAACTCATTCATTCATCCATTCGTCCATTCATTCTATAAAGCAATCAATCGATCAAATCATCTATCTCCTTTATTTTTTCTCCCTCCGTTTTTGGCTTCGCCTTCTCTTTTTATCTCTGCATGGCCCCGATGATCTCGCGATGGGCGTCCCGGTCGCGGCCGGCCTCGCTGAGGCTGCCGAGGGACCTGAGGTCGCCGACGACGTCCTTGGCCTTGCCGAAGTAGACCTCCTGCAGCAGGTTGCGCATCTTGAGCTCCATGTCTTCGACGAGCCGGCCGATGTTGGCGATCTGTTGCTCCTCCGTCTCCGCCGGCAGCTCCTGCTCGATCTGCCGCGTCATGTTGCCTGACAGGTCCATCTCTCCCAGCCCGCCTCCCGACCCGGCGAGCGACAGGATCACCGTCGACGTCAGGTTGTACTGCGTGAACCGCGCCCGGTCAATCGCCTCGAACACATGGATCGAGTCCCACGTCCCCTCGCTAGCCGTGCCCGATGTGGAGACTAGAAGGAAAGCAATATTTCATATCGTTAGTTGATCAAACCCGTCGCAAGCATGTTCGCGAGTGATACGGCGAGGCGACGAAGCTCGCACGTCATCGAGGTAGTTTAGTAAAGCCAGTCGCGATGGTAATCATAGATCACCGCCACTTGACGGGCTGCTGTCCTCCCACACCAGACTGGAGAAATCCATAGTCTTAGTGGCGAGATTCGAGACCTGAGATATGTGGACTAGAAAGCATGTCTTCTTGATCACCATAGATCGAATGTCTTAGATCTAGTGTGACGTGATCGTATCGTGTGCTGAGACCGCACCAGTAAGCTGGGTAGCCGGCCAGCATGGGAGTAGTTCCCCGGCAAGCTCTCTTCTGATGATTTTAGACGCACCGGGATAGACCAAACGGCAATTCATCCAAAGGCAGCAGATCACCACCGCCTGGTCTCGCCTAACACCAGGGAGAATCCGACAGACAGGAAGGAAGGAACGGGAGAGGGAGAGAGGACAGGGGAAGAGCACAGGGGGGGGGGGGGGGGGGGGGGGGGGGGGGGGGGGGGGGGGGGGGGGGGGGGGGGGGGGGGGGGGGG
>JAKJXP020000088.1:61158-211063 GCA_022225965.2 Diatrype stigma
GTGTTGGGCCGGTCCCGCCGGCACGTCGCGCACCGCCGGTCCGAGAACACCAGCAGGTACGCGTGCGCCAGCTCGTGCACCAGCGTCTCCGCCACCGCCAGCAGCGGGACCACCCCCCCCCCCCCCCCCCCCCCCCCCCCCAAAAGAGAACAAGGGAGAAAGAAGGAGAAAAAAAAAAAATTAAATAATAAAAGAACAGTTTTCGCTCCCGCACTCACCCTTCTTCAACAGCACCACGCCTGCAAACCCATCGTCCAGGTTCCAGAAGTACACGCTGCTGACGCCGCCCTCGTAGTACAGCTCGCGGTAGACGTCGAAGGCCTCGTTGGCGCGGACCTCCATGCGGCGGACCTTCTCGGTGGGGGCGGCGCTGCCCGCCGCAGCGGCGGCCGCATCGGCCGCGGCGGCCGCGGCGCCGGCGCTGTCGGGCAGCGGCGGGTCGAACTCGTTGCTCCAGGGGGACCGGTAGCTGTCGCCGTCGCGGTTGTAGTCGCACAGCAGGTACTCGCGGCCGGTCTGGCGGCAGCGCCGCACGGCGAGCGGCTGGTCGACCGACGACAGCAGGTCCTCGGTCAGGTCGGGCGCGAGGGCGATGAGGTTGTTCAGGTGCGAGGTCGTGTGCTTGGGGTTGAGGCGGCGGAGGAGGTCGCTGTGGCGGGGGTTGGTCTGGTTAGTGACTGGCAGCGGAGGAGAGGATAAGTAGGATACGGGAGTGGAGGGGTGGTACTTACAGAGCCGAGTCGAAGGGGTCGGCGGACGCCATGGTGAGGATTCGTGGTTAATTGTATTTTGCTTGCTTGATCTGTTCGGTATTTGTGTCTTCCTGTAGGTATGTGTTTTCGTCTTCGCGGCGAGTGTGACTATAGCAGCAACCCGTGTTCCGTCCGAGTTGTCAAGTCGAAATGCTGAGTGAATGAAGTCTAGATGTGCAATGTAAAGGGGAACTGGACCGCGTTGAAATCGATGGAGGGGAACCAAGTAACTACAACGCATAAGTTACATATGTGCATAACGTACCTACATACCTACATACATACCTACCCAACTTCATTATACAATCAACCTGCATGGTGGGGTTGGTTGGGTGGTAGCGGGGTACCTAGATACCTACCTAGTGGCTTTCATCCGCTCGATAATGCGGTTATATGGCAGCATGCAATAAATAGCTGTAAAGATATGCGTATTGCAACCAATCCCAATTACCTAATTATCACTAATTCAGCTAAATATTAAGTCCTTAGGGTTTTTGTTGCAATTATTAATTAAAAAGAAAGAAAAAAAAAGAAAGAAAATAAAAGATTTCCTAACTTATATTTAAATATAATACAGTTGCAGAAATAAATTTCTTAGGAATTTATTTCTTATTATTTAATTAGCCGAATACCTTAGCTTTGGCATTTACTGCCTTAAGGATTTATATTATTTTCCTTCTTTAATTAAATCGTTCTTAATTATTATAAGATTTTCTTTTTCAAATAAGCGCCGACGATTTTGTTTTAAAAGCCGCTTATTGGCGTATTAGAAGCTTTTTACGGGATATCCGTTCTTTACGTAAGTTGGGAATAAATTAATGCCGTTATATTTGTTTTATAGCTATATTTCTTTCGGGCTTCGTAAATAATAAGTATTTCCTTAATAGCAATTAACGATAACTTAAGGCTTATTATAATACGGCTTATATTTTTTTTTACGTTAACGTATACGGAAAACCTAATTACCGGGGGCGTAAATACGAATAAGGCCTTTTTTTTCTTAAAGATACGCTTTTATTTAATTTCGCGAAATCTTTATATTATTAAATCGTAACCTGGCTAGCGGTATTTCATGCTGTTCTGCCAATCGACGTTCGTTTTCGATTTCCTTTTCCTTTATCGGTTTACGAACGTATTCGGAATATTCGGTCCGGAGTTATTCTTAAGAAGATTAAATGCCGTATAATAAAAAAAAAGAACTATAACTATTCGATTTAAATATTCGATTATATATCGTTACAATACGTTGAAATAACTTATTAAGGTTTTTTAGCGTTGGATTTGTTACGTATTCTTAAATCATAATATGTTTTAAGTTCTAATTAATTTTCTTAATCTTACCGTTGCCTCTGGATTTTGCGGATATAACTGGTTTTATTTTTATATTATACGTTTTGTTTTATTTAATGGCGGCTTCGCTTATAAAGGCCTTTCCGTTATTATTAATTCATTCCTTTAAATAATCGAAGGTAATTCCGATTTTATCGAATATAAAAATAATATTAACGAATTAAATAATCGGTACAATTTTGGCTTTAATTCATCCTATTACGTATTTAACGGCAACGAGAATGTATAATTTATTTATTGCCGTATAATTAATTGCCTATCGTATAAAAAAAACGAAAGGTTATATGGGATTCAAATCGGGCAGGAAAGAATTCGGCTTTTTTATTAATTAATAATTCGGATATTTAACCGTAACTTATTATATTATAAGTACAATTTCTGGATGCCAGAATTGCTTCTGGGCTTTCCGGAATATAACTCCGATTATACAGTATCCCTTTTCGTAATGAATCTTCCTTAATTGCATTAAAAGATTATCGTATTTTAAAACTTCTTGCAAAATTTATATGTTTATTGCGGTGCTTCCAAAATATAAAGGGTTATTCGGAACTTTCTTATATGCCACCGTCTTATATAACTTATTTCGGAAAAAAAGAAAATACTTATCGATAAAGCTCGGTAAAATAATAGAAAATAGGGCTATTTCGAAATATAAGAACTCGAAAATAACTTAAAGGTTAATTCGGATTAATTAATCGGATCTTCGAATGGATTCGATTTCGTTAGGAAATAACTTATTAAAAGGCATTAACGTTTCGGTTTATTCCGGAGGTTTGGACAAATAGTCCGCAAAAACGTTAGCTTTTTTTGATTTATAATAAATACGAATGCCATAATGTTTAATAGCATTTAAGAATTTAACGATCCGAACGGGTTATTTAGTTTTCGTATTAAGGGTTTTTAAGAATTCGTAATCCGTAATTACCGTAATTTCGCCTTTTTTTACCTAATGCCGCCAATACTAAAGTGCCAACATAATTCCTAAAAATTCTCGCTTTTATATAAAATATCGTAATTATATATTAATTAATTTCTTTAAGAAATAAGCAATGGAATAAAAAGCGGTATTGCCGTTTATATGCATATAGGATTGCAACAAAACGGCACCGACGTCGTTTTATAAAGCGTCGGTTTCGATTACGGAAAGCTTTCTTTAATCGAACGTACGTATTATTGGGGTTATAATAATCTTTTTACGGATTTTTTCCTAAGCTGTTATGGCTTTCGGGAATAAAGTTATGCATTTATTCTTTAGGCCTTTTATTAGTGCTATTAAAAAAATTACAAAGCGAAAATAATAACTGATAAAATAATAAAAATAACCAGCAGCATTTACGAAACTACGCATTTACGTTATAATTTCGGGCTTAAATCGATTCCGAATAATAATAACCTTAACAAAATCGGCTTTAATTCCGTTTTCGAAAATCAGAAATCCCAAAAAAATTCCTTTATGAATAAATATTAAAGACTTAATTATATTAATAACCATGCCAAAGCTTAAAAGCTTCTTAAGAAATAGGATTATTCGTTCGTAAAATTGCTTTCGAATATTTGCTTATACGGCCATATTATCGAGCATGCCCGAAATAAACTCTTAAAAAGGCTCGAAAATTTCCTTTATTAACGCTTAAAACGTTATTAAGGCGTTATAAAAACCAAAAAACATAACTACCCATTTATATAATCCAAATGGAATTACGAAAACCGTTTTTTTAATGTTTGGTTTATACATTTTGATTTATTAAAAACCATTTTTAAAATCGATAAAACAATATTATCGATAACTTGCCGTATGTTATATCTTATTTATTGCGTTAAGCAAAAAATATGCATTTTTTTTTTGTTTAGCATTAAATTCGCAATAATCGCAACAAAACCGCCATATAACGAATGGGTTATACTTATTGGGCTTCGTCGTTTAACCGGGGGTTTTTTTCGGAATTAACAATACAAAAAAACCCCAAAGGCCTATATCCTTGCGGATTATAATACCCAAATATGCCTTAACGAAATCCCTTATTGCCTTTATTTAAATTGGGCTATATTTTCGCGGGGAAAGTTTAATGAAACGGCTATCTTTTGTATCGATATAATAACGCATCTTTATATTCGCTATAATCTTTTTCGAAATAAGGCCGAATACTTCGGGAAATTAATCGAAATAACTATCAAAAAAAGCTTCGATCTCGTTATTTAAGGGTATATTCTTATGTTACTTCGGTTTTTGCTATTCCTTAATAAAATAAGCAAATTCCGTTATATAATTAATCCTTAAAAAAATTATCGAACGAATTATAGGCTTTCCCTTAAATGCGTTAAATATTATTATTTCGTTCCTTTTTATGTTATTACAGTATATTCCGAATTTATAAAATACGTTTTTACCAAATATAAGGTTCCTAAAAAAAGTTCCATTAAAAACCATTCCCGTTAATACCGTAAATTAAAGCATATTACTTTTTGGCATTAAAAAATTCGCGGTTATTAAGGCATTTTATTAAATTTTCGGCCCGGTATTTTTAATATTTTTCATTATAAAGGATTTCGGAATCCTATACGTTTAGCCTTTAGTTGTTATAGTTTTAATAATATATAAAACAGTATAACCGTAATCTAAAAAAATTACGAATTCATATCCGTAATTCGTAATAGCTACGAATAAATTATGGTCTTTACCGTAACCTTTACGAAATAACTTATTTTTACTTAATAATGGTTTTTTGCTATTATATATTTCTACCGTATATACTTGGCGCCTTTAATCTTTATTTTTTATTTCCATCGATTTAATAAAATTAATAAATTCTTAATTAAAATTGCAATTAAAATCTTCGAATTTATCCGCTAGATTTTTCTCGTTGCCGCTGCCTTTATTGTTATTAGTTATAAAATAAATCTTAATTCGTTTTTTGCTTTTATCTTTTTAGTTTTTTATTACGGAACGGAATTTAATATATTAAAGGCTGCCATTATTATCGTTATATAATAAGCCCTTAAATATTACCTTTTTTTCGGATAATAATTAAATGGCTTTAAAAAAGCAAGGTTTTTACTTATAATCCTTTACTTAATGGCCTTATTTTTCGCAATTAAAATACTTATTATTTATAACCTTAGTTATATAACTTTATTTATCCGCCTTATAAACGTTACGGTTCTCGTTACGAAAATCGGCGATAATACCGTTTTTGCCCGTTATTGGAATTATAAATATGGCATCGGTCGGTTCGATTTATGCAATGCCGGATTTGGCTAGGGTAACTTCGAAAATCGATAAATCGTAAAACGGTACCGATAACCCATAAAGCTTAATTGAAATTAACGGCGTATTATAAATTTTCTTTTTAACCGCTTAGCGTATAATATATACGGCCCGTTATATAATTTTTTCGATAAGCTAAGCATTATTCCATGGTTAGAACTAATTATGGACCGTAATTCAAATATTTAATAAGTTGGTTTATAAAAAGTCGACGATAATTTCTTTAACTTAATAGCAATCGCAATTCTCTTAATTTATCCGATAAAATGCTTTTTTTATCCGCCGGATATAATTCATTATATTTTTATCCTAATACGAAAAAAGCGTAACGAATTAAGTAATGGCACCCTTTAAAATATAATGCTTATTAAAAATTTAAAAAACCGCCTTTAAAAAGGTTATTCAATTAGGATTGCAATTATATACGAAAATTTCGACTTGCTTAAAATTACCCGAATACTTTAAGGCAATTCGTTTAAACCATAGCTTATACGAAACGAAGGCCGATATAAATCTAATCTGGATTTCTCGCAGCTTATTGAAAATATTTGGGGCTGCTTATACAAAACGGAGGTTAGTAAAAAAAACAACGCAATTCTTGGTCTCGTAATATACAAAATCTTTATTCTGGCTTTAAAAAACTGCCTCGAACCAGATTATTTGGATCCGTTCCTTTTAAATTATACGATATTTATATTGCTTCGTTAAAAGTCGTTAAAGATTTAATTTTCCATTAATACGCTTATTATATCCGATAAATGTTTTCGTTATATAAAATAAAAAGTAAATAAGCTCGTTTTTATCGAAATTAATTTCTTTAATTTTAATAAGGCCCTTGCTTTTATTCATGCTTGCCTCGGTATTTTTAAAAATGCTTTAAGCAGGAAAATTCTTAAATAGGTTTTATACGTTTCCTATAACAAGATTTGCAATTGTTTCCAGCAATTTGTTTCGAAAACTGTTAATATTCCCATTAACGTCGTTTATCTTATTCTTTAAATAATTTGCGAATTTATTAAGGCAATAATTAGTCGTTTTAAACGTAATCCTTTAAGCCTTTAAATAACCGATTTTAATGAAACTAATTTGGCCTGCTAATAAAACAGCAAAAAAACCGGCAATTAAACCGCCGGTTATTTCGTTTTCGGATAACATCGCGAATTTCGCTTAATAAATTACGGAAAATAAAGAATAAAGTAATAAAATAATAAAGTAATAAAAAAAAATTATTATTTCTAACTAAATAATATAAACCTGCAAAAATAATTATTTATACGTATTATAACCAATCTTAATTACTTAATTATCATTAATTCAGCTAAGTATTAAGTCTTTAGGATTTTTGTTGCAATTATTAATTAAAAAGAAAAGAAAAGAAGAAAAGGAAACAAAAGATTTCCTAACCTATATTTAAATACAATACAATTGCAGAAGTGAATTCCTTAGGAATTCACTTCCTATTATCTAATCAGCCGAATGCCTTAGCCTTGGCATTCACTGCCTTAGGGATCCACAGAGATGCCGTTATATATGTACATAGCTATAGCTACCTATGTATTGTACGTGTGCAGTAGCCATAGGGCTGATGGGTTCATTGTCAACCCCTTTCCTGTCCTATTGGCACGTTGGGTATCCAAAACTACTAGGTATACGAAGGTCGCGGCCACAATTATTAATCATAACCCATATCTGGGTATATGCGAATAGCAATCGACTTATAAGGGATACTATATTAAGGCTTAACGCTTTTAATAAGCTTAAGCCATTATATGGCATTGCTTCCAGGCCTTAAGCTCATTAAAGCATAGCGCTTTTATTACGCTAACTGATATAAGGGTTAAGTGCGGCTTAATGCCTACGTACTGTGGCTATATGGGCTTGTTATCAACAATTGTGGCCGCGACCTTCGTAGACAGCTTGATCAGCTAAAATACCAATGATAGTCCTTAGGTTTATACTAAATTGCTGGCATGCAGAGAAATCCCTAACACCGAATATGTATGTACAAACAGCTGCATATGTGGCTTACTGCCCCGTGAGGTCTTGAAGCGCACTGTCGGGATTGGCTAACTACAAGTAATAAGTACTTATTACCCCGATGGAGCTTGAGTGAGTACATACTTAGGTACACTCTGACGGATTGAGCCTACCGCCACCCCTTTTGCCTTTCAACCTTATCCCATCTACACACGCACCTCCAGCCTGCCATCTTAATTCCCCATCCCATCTATCGGACCGATGGGCGAGTTCCCAATAGTTTCTGACAGCTTTCCATCTTTTCCGCGGCAGTGTCTCCCTTCTTGTTCGCCTTTCCGGCTACTTCCCGAATAAGCACAGCACCACCCACCACTCTTCAGACACGCGTAGATTATCCATCTTCCCAAGACAAGATATGCCGCAAAGGGGTGAGGAAAGAAGTCTCTTCCTCTCACACTCAATCTCTTTCCTGCGGTCTCCCCATACCCACTTCCGATCAAGGAACCAAAGAAGCAAAGTAGAATAGTCATCATCGTGCCAGAACGGAATACTGTAAAGCAAGGCTCACACCCCAGAGGCCTGAAAATGGATAAAATGCGGGAAATGATATTCTCCAGAAACGCCCCGCGGGGTGGAAACCAAACATTCCCATAGGTGAATTAAGATGAAATGAATTTCCGGGGTTCAAGTATATACCCGTCGAAGTTGAGGACAAGAAGGCTCGAGTATCGATCGTGACCGTAGCCAGGTACAGCCAGGATAAGGTAATTGTGCGGTGAGAGGGCGTCGCGAAAGATGCTATATTGTGGAAGTCCTCGGTGTGCATAGCGCGAAGGCTTCAAAAGCCAGGGTTGAGAGCTGGTGACACTTATCGTGGGCACAGTATTATACCTCATGCAAGTAGTCGAGTAGAAGCTACGGCGAAAATCACCTGTCGTACTGTCCCAAACGCTACAACCTCTTGCGCTGCTCGCTAGGCGATATTTAATGAATCTGTCCTCCACAGCAAAGGCAATTGATCGACTCGGTCCATTCTTTGTCGCCGCCGCTCACAGCTTTGCGAATATCCTTGATCACGATAACGGGTGGGCTGACATCGTTCTTGATAGAAGCCTCGAAATATCCTTCGTACGGCTTGGCCGTGCCAGGATCGTTAGGCTCCGATTTACGGGGCCGGCCCCTTTTCTTTGACTCGGTGCCGGACGCAACAGCGACCGTCATGGAATCCTCGGCCTTCACGGTAGACGCGCCGTTTTCGACATCGGTAAGCTTGATTGTGCCTTGCTGTTCCTCGGGTTTCACGTCGATCGACTGCTGGGCAGTTTGTGCGGCGCCAGACTCGCTCGGGCTAAGAGGCCGTTTGGGGCCCTCGCCATCCTCCTGCTCTTCCTTTATTGGTGCCGGCTTGTGAGGTTTGTCAGTGCCGAGTCGTTTATAGGTATTCAGCAGGGTCTCATGAACGAGGCAGTCGTCGTGGAGCCACTTCTTGCATTCCTCATTCGTGCAGCCAATCAGTCTTTTATCCGGATTCTCGGGACGGTTGCATCTACAGCGCGGCTCTGCGGACTAAAGAGGTGTTATGTTAGCCGCTGAAACAAGAAGGATCATCAGCAGCTCTAGCTCTGAACGCGCGTGTGATTACTTACAGAGAGCTCCATGCTCCGAACATCGAATGCTTGCCGCCAGTAAAGGGCGGGTTGGACCTCATCTTCGTTCGTCTCGTCCCATTGATTAACTGTGGCGGACGCTGTGACGCTGACCACGTTGATAACATCCACTATTCCACGAATTAGTACCCTCAATGTCGAAGAAGACGGCGTGATTGTCGGGCTTACTGTGATTCGAAGCGATGAGCTCGTTTTGCCCGTGATATGACTGTCTGCCCTGTATTGTCCTTCTGCCCTCCTGTGTTCCCGGGGGTAGCTCGTCGGGCCAGTACATCCAGTAGACCCTTGCATAAACGTGGTGCTCGTCGCTAGCGCGGATTTCGAGGATTCTAGCTACCCAGTCATCGTCCGACTTCTTCCTAGGCTGAAGAGCTTCGCCCGGGTTCTTCTGTCGTTCAATCGTAGAACTGTTGGCAACAAATATGAAACCCTCGCTATAGTACTTCACCCCATTGACTACGGCATCGCATGGTTAGAATATCACATCAAGCAGCGGAGAGCAGGTCCTGCTTACGAACGAAACTATTGTACCGCGTCATATCGACCCATTTCTGCTGAGGTTGAACTTGGTAATGGCGATCTAATGTGTTGTTGGCATCTTTAAACTTGCCCATTGGTGAAAAGGGGGAAGGCTGTAATAACACCTTGGGGATCGGGGTCTGTCCTTCAGCGTCTGGCCTTCTCTTCTTTGCTTTTTTCTCCCTCTCATTGGGATCGGGGTGGACGACGGTAAAAGGACATTCGGCTTGGGACTCCTCGGTATCAGGTCGAGGTCGCTTGCGCGCGGTGGCCATTGTAAATGTAAGGTAAGCTAGAGCTATGCAATTCGCTGAGCAGAGATGAAATAGATGATGGGAGGGAAGAGGCAATGGCGATCAGCGCAAAAGTTTTGATGGTATTTGTGGTTTGGGTGGGAGATGGCAGCACGCTGAAGGTTGATGTTGATTGCCGGGACGGAGATTAAAGTTAGTATGGAAACTGTTTCCCTCTACTACAACGTAGAAAGTAGATTAGACGACGGGCCTGTCGCAACCGAGATGCTATAGGCGCAGACAAGCAAATTCAAGCACGGAGGATATTGGCCCCTATTTTCAGGTGATGGGAGCAGTATTGCAAGTGCAATTCGGGTATATAGTTCGAGCAGCAGCGCGATGCCGGGCTGGGCAGTGGTGGAAATTGCGACACGTTGAGCAACGATGGTGAAAAAGAAGATATAGGTATGTATGGTAAGTATGTACGAAGCGAAGCAGCAGGTCAGCAAGTAACTTGGAAGCTTTGGGAAAAGGGTGGCGGGGATGGGGGGAAGTGGAAGCTGGTGTTCTTGGCGCGTTCTTCCTCCGTTCTCAGTGCCTAGGTAGGTACTCTTGTGGCTTAGCTGTCTAGGTTTGTAGCAGCAGTGTAGGTATATACAGTACCTACATACATGTATGCTGAGTATTGTACATTCCTCGCGTAAGCTCCCAAGGCTTCCAATAAGAGTCTCTCCAACAACTGCATGTGGGCACCTGTACTATACCTATTTTAGGTAGCATTTATATAGGTACCGCTACCTAGAGATGGGCGCGGTCTCTAATAGGTCCTCTAATAGGTAAGTATAATCACATGCAACCGCTCATCCCGAACAACGTAGAGGTTAAGACATCTCACTCTTATTTATATTTATTACTTATACAGAGTAGCTTAACTTTAAGCCTTATCTCAATATAGCTTACCGCCAGGCACTTGATGCTGTCAGGTCGTCAGATCGTGTATATGTGGCTCATCAATACAGCAGCAGGAAGGCGTTGTATAATACGTGCAGCTTGTACTGACACCGACTTCACTGTCAGAACTGCATGAGACCTCGACCAAAAGATAATCCCCGTTCAATGTTCACGGCTTCATTGGTACTGAAACGGAAATAGAAGAGTTGGTTGGTTGGTCGCGTCACACCGGGTCCCGCTAAAAGGTACCAGAGGCCAGTCCGCAGCGAACAATGATTGGCTGGAATTAGGGGAAATAATCGAGCCTTCCGGCTCCTATAAGGCGCGCCAATCACGCATAACGAACCCCCCTGGACGACACCGAATGACGGGGAGACAGCCACTTGACAGCTAACGTGTAGTCATTCCCGTCGCTCCCTCTCGGGACCACGTTGCTTTAGGCACAGGCATGGAGGCATACCTAGTAGGTACTAACTAATATGCAAGTAACTGGACTGTGGCTGTGCCGCAGTGGCAGCTTGCGATTATTTGGCATTAGGCCTTTAGACTGCTCATGATCGTTTGTTCTCTCATATGAGATCCCAAGTTACACATTTTCAATTTTCAAGATATATTCCTAGGAACGGGTTGTGCCGCACCGGCCGCTCGTGGACTTCCTGTCGCCGGGGGGCTTCTAGGTTACATCCCCACAAAGGAATGCGCACGAGCAACCCGAAGCAACTTGCGGCCGTCCGTTCCTCGGCAATGTACGAAGTAGACTGTGTACCTCGTAATGCGTTGGTTGACTGACGTTCCATCGCGTGAGGAGAGCATACTTCATAGATAGGTCTTGATACTAATTAATTTCCATTTACTTTGAGTTTAGCTAGATACTTTGAGTTTAGCTAGACTAACACTTGTTGGCTCGTTGGGTTCACTGGTATCGACAACGTGCCACCCGGGTTTAAGCGTTCGTGGTCCTTTCCTGCAGCAACTATAACCTATTTAGCACTTCATAGCCGACCAGTTTCCAACACCATCCATAACATACCAGATCCGGCTATACGGCTGCTACTGTCATGCGATCATTCGATATACTGGCTAGTGTAGCATTTCACATCGCCTAAGTGATGAGTGTCCTCACAGCAAACGCGCGTCTAATGAGGGGGGGTCTTGTGTCTCCATAAGGGAGCCAACTTTATTAAATTGTAATCTAGATAGAAACTAACTTGTGAATAACATACTTAGCAGCTAATGTCACCTCGTCTCACGGTGCTCCGAATTGTCCTCGTTATCTCCATCATAGGCTGTGAGTATACCCTGGCTCTCGCTTACATGGTGCGAGCCCTCGTCCCCGGCTTCCGCGATGTTCTCGCGGCTCTTGTAGCCCTCGATAACCTCGGCAAGTTTCTCGCCCTCAAATTTGCCGCGCTCAAGATCGATGAAATAGATGATAGGCGCCGGCAGGCCTACGAGTACGGCCAAAAACCAGAACGCAGGTCGGATCTCGCCGGACGCATCGATGATCGCACCGACAATAGTAGGCCCGAAGACGCTGGAACCCTTGTCCGTGATGGCATACAGTGCATAGAATGCGGCCTCGGAGCCGGGTGGGATGAGCTCACCGTATAGCGATCGGCAATATGAGCCTAGACCGCCGAGAACGAAACCGTAGACCGCAGCCAAGGGATACATCTCCCAAGGCTGTTGCAAACCGAACACCTCCCATCGACGCACAAAAGGCAGGTATCCCAATAGGCCGTAGATGGGAATGATTTCGAAAACGGCAATAATGCTCAGGATAGTCTGGTGGGGTTTCAGGCTGAAGTGCCTCGATATGAAAGACCAGCTGAAAGCGCCCATCACACCAGTGGTAGTCGATATGACGTTGATCAGCCCCAAAGCCCACGGCTTCATACCTAGCTGGGTCTTGGCGAAGAGAATAGCGGTCGAGGAGGTCGTCGCGACAGCGTCTGAAAGCAGAAACCAGCCAGCGAGAAAAAGTATGATATCAACCAATCGACGAGCTAGCTTGATCGTTCGGAACAAATTCTTCCAAGAGTAGACGATGTATGATAGCCACATTCGCCATCCTTTGCCGCCTTGGCTTGAGAGCGGCGGTCCGGGTCTAGGTCTCAGCCATATGGCCGCTGGTACTGTGAATATCGTCCACCATGCTCCGACGAACAACAACACAACGCGTTGAGACCAGGTTGAGCTGTTCATAGCTACAAGAATCATGATAGATAGGCATTGGACAAACAACGCAGCACCATATCCAATACCTATGCCTTTAGCCGAGATTTGTGTCGACAGCTGAAGTTCAACAGAAGTCAGCTCCTCGTGAGTGGGGGTACGCTGTAGGTGTAATGATTCTGCGTCTCCGTTGGCTTGTGACAGCAAGGGTGCATCTGAATCACGTCGTTCGTGCTCAGCAAGGTTTGAAGATTCCTCGGAGTACCTGGAATACTCGTGGGCCTCTTGCGGCTCGTGCAGTACAACAACTGCAGCCGCCTGCTCTTTCACTCTCGGGTGGTGGCGAACAAGGAGGGGGAGGAAGGAATTTAGCAAGACGAACGAAGCCCCGAAGGCGGTGTTTGATACAATTGCTAACAGAGCACCGAGAAGGTATATGTCCTTGAATACGAAGATGTAGGCCATGACGCTGACGCTCCCCGTCCACGCGAAGATCAGCAGCAGTCGCTTCCGATAGTTGCCATGGTCAGCGGCACAACTTATGCTGACCACCAGTAAAGCTTGAAGAAGGACGCTTATGCTGAAGGTATACATGGCAAAACTAGCCGTGTTGATATCGATGCCCAGTACCGTCACGATGCATTGTCCGTCGTCGGGGGATCCTTTCTGCTTTTTGGTGCTGTCACCGCAAGGTGTTGTGCGGTCGGATAGGAGGACGCCATTCTCCCTAGCCAAACTTTCTAGCAGTATGGGGATGAAAGAGGCTAGTCATATGCAGTGTGAGTCGAAAACGTAGATGGTTAGTGAGTGGTGAGCGGGTGAGGTTTACTTACAGATAGCTACCGATTCATGTTAGTATATTGCCAGCTGAACCCGTCGGAATACTCGACGACACCATCTAGCCCCTCTACATGTCTGTTTTACGTATAGGAGGAAAGAAAAAAGGGGGGAGAGGAAGGAAAGCAGTGGGAAGAAATGGTCACGACGACCACGAAGGGACAAGGAGACATACCACATATAACATAGGTTTCTGCAGCAAACGCATACATGTACCATCCAGCCAACTCCTTCTTGCTCGTCAGTCTGGTGTCTTCGCCTGGGTATCGCTTCACGGATATGCCGCTGTCGATGCTATCGTTCGGGGTCATTCTGCCTGATTCGGAGGAGGTAGAGCGTTCATCGTCGGCCTCGAAGGATGATGAGTGGGAGATGGTAGAATATTTGGATGCAGTTGATTGAACAGAGAGTAAGCGCTGGTTTGGTGGCGGCCGCCTTGGGACTCGGGGGTCGTCATTTCGGGGAACCATTCTAACGTGTAATTGAATGGAATGGCTTTGACGTCGTGCAACCACCCACTGCCACCTGAATGACGTTTTGCTGGAAACTGCGGGTTTGGGGCGGGCTGGGGCGCGGGCTGGGGGCGGCCTTGGGGCCTTGCAGACAGCGCTAGGAAACGCTAACGGTTGGCCCTATACGGCCTAACGGTGCTAAAGCCAGAGGTCTAAAAGTCGGTAGTGTAGGGCGGTCACGTAGATTCGCTACTAAATAGATCTCCTTAGCTTTTAGCTTAGCTTTACTTACTTAGGATAATACAACTTCTTTTCCCCTTAATTCCGGATCCCAGCAGTAATTCCATATTTGGTAACGAAAGTGCTACTTCGAATTTTGAGACCTTCCGGATTGCTTTATGTGGAGTCCTATCCATACTTTTTACTTAAACCATCTTATAATTCGACGTAGTTTTTTTAATTTCTATTAATTATTTACGCTTTAGTTTTAGTTATTAACGAAAATTCTAAGAAACCAATAATTCTAATCAAATTACGCCATATCGAAATTATAAGGATTATTTATTCTGTTATTATTCTTTTTATTCCTTCTTTTAATTCTTTAATATTACGTTATAATTCGTTTAATACGACTGTCTTTATTATATTTACTTTATCGCGAAAATCGTTAATTTACCTATTCGAATATGCAAGAAATTCCTAGGAATTATTTTCGGTTAAAAAATAGAAGGTTCCTTTTTATTCCAATCCCTTATCGATTTTTCAAAACCTTATTTCCTATTCTAAAACTTAAAAGTTAAAGAAATTTGCTTATTACGCCATTTCCTTAATACCTAATGGAATTAGTAATTTATTTTTTTAAATAAGTAACGTATATATAAGATTCGTTCCTTTTTAAACGAAATACTTTAAGAGCTTATTTATTTAAATAAGCAAATTAATTAATTAATAAATCTTATTATGTTTAAATATTAATTAAGTACTAATTAAATATCGAATAAATATTAATTAAAAGTAACGCCGTTAATTATCGAACCCCCTTCTTATTGTACCATCGGAATAAATGCGTCGAATAAATTGCTTATATTTAAGTATTATTTATTTCGTTAATTCGTTAATCCGTTAATACATTAATCTATCGATTCGTTAATTCTTCGATTTATTAATCCGTTAATCCGTCGATTTATTAATTCGTTAATTTATTATTAATATAATTGCCGATTTATAATTCGTTAATTATAAGGGTATTTAATTAACTTCATCGACTTTATAAACCTTAGCCATTTTGGATTATAACAAAACTAATATTTTCGCCGAGATATTAGCTAGGTTTTAAGGATTTACTGCTTAAACTATTAAATTCCTAAAAGCTATAAACGAGCTCGAACGAGATTTTAACCATTCTAATATCGCTGCATTTCGATTATCCGTTATTATTATGTCTTTTATTCCTCCAACTTTCGAGGAATTACCGGAAAAGTCGCCCCAGGAATATTTAGACGATATAGCGATTTACGTTAAAAAAATCTTTCCTACGGCCGTTAATAACCTTAATTTAATTAAAATGAAATTAATTTTTCGATTAAGTCTAAAGATAAATATCCGCAAATGATATTTCCAGATCCTTAAAGAACGTCGATCAAACTGGGCTTGGATAAAAAACAGCTTCATTTAGAGATTCCCGGTTAAAATCCGCATTAACGATTAGGATAACGCATTCCGAATTAATAACCTAAAACGGTTACCGGAAAAGAAGTTATCTTATTATTTAAAGCGCACTAACAAACTTACAAAATAAGCAATTAATAAATAACTCATCAAGTTAAAAAATCGTTTTTATAAATATATATATATTAATAATAATAAGCGTAATTATTATTACCAAAACCGCATTTTTAATCGGTTGGCTGCCGAAAAACTAATTAATAAAAACCGCGAATTCGTTAAGACCTATACTTATTATAACGTTAGAAATTTAATTATTAATACTATATACCGTTTTAACCAAAAGAATAAGTTCGTAAATAAAATCGATGCCTTAAAAGGTCTTAAAGGCCGTATATCCAGTAAAAAGGCTATCCAGGAAATGGGATTATTATTCCGCTAAATACGTAAGTTTAATAAACAATGGAATTTAGCAAATCCAGGCCTTATTACTCCTATTCCCGAAAATGGAAAATCTCAATTTCTGCAATAATATGGTATTTAATAATTCCAATAATAATAGCCGTTTTAACCTTTAAATGCATAAATTTATCGTATTAAATTATATATTACCTAGCAAAAGAACGTTACTAATAAATCGATCCCAGCGGTAAATGTTACTTATTCCCTAATAATAGATTATCCAATTGGAACTGGAGGTTATTAGGGTTATAAAATAAATGAATAAGGTATTTAAAATGCCTATAATAAATATGGACAGGATTTCCAAAATCCTTTAACGGGCCCCATTCCTTAAAATACCTTTTCTTAGAACGTTCCTTTTCCTTAAAACGTCCCTATACCGACTTAAAATAATGTTTAAAATGGCGTTAATGGCGGTGCCTAAAATAATGATACTTAAAACGATACATAAAATGGTAATGCCCAAAACGGCCTTTAAATGAATAATTAAAGAGCTAATACTCGTCTATCTAATAATGCAGGCTTAAAAAACCAATATAGTCAGGCTTTTAGGAATAAAAAGCATTGCGGATCTTTCGAAAAGGAATATTATATTCTTACATGCTTTAATTGTAATAATTAAGGTTATTTTTCGATAAATTGCCCGGAATTACTCCAACCGAATATCATCAAAAATAAGATTCGTAAATACATTAAGCGCTTTAAACTAATCCCGAATAAGTTGAAATACCAAAAGCGCCAAATCCAGATAAAAATAAAACAAGTTATTAAAAAAGGTTTAAATAATACTATTTAATTCCTTTCTTACGAAGATATAATTAATAATGGTATTTACGTTACGGCTGTATCGTCGATTCCCGCTACTGCCGGTTACCGATCTTCCAAATTAAAGCCGAAGGCCCTTATTCCGATAATGACAACCCCTAATTCTTATTATATGGACATTAATAATAATTCAAAACCGGGTCCGTTTATGAATAACTTAAGACCTAAGCCTTTTGCTGGTCCGTTAGCTCCTTTTAAACGCCCAACCCCTCCCCCTTTTAGAGATCCATCGAGTCGTCGGCCCATTGGATTTAGGTATGATCTTATAAATCCCATTCGCAAGGTTGCACTATTGGCCTTTCGAGGTCGAAATCCGCTTTTAAAACCTAAGCTTTCTTTAATTAAAGAATTAAAACAGCAACTAATCGATATAAAAAACCGGATAAAAAAAAAGTCGTCCCGTATTCGAAAGTCTGGTAATACGGTACCTATTAAGGCCTATAAGGATTATTTAAAAAGTCGTATTAACATTGGTGCGATTTTTAGATCCATTCCGTTCCCGAATATCATTTGGGAATAATTACTAAATCGTTTCCCGACGTTAAGAGCTTAATTAGGCAAAAAAATGGGCCTTTTCGTAAAAAACCGAAAGCCGAAATTATCGAAAAAATTCCGACCTACCAATCCATAATCCTATTCTGTACAGGTAAATTCTGTATAAATAATGGCTGCGATTAACCCTTTTCTTAAATTCACGGATCGAATCAAAATTAATAATGATATTATTTATCTGGATTATATCGATAAAAAGGTAAATGGTTAAGTGGTTCGTTAATGCCTAGTGGATTTCGGATTTTTGTTTAAATTCGTTAATTCAGTTTTAATTAAAAAATTAAGCCTTTAACAAATTAAGCTATTCGAAGAATATAAACTAAAGATGGCTAATAATAGCACAGTTCCGATTATTCATTACGTCATCTTTTCATTTATTATAGGAAATATTATGACGATTATTCAAGCGTTCGTTATAAATATGAATGAATCCTATAACATTCTTTTGGAAAAAGGATGGCTTCGACGAAACGCTATCCTTATCGATTTCCATACGAAAAGCCTTACTTTAACTGGAATTAATGGACAAACTTATACCCTAACCATACAAAAAATCCCTAATCCTGGTTTTATCTATATAAAGCAGAAAAAGAATTACCGAACATTAAACCGTCCACCATTAAAAATCGTTCACGACGAAGAAGTCCTCTTCTCGAAGAATAAATCGGATTCGGATATTTATAACAATAACGATAAAACTACCGAATAAAAAAGAAATGGCCGAGATTACCTGGAAGAAATAATCGATATCGCTAAACTAATAATCGTCCAAGCTCGTAACGATTTCTTTTCACCTTTAAAAAAATAAATAAAAGCCGGTTTCGAAGCCAGGCTTTCGAATATATTCGAGGCCCCGATTATTCCAATATTGCTACATATCCTTGCAAAAAACGCGTTACATTTAATTTAATTTCAATAATAATTCTAACGGCATTAACGTCGTTAATCCTTTATCCTATTATATTTTACTTAAACCGTTAGATTATGATAAACATAATTAATTTTATAACTATATTAATCCCGATTAATCGAAATCTCTCGGAAACTAATTTATAAATCGTTAACCGATTGCTTATTCCTTTTTTTACCGTTAATAAAAACCGCATCCCTATTTGGGCTTCCCCTTTTACGACTCCTATTAATTTCGATAATACTGGATTTCGACTAATTATATCGCCGGATTCAAATAAACGACCAAAAAATAAAAAAGTATTAATAATCCCATTAAGGAATTCGTTAATATAACCTTTCGTTCCTTATAAAGTCCATCTCGACTATAAAGATTATATTATTAACGGCCCTAGCACCCGACGATGGAAAAGATTGGCCTATAACAGTTTTTAAATCCGGGATCTGCCCGATTTGCTATTACCCTCGGTAAATAAGCAAATACGCCAAAATAAAGTTATTAATGTTATAAAAAACGATATATAAGAAATTTACGGCGTTTCGTTATAATACATAAAAATATACGATAATCGTAAAAAAACGACTTCAGCTCTCGATAACCTTAATAACGAAAAATTAACTTTGAATGCCATTTGTTATAATAAAAGTTTTAGGAATAATTTTGGTCCCTACTTAAAAAAAAAAAAAAAAATAATTAAGTCTTTTCGGGCGGATTTATTTCCAACTAATAAACATATTAAACAATTACATGCTATTATAATACGCTCTTTCGCTATAGTTCCTTATTCTCGACTCTTTCCATCCACGAATATAACCTTGACACAGGCATTTCCGGAACGTCCCGTAATTAATCGTCGACCAAAACAAAAAGATATTAACCTAGACCCTTAATAATTGGTTAATTAATGGTTCGATAATACAGGAATTACAATTAATAATATTACCGATACGCCAAAAAAATAGGCAAAAGTTCGCCGACTTTGTTATACCTAAAAAAATTGCTTTATGAAAGCATTAAGTAATATTCGCTTAATTAATTTGGTATAACATATTATTATTATTAACGAGTCCGTTAAATCTTTTAGACTTAAACAATTTAGATATATTTCAAATAACCGGAAATTCGCTACACGGATCTTTCTACAAATCGAACGAACAGGATTTATTATTTCGGGAATTAAAAAATGGGGTACGTATTTTCAATACCCCTTCAAGAAGAATAAAGATCGTCGAATAATCATGAATTACAAACCAGTAAACTCGGTTACCCTAAAACCTCAATAGCCAATATATAACCGAAACGGAATATTTTATATTATGATTTAGGGAAATTATTTAATTTATTTCCAAAAAGATGCGTTACATGGTTACTGGTTCGTCAAAACGAAACAAAAAAATTAGGCCAAAACGGCGTTTATTGCTCCGAATGGCTAATGGTTTAATATACGAATGCTTTAAAATATAACTGGATTATTATATATTTACTGTGCATTAGGCGACATAAGCTTTAATAAATGGCCTATAGCCGAAGATAATGCATTATAAAAACCGGCGATTCCGTTATTATTTAGTTATTATCCCGGCTTAAACGTTTCCTTCGATATTTTTATCGATGATTATAATATATTAACCCGATTTTTCGATGATTTTTATAACTTTTTCCATTATTAATACTTTTCCCGGTTGGACTTTATCCCCATAAGTATTGCCTTTAAGAAAACAGTTTTATTCGCTAATAATATCAATACCCTGGAATTCGAATTCACTAATGGAAAGATCCGTCCATTAATAAAACATCGAGACCGCTTTATAAAATGGGTATTAAAAAAGAATTATCCAAAGACTTAAAAAGAGCTAAAGAAATTCCTTTATTTTATCCCATACTTAAAGGTTTACATACCAAAACGGACAGATTTAACCGGGATCCTTAAGGATTCATATACAAAGCTGGTCATAAAAGAAATAACCAGTAGGAAAAAATCGGTCCAACGGAAAACAATTTCCAAGCCATTTAAATGGGATCCATTATAAGCCGATGCATTTATGAAGATATGCAATAAGATTTAAAAAAAAGCTATTAAAAATCCCCAGCCGAACAAACAATACCATTTAGCGATCGATGCCTTTGGTATTAAAATAAGGGGCATCTTGTTTTAGCTTAATAATTAGCCTATTAATACATTTATAACGAATAAGCTTTTACCGTTAATAAGGATTCTTATATTCTTATCGTTCAAATTCTTAAATGCCGAGACGAAATACAATATTAAAAAACGGAAAACATTTAATATAATAAAAGCCTTAGCTAAATGTCGATAAATAATCATTGATTTTTTATTTCCGGTTATGTTATATACTAATTATTAAAACCTACTTAAGGTTTTCGGAATGGATTTTAACGTTAAAGGTCGCATTTTAACTTGATTAAAACGATTGGGAAAATATTAATTTGTTATCCATTACCGTTTAAATATTTCGAAAATCATTAAAATTGCAAATAAATTTTTCCGTTTAACTAGGCCCATATACGAATTATTAATTCGTAAGAACAGGAAAAAGCTATTTTATATTATTTTAACCTTTAGCCGCATTTAAAAGCGAATTAAAATTAATCCAGGCTTATCCTCATATTTATTTTTTTCCTTCCTGGCCTTATTAGCCAATAAAACTAAAATTCCTGGATTTGCTAACAAAGTTTTTAAGCGGTTAGCCAAAAATTACGTTAATACAAAATAATATGGAAATGTTACCCGATACTTAGTTATTGGCCCAAATGCTATTAAAAACAAAACTTAAGCACGACGAAAACTAATAATCCGCAATATTTATCGTTACCGACTTATTAATAATTACTTATACCGAATCGAAAAAAATGGGGCCTTTTTCGAATGCGTAATGCCTAATAAAATCAGTCTGGCCTTAATATAGTTTCATAACGAACATGGCCATTACGTTATAACGATTACCCTTAAAAAGCTTATCGGAAATTTCTAATGGCCTACGAAATACGTAAATATGATGCAATATTTTTAACGATATTACGTTTGCGCTAAAATTAGGGCTAAGTTTTCATTAACTATTAATTCCAAAAGAATAATCGTAATGAAACCCTGGGATTTCGTAAATATGGATTTCATTAGCTCTTTTTTCCCTTAAGGAATTAATGGATCCAAATTCATCTTAATAATTATCGATTACTTTTTCCGATTTGTCTTTACCATAGCGGTTACGGACGCATTATGGTATTAGATTTTTAAGTTTTGGGAATTATTAATTTCTATTTTCGAAAATCTACGAAAAATATATTGCAATAATGGATTTGCTTTTATCCATTCAATTATTAAAGCATTTTTCGAAAAGCGGAAAGTTAAATATTTCCAAGATTCCCTTTATTTCCTATGGTTTTTAGGAATAGCTAAGCGATTAATAAAGTTAATTATTAATTAACTTAAGAAATGATACTTCTTAAAAGGATATAAAGGGATTAATCGATAGCCTAAAAAGCTTCCACGTATTATTAAAGCCATTAATTCACGAATAATAAAAAATACCAAAATGTTTCCAATAATGGTAATATTTAAGTAACAAATGCGTTTAGTTATTAACATATTAAGCAATAATAAACCTTACGTATTTATAAATAAACCGTCCAAAAAAATAAGGCTTCATAAATAACGAAATAAAATAAAAGAAAGCCTAAAAGAATATTACGTACGACGTAATAAACGAAAATCGTTTGGCTTAACTTACGGATACGTTAAAAACGATTAAATTTGGGAATATATTAAACTTAAAAATCGAAAGATCCGTCAAATTAAAAAAGCTAGCCCAAAGCATAATATTAATAATAAAAACAAGGCTTCAAAATTCATGCCCGCCTAGCAAGGTCCATTAAGAATATATAGAATTACCTCCGATATATCGGTAAAAGTTATTGATCCGATAATTTAGGAACGGCTACGAAAGGTTTACGTTATTAATCTTAAACCATTTATTTAAATGATTTCTCGAGGATTAGTTTATTAAAAAGCACCAGCTGCATATCGAGATCCGGAGAACATGCTTTTAGAAAAGTCGGATCTAGCTCCGGAAATTCCGTATAAGCCGATAAAT
Organism: Diatrype stigma; assembly: GCA_022225965.2. Lineage (NCBI taxonomy): Eukaryota > Fungi > Ascomycota > Sordariomycetes > Xylariales > Diatrypaceae > Diatrype > Diatrype stigma. Next base: position 83,863 of record JAKJXP020000088.1, read on the forward strand.
AATCGAACGATTAATTTACGACCGACTATTATTAACTCCCCTATTAATGGTAATTAATAAACTCGTAAATAAAGGAAAAAATAAAGGAATAATATTGGTGGTTAGTAATTGGTATATGGTGAATGGTGCAATTGCTGGGATATGAAAGGAACGGAAGGAAGGTAGTAATGGGTGTGATATGTCTTTATTAATAAGAAATATAAAGGTATTCGGAGGACAAAAGTGGAAGTTACGAAATTTTGGCTCCTTCCTCGTAATAAATGCTAAACGTATATTTGGCCATTACTAATTGCTAAAGTCCAATTATTACTTAGATTACAAACCTTAATTTTATAATTATATCGTTTCGTTCTGCAATATCTCAACTAATCGTCGATACAACTATAGAAACCCTTAAGCCACAGATTTCCAATAATTCGGAAAATCTACTGCCATATAATACCCAAATCAAGAAAGCGATTTCCTAACTGAAATACCAATACCCGAACCTAAACAATAACGAATTGTCTCGAATCTTAAAAAAGCAGAATAACCCCCAATAAACGATTCCAATACCGACTACAACAAAGCCGCGACTAATAGATTTATAAGGCCAATATAAATTTCCGTTTGAACTTACGAAAAATTATTTCGAAACCATTAATAAGGCAAAATGTTACTTTTAATTTTGTATTTTTTTCGATTCTATTTATCTCATCTCTTTTATTCGGAATAAACCAAAAATCTTAAAAACAAAAAAAACGGAATCCCAGTTCTAAATGGTTATAAAAAATTCAATAATTAAAATTAACCAAGCCCTAAGAAATAAGGTTCGACGGCAATATAACAAAGGAAAAATTCGCGCCTATTATACCCACGCCAAGAATTATATCCGCCTTAATCTTTTAAATTATATTTAATAAGCAATAAAAAATGCAATCGAATTATACGATCTCTAAAAAGTCCCGGCCAAAAATCATTATTATAAACGATTAATCGACAATAAACATTCCGAATCAAAAAAATCGTTCGTATAATAAGAAACTTTATAATGCTTCCTTTTTGAACGGATCTATAACGAAATGGAAAAATTAAATTTGCCTTATTATTATTTTCGTACGGCATTTACGATTAAATTCGGGTTTTCCAAGTATATAAGAAAAAAACGAAAATGGTTATATAAAGCGCTTATTATAAAATCTTTCACTTTACCAAAATTCCTAAGAAAATAAAATATCCAATAACGCCAACGCTTAACTTCGTTTCGGAAAACTATTAAGGCATTTACTAAATTCAATAAAATCTCGACTAAATCCAAAAAAATATTAACCAAAGCTTTTAAAGCTTTTAAGGATATAATAAAAAATAAAGATTTTTTAATTAATAAAACAATAAACGAAAAATAAATTAAAGAAATTAATAACTATCGCGGATTCCTATTTATTAACCCTTTAATAAACGAACGTCCTTTTTTAAACCATGAAGATATTAAAAATCCATTATTTAAAACCCCGTTTAGCGACGACTTTATAAATCGACCTAATAATCGTCCAAATAACTTAATTAATCCGTTGGCCTTTTAAGATATCGTTAATAAAGTTAATTAAATAATAACGAAAAAAAAAATAAGTAATTCGTTTTTATTTCAAAAAAACCTCTCCTTTATTTTAAACCAATTAAATAATATTATAAATAAAATAACAAAACGTTTATATAAAATAAAAATGGTCGTTAGAAATTTCCAAATTAAGCACAACCAATTAGCCGATTTTTATATATTACGAATTGGGCCTATTTATTTAAAAGAACCTATTAACGAAAAGGTTTTTTCCTAATTAACGGATATAACGACTTTTATTTCAAATCTAATTGTAACCTTAACGATTATAAAAGCTTAACGGAACGAAATAACTAAGTAAGTAACTAAGATAAAAACATTCATTAACGGCTTAATCATTATTATTCAATTACGGACGGATAAAATGGAAGCACTAAAAAGCAAAAAAAATAAAAACGAATTAATAATCCGAAAAATAATTAACGTTATGGAATTATTATAAGGCCATATAAATGAATTAACGTCGTTTTTTCATTTTATTTTAAAAATCCTTCGATGAATGTTATTAATTAAAACGACCATTAAGACCCTTTCCTTTAAAGCCTGCAATATCTTGATTTCGGGCATTCGGAAATTCGTTAAAATAAGTTGTTATTTAATGGATATTATTAAGAATTATCGTTTTATATAAGGTATTTATAAAATTACGTTTCGAATGGTTCGTAATATATCGGATCGTATTATAACGATTTTTACGTTTCTCGACATTAGCCTTTATAAATGGAATTATTATACGTCAATTTATCGATAATTTGGAAAGCTTGTATTAATAGCAGCTTAATACTTTATTTATGCTAACGATTTTTCTTTTTTCGTCGAGTTATTCCATTTATTCCCTACCCAGCCGGTTTCAGCTTCTGGTTAAGACATCATTATTACTTATTAACCAACATCTAACCTATAAGTTTTGGATATCGTTTGCGCTAAATGGATCTTCATGGATTATATAAGCGATACATGGATTTGCATTTTTTCTTTTCGTAAAGTCGTCTATTAATAAATGGGATTTTAAAAGGTCGTTTTCCTTTTCTTTTCATTTATTGAAAATGCCGTCGCGGTGGTCGGTTTTGGGGGCGATCTGGCCGTATATGGGGCGATTACGTGGATTCGTTACTAGATAGATCTCCTTAGCTTTTAGCTTAGCTTTATTCACTTAGGACAATACAACTTCTTTTCCCCTTGATTCCGGATCCCAGCAGTGATCCCACAGTAGCCGGGAGGTTCGGTAAGTCTGTAAGTTCAGGTAGCTTGGTAGCGGGTTGATAGCTCCCTTGGCTCGAGTCTGTTGAGGGGCCCAAGCTCTTCTGATTGTCACTGGGATTGATTGGGCAGCCAGGTGAATCACCCGGTCAGCCACCGCAGATGATCGGGCTGTCGGGGTCTTGTCGGTCGTCACGGTCAACTCCTTGATCTTACTTCACCTTACTTTGTAGGTAGGTACTTGAACTCCAGTACTTGACCTCCAATGATCTGTTCCGTCCCGTCTCTTTCCAGATCTTGGTATAAGTACTTTGGACTGCCTATACCCTCCGTCCAATGGAAACAATAAGCTTAGTCGACCAATGAGGCATCTTTTTAGTGCTTCCGTCCGTCGAATGAATCTATAAGATCTCGTTTCGAAGTCGTGATTTATGCGCTGTTCATATGATACCTGTAGCAGGTATATCACGATGAAATGAAATGCATTGCTTGCTGCATTACTTCACAAGGCAATAGTCAATCAAGAACTCGAGGCAAGAGCACCTGGGCAGCAGCTCGCTTGCTGAATGACAACGGGGAACCTTAACCAACAAAAACTCGGGTATGTAGTAGTGAATCAAAGTAGGAAGGAAGAACTGCGTAGTCAAGAAAGAGACCCTCGAGAAATTCTGCCCCGAGCAGCTGCCCGAGGTAGGTACGTCGGTGGCAGATGTCCACTTGATTAAAACCATTCGCACCCAACCTGGAACCTTGGAACTCATCATACCCTGCTTGCCCCGCCCGCCCCGATTTCGTTTGTCAAGATGACCCCATCTGCCTGCCCATGTTGCTACTACATGAATGTCCCTAAGATGAAACAGGTTGGTCCAGAATCACTGTCCCGGACTTCAAGACCACAACTCCTCTTGCCCGTCATTTGGCCTGTGATGCTGCGGGGAAGTAACGGAAGTAACAAGGCTTAACTGGCAGACTGGGTAGACATCAAGCTCCAGTTGCGCCTTCGTTGAAGTCTGCCTTATGGGTTGGCGCTTGCATGAAACGCAAGTCATACCTACTAAGTAGGTATGGAAGAAACCTGTACACCTCAATCTGTTGCCCTTCCAGTTCCTTGGGAGTTTTGATAAGGCCTTTTTTCTTTTTTCTTTTTTTTTTTTCTTCTTTTCTTTCTCTTCAGGTGTCAGCTTACCGCTTCGCCCTATACCTTCATTCATATCGAATCCAGTCTTCGTCGATTTCTTTCTCGCCTAGATGCTGGTTACCGAGGTAACATCTTTCGCAGTCGATAGGTACTGAGTGAGGCGCAGGATCCCAAAAGCTGTTGGCCAGGGTCTACCACCGAAGGTAGGTATATCGTATGTCTGTCGTGAGCTGTAGGGTAAACTACATAACTATTTTTGAGTGCAGGGGACTTGTAGCTGCTCTGATATACAGGTTGCTAGAATATGAGTGCGGCTGGTTGGCTCATACTGGGATCAGCCTATCTTGAACGCAGCCAACCACCAGCGACTTGTGCCCGGGCTGTGCTGTAGCACTGCAGATGCATAATCATCTCACACACCCTTCGAGGTCAGGGAATGAAAGTGATGGTTGCCAAAAGCTTTCCCCGGTATTCTATTCACCACCCCGTCTCCTTCATTTATACCATGTCATGCCTTACCTTCAGTACCTATTATGGTGCTGGACTACTCCTCCCAGAGCGAGTGAATACGGCAAACCGGCTCTAGCGTAACCTGGCGAGATGGCAGAGGTGGCAGGTCTTGTTGTAGGTGCTATTGGGCTTATGGGCATTGTTGGGGCCTTCAAGGACGTCATCGACCTGTACAGCATATTCACGGACTCGAGGAACCTCGGCCGAGACTATGAAATATTGGAGGCCAAGCTCGATATTGAGAAGGCCCTTCTACTTCAATGGGCTGATCGGATGAAACTACTCGAACAGAACTACGATAGGCGGCTCGATGACAGCAACGCGCAGAAACTCATCATGAAAATACTGACAAGCATTGCTGTACTCTTGACTGACCTGTCCGGTCTCCAAGACCGATATGGGCTGGATGAAGTACCCGTGTTCGATCATACTACTTCGATTGGGAGCAGCAACGATTCCAGGTTACAGCGCATTAGTACAGCCCCATTCAACAAGTTCATTTCAGACTTCCATGCTCTTAGCATGAATATCGCCACTCGACAGCAGACAACCCCTCTCCGGAAAAAGGTACGCTGGGTCATCCGGGACAAACAGAAATTCGAGGGTCTAGTTCACGAACTCGCTCATTTCTCCTCTAAGCTCAACGATGTTGTCCCAGTGGTGCAAGATTATGAGTACCTACATTTCATGGCCAAGAGGGACCTCGGGAGTATCAGTGACCTCCGAACCTTAAAAATCCTTTTGGATGCATCAAGGGGGTCCCACAGGACTATCCTTGAGGCTGTTCAGTCTACAATCACTCACACCTGTCAGCGCCGGATACTCAATAGTCTCTGGTTTAGGAAGATCGATGATAGGAGAGAGAGCATTTCAGAAGCACATTGCAAAACGCTGCAATGGGCCCTCAAGCCCCCTGAAACCCCAGCCTCATGGGATGACTTATCTGTTTGGCTTCAGTCTAGCTCTGGTATATACTGGTTATCAGGAAAAGCAGGTAGCGGCAAGTCAACCCTGATGAAATATTTATGCATACACCATCGTACAACAGAGCTTCTTTCCCAATGGGCACAAGGGAACCGGTGTACCATGCTCAGCTACTTCTTCGCGAACCTCGGCACCGTCGAACAGAAGTCCCAAGAAGGTCTTTCGAGGACACTGTTGTACCAAATACTTTCCGAGAACCAAGGACTTATATCCGAGGCGCTGCCCAATATTTGGAAAGAACTTCACGACAGTGACAAAGATGCAATAAGCCTGCCGTCGGCTAGTGAAACACACTACGCATTTCAAGTGCTGACTCGCAAAGCTTCGAATGGGATGAGAAAATATTGTTTCTTCATTGACGGCCTCGACGAACTTGCAGGCGATATTATGATGAGCATCACCTTCATCAAGACGCTTGCCTCCAGTGACAATGTCAAGATCATTGTTGCTAGTAGGCCAATACCCAGTTGCTTTGCCGCCTTTCAAGACGTTCCGAAATTAGAGCTTCAAGGACTGACTCGCAGCGATATCGCTTCGTACGTTCGCGATGTGGTAGGCGGTGATCCATACATGAAAAGGCTCATAGGGCGATATCCGACAGAGAGCAATGAAATAATATTTGATATTGTCAAGAAGTCTGCCGGCGTCTTCTTGTGGGTTATCTTGGCTTGCAGAGCTCTGAAAAGCGGGTTTGCCGACCGCGACAGGCTGAAGGAGCTACGGCGCCGCGTCGACGAATTGCCACCTGAACTAGAGGACATGTTTCAGCACATGCTGGCTAAGATCGAGTTGCGCCATCGACAGGAAGGCTCCCGGTTGTTGCAAATTTGCTACGGCAATGGACTAGCTGCGCAGCAAGGCGACGGCGGCTGGATATATGCGCTCGGCCTGGCACTTGTGGACGATGACTATCTCTCCATGGACCAGGCATGCTTGCTTCCCTTGGCTTCTGGTGATAAGCGGGAGCTCTGTGAAGAGCTTGACGGGCGGCTCAGAAGTCGATGCGGTGGATTACTAGAGTTGGCTAAGCCGAAGCCTGACAGCTCAACCCATCACTGCATTTGTGGTGAGACACCCCATGACCCATGGGTCGATTCGAAAGTGGTGTTCATGCATCAGACAGTTTTCGAGTTTCTATGTAACGAAAATGCCTGGAATATCCCAGCACTGAGGACAAGCACTGACGACGGATTCAACCTATCTGCCGCTTTAGCTTTCCACAGCCTGCATCTTGGTACGCAGTGTCTATACCTGGATCCGCCACAAATAATTCCGGCATTTGTAGATTTCTGTAGGGGACTGCAGTATGGACTGAAATGTGATGAGCAGCGACCTGGCCATCATGGAAACTTTTTCGAGAACTTGCAGCCCTTCTTCGACGCGCTCGGAAGGATACGACGAAATCATTCTTCTTTCGATCTGATCTCGGATACCAGTCCACATTACACTACCCACAACATCGAGCTTGGTTCGTATCTAACGTTATTTATTGGAATCGAAGCAGGTGCCGTTAATTACGTTGCAAATCACGCCCTTCTTCGAGCTGCAGCAACTCACGATTGGAAAGCATGCGGATGCTTACCCATTCTTGTTCACGCGATCGTCAAAAGAATCCTGAACAAGGAGTTTCCCCAACTGCTGTACCGCGGGAATCCGGTCAGGCTTTTCAAGAGGTCCATGGCTGAACTGCTTCTATCTAAGGGATGTAACCCCAACGAGCGGCTGGTAGTCGAGGGTTACAAGTTCACCACGCCCTGGCTTATATGGCTAGAAAAATACAAAGATAGGACCTCGCCCCATGGCTGCGACTCCGAAGGAAGGCCTAGCCTCGACGAAAATCTTGAGATACTCGGAGTCGCCGAATCGTTCTTGACCTCTGGCGCCGAGCCTCTACCAGATCAATACTGCCTGGTCGCATGGGTGGAGCGTGCTTTCATCAGAGATCAAGAGAGCGACCTAGTAAAAGACAAGGCTCAAGCTATCGTGCAGCTTGTGAGACACCTTAGTGGCGAGGAACACATTCCTGTTGCCTGCATCCCATGTATGACGGCGATCAAAAGGGGTAGCTCGGCTAGGACAACGGGTAGTCACTTGGAGATAGAACTAAGGGAAGCCAAACATGCTACTACTCCCAAGGAAACCCCCGGTATCCCAGATTTGGTAAGGAAAAGAAACGCAGTAGTTGCTCCTACTGCTGCTAAAAGGATCAAGATGGTCCAGTCCCTGCCTTTGAAAAGGAGATCCGATGATTCTATTACAGCAGAGATTTCGCAAGTATACACAACATATAGCAGCTGAGTTCGACGAAGGGGAAATCACGAGCAAGCCTCCCTAGACTGATACTCGTCCAATCAGTCAATAATATTAAACCTCCAAGGCATCAACTACCCGGACCTTTGATATAATAGCATTGGGTCACCACCATTTCCCTTCGATGAGTTCAAACGACTCAAGGATCAGGACTGTCGCAGTCTAACAGGTTGTTCCCCTACGCATGACTCCCTTCTTTAAGCAACTCATAATGAGAGATAGATGTAATAGTTCCTTTCTAGCCATGGGTTCATAGTGATGTATTTTCGCGGTGTGGAAATAGGCTGGCTCAGTCGCGGACCTGTTTTATGTCAAGGGCTATGACTAATCTAATTCGTCGCCTAAACTTACGTCTGTAGTTCGTTTTATCCGGAGCCAAGGAAAGGACTCTCGAGGCTGTTATTATCAGGTGGTTATATTTTTTAGTCTCTTGCCCGAAATGGACAATGGAGGCAAATCATCTTCATCCCGTTTTACCAGTAGGCCAGTTACAAAAGAGGAACCTTCTGGTATGGTTTCCCTTGTAGACAACCCAGGATTGATAACGGAAGACTTGCCCCGAGATCGTGGGGAACATCCCCCAAACCAAGATGCTTATATCTCCAGGCTTGGGGTTTGGAATTAGCCTATTTTGCCTTGGCATTCCCTCATATGCGGCCCCAAGGGCGTAACTGTGCCTGGATCGATGTCCATCACCAAGCAGTGAAAAGGAACACACCCTCGACAGGCCGGGCTAAGCTTTTTATGTTCGTTTTGCTAGGGCCAGGGCGCCTTGCCTGACGTATATAGGCACCCACAACTACTGAGGAGCAGGAAGGTCTGGAGTGGGCTTCCCCATGCTCGTAAATTAACAACCCCGAATTGGACCACATCTACCGCTGCACGCTCTAAGCCTATTGGCTCGTCTCGATCGCACTATGGGTGATGTTTCTGGCAATGCCGCCGTCCACCCGAGGTTCGGTGCTGGTCGTATATAAAGAAAAGACCCCCCGCGGTGATGACTCTCCCGCGTGTGTTGCATACTTTACCCACGACGATCTCGAGCACGCAATATTACTAGCTAGCCAAGAGCCTCTCTCATTCGAGAAGGACACAGTCAAGCCTCTCGCTCACTCACGATGAAGTCATCCCTCGCCCTCCTCTTGGCGCCGTTGACGGCGTTGGCCGCCCCCGCCGCCAGGCAGGCCACAGAGAGCATCGACGAGCTCATCAAGGCCAAGGGCAAGCTGTACTATGGCACCTGCACCGACCAGAATCGGCTCTCGACCGGCAAGTCGGCTGCCATCATCCAGGAAAACTTCGGTCAGGTCACGCCGGAGAACAGCATGAAGTGGGACGTGAGTAAACCTGCTGTCCTCCCCCAGATGAAGTACTAAGGGAAGATCCATCGTCTTTCATGATTGCTCCCTCCCCACCCTCTTCTTCCCCCTGAAGAGAGGATGCAGGGTATCCATCTGTTCGGCGGGCTGTTGTGTTAGACAGACAGGGAGAGAGGACCTTTTGCTGACCTAGGGTGAAATTGCGTTGGCGGTTATCCAGCAAACCGAGAACACACAGGGCCAGTTCAACTTTGCCACGGCCGACTACCTCGTCGACTGGGCCACCGAGAACAACAAGACCATCCGCGGCCACACGCTGGTGTGGCACTCGCAGCTGGCGAGCTGGGTCAACAACGTCCGAGACAAGGCGCAGCTGACCACGGTCATTCAGAAGCACGTCACAGAGCTCGTGACGCGCTACAAGGGCAAGATCCGAGCTTGGGTACGTTTCATCGGCCTTTGACAACCTCACCTCCACCTCCGCCTTCAACCCCCCTCCCTTCCCCCGCCACTACCCACCTACTGACTCGGCAAAACCGAAAAATACAGGACGTCGTCAACGAGATCTTCAACGAGGACGGCAGCCTCCGGAGCTCGGTGTTCTCGGACGTGCTGGGGGAGGACTTCGTGCGGATCGCGTTCGAGGCGGCGCGGGCGGCGGACCCGGACGCGGTGCTGTACATCAACGACTACAACCTGGACCAGGCGTCGTACGCCAAGACGCGGGGGATGGTCACCAACGTGGCCAAGTGGATCGCGGCCGGCGTGCCCATCGACGGCATCGGCTCGCAGGGCCACCTGACGGCCGGGCTCGCGGGCCAGGCCGCCGCCGCCATCAAGGCCCTCGCCGCCACCGAGGGCATCAAGGAGGTCGCCTTCACCGAGGTCGACATCGTCGGCGCCTCCGCCCAGGACTACACCGCCGTCACCCAGGCCTGCCTCGACGAGCCCAAGTGCGTCGGCATCACCGTCTGGGGCGTCCGGGACCCTGTGAGCTTTTCCTTTTCATTTTCCCCCCCTACAATTCTTTCTCCTTTCTCCTTTCCACGTACTCCTCCATCCTTCTTCTCCAAATAACTAGCTAACTCATTTTCCCTGTCAGGACTCCTGGAGGGCTTCAAATAACCCCCTACTATTCGACGCCAACTTCAACCCCAAACCCGCATATAATGCCATCGTCGACGTTCTTAGCGGTTAGGTACAAAGCTGCGAGATGGGGTTTTTTTTTTTTTTTTTTTTTTTTTTTCTTCTTCTTCTTTCCTCCTTCGCCACGGGACGTGGGAATTTGGAAGAGGCTCGTAGTGTTCTGCCGCGGCCGTTTGTAAATGCATGTTTATACTTCACCTGTACATAGCCTATATATAGTGATGAACATGCCATCGCTTGGATAATTCGGCCTGTTTTCTGTGGTGGACAGCATCAGATGTCATATGAATGGCGCCTTCATGAATGCAATGAATGAGAGCCATGATGCGACGCACCGCGGGCTTGTCACAATGCCGGTGTGTGAAATGGACAGACCTCGGTTCGAAAAATTGGCGAGTCAACTGCGAAGATAATTGACAGGATATCATTGGAATTTAGTAGGGGAAAAGGAAAAAAGAAAAGAAAGAAAAGAACCAGCCGGCAAAGCTGATCGGATATCGAAAGAAGGGGTAAGAAAAAGAATACAAATGCTTTCGGACGATGAACCCAACCCTAGACAGACGCATCTCAAAAGGCATCCACCCGAGACATGCGTTTGGGTCCGGTTCTTTTCCTTCGTACTGGAGCCGCCCGCACCCATCCACTCATTCCATCCCACCACCGCGACATCTCCGTTTCCAGCTCCCCTGAGCAAGTGAGTAGTACCTACACACCCATTCCATACTTTCCCACCACCCCCCGTTTCTCTCTCTCTTGCGCGCATGTCCCCCACACGCACGCGACACCTCACTTCTTCTTGAAGATGCCGACGAGCTTGTTCTTCAGCTTGTCGGCGAGCCCGACGTGGTTGTGGCCGGTCGTGACGGTGGTGGGGGCGGTGGGGGTGCCGTCGGTGATCTTGGCCTTCTGGTGCTTGGGGCCGAGCTCGACGTTGGCGGCGCCGCCGCGGCCGACGTGGCGGTCCTCCGAGGTCGACGGCCGCACCGCCGTCTCGGGGACGATGTCCCCGTCGGCGCGCGGGCCGGGGGGCTTGCCGGCGTCGACGATGTTGCCGCCGCCTATTTATCATTGATCGCGTCAGTGAGGGGACTGGCGCAGAGGATCCACGGATTGGCTAAGCATGCGGGAAACGATTGGAGATCCCGTTGTAGCGCTTTACATCTCCTGGATCCGAGTGGGGGTGATGAACAGTTCTGTGTAAGTGCGAAGGAGTGCAGTGCAGTGTAAGGGGCAGCAATTTCAGGTGTACTGTGGTGCTTAGAAGTAGTGGTATTTACGCACCGCCTCGTCCTGTGCTATACGCGCCGTCCTCGTGGCTGCCCTCAGGCCCCGCCCGGACGATCTCGCCGTCGACGTACTTGGTGTCGTCGGGGTTGATGTTGCCCGCGCCTCCGCGGCCGTGGGAGACTTCGGGAGCGCTCATTATTGATTATCTGCTGTCGGGGTTGACGTCTATGTAACAGACCTTGTTCCTAATGTATGTGGTTAATTTACTTTGCCGTAAATCACAAAGGGATGAGAAAGCCCAGCCGAGAAAATATCTTGAAATCCAGACGTATGGGCTCGCGCCAGGTCGCGACAAGTAATGAATGGCTCCCTGTCTGTCACCTTGCGAGATCGGGTCCGTTTCCTTATCACCGCTAAAGAGAGCTACTGGGCTGACTGGGTTCTAGCTCCAGCAGCTAAGGCGGATTGTTTGCGAGCACTGCTGACTACAGATGGGCCTCTAGACAGTGACAGGCTGGTAGGGCAGGAGTAAGAATTATAGATTGCTTAGGGAATCATACACACCTGTTCTGAGTTGTTCGTAGACGAGCCTGTAGCCAATTGGTGTTTGTTATTTTCGTTTGGTTTGCGGAAGCTTTTATCGTTGGTAAACGGGATCAGGTAGAGCAGGGCAGGTAGGTAGATAGGTATGTGGTAGGTAGGTTGGCGCTTATCTATAGCTTATATCCTGGCAGCCCAGAACCCCAGAACTGCCTACCAGAGTGCCTACCTACCTACATACAACACAGGACCTCAGGCCTAGGCCTTGACTCCGCTTGACCGTGTCAGGCCAGGATCAGGTGAGGTCACACAGCTTCCGCCATGCTCGAGTAACATCGGGAGTAACATCGGGTGCGTTGCGGGCTTGCAGCTGAACCTTAATTGCTGGCAACAGGCACGGCATCATGCAGCATGACAAATAACAACACCCAGACAACGCCCACGCCCAGGCAAGCTAGAAAGCAATGGAGAGAGACTCACAAAGCCTGGTTACCTGGCGGCCTGGTAGGTAGTTGGTTTAGGTCCTAGGACCTAGGTACACACCTGTAAATCAAAGACCTGACGTAATTACAGCTTCTCATCAGCTTCCCATCCCGGCGATAAGATGATACCTAGGTAAGCTATCAGTGGTTGATCGTTGACAACCCCCAGCCCTAAGCTAGCACTAACACGTGCCAAGCACGCTCCGAAAGGCTGATTAGTGGACCGCGTTAGTGGACCTTTCCTCTAGTCCGGTTAGTGCATCCTCAGCTGTTCTACCCCTGTATATCGCCAAAGTACATACATACACATACATACATACATAGTACTTCGTACCTACTTCGTATCTATAATTTACATAAGGATGTCCCAATCATCAACTCCTTCATCCTCATTCGACAACCTCACTTACGGCTTTCACGCGGAGCTATCTTGTACATATGATGGTTATAAGGTAACGTGTTGTGTATTAATCTCGAAGATACCAAAATGAATGTATTGTTGATCTACATCCGAATAGAAATCCATAGTTCTTCTTCCGAGTCCAAAAGAACGACGACGACATATTCATGTCCATCTCAAAATTAACTACATAAAACACCAAAAAGACACCACCCCCTAAACATATTGCACTATCGCCGAAATGCAGTGCTGGTACCTTATGCAGCTACCACAAATACCACCCCCCTAGGGGCGTATGAATCTCCTAGGCCTTTCGTTTCTCAGCTGCTTGTTGTGCCATTTTCACCTTTTTCTTGTCGATGACATCTCTCAACGACTGGCGACTCATCATCGTGCTCAGCGCCTCGACGTCGTCCTCCGCCCGCTGGAGCCGCCTCCTCTCGCTCTCCTCCTCCGCGATCAGCGAGCCGGCCACCAGGTCCGGCTCGACGACCACGCGCCCCTCGGCCGTGAGCCGGATGTAGCTCCTGTCCCGGCCGCTGCCGGCCCCGCGCGGCTTGTTGTACAGCGCCTTGTCCCTGCGCGACAGCCCGCGGTACGCCGCGGCGGCGAGGTCGCGCGCCCTCCGGCTCGCCGTGGTGCGGCCGGGGCAGTCCTCCGCGGCCAGCGGGCGCAGCAGGCCGTCGTGCCACCCGCGCACCTCCGTCACCATGACGCGGTGCAGCTGCAGGAAGACGGGCCCGTGGCCGTCGCCCTCGAGGCCGATGGTGTTGGGCCGGTCCCGCCGGCACGTCGCGCACCGCCGGTCCGAGAACACCAGCAGGTACGCGTGCGCCAGCTCGTGCACCAGCGTCTCCGCCACCGCCAGCAGCGGGAACACCCGCCCGCCCCGCCCGACGTTGATCCGGACCCGGCACCGCCCCGCGTGCACCTGCGTGTGCCCGTCCCAGTCCGCCTGGATGGCGCCGTCCCCCGTGGCCCGGACCGCGTCGATGCCGGCCGTCAGGTCGAGGCGGCGCCGCAGCTGGTCGAAGAAGAAGAACTCGTCGAGGTACCGCTTCAGGCTGTTGACGCACTGCTGCTGCCGGGCGAGCTGCTGCTGGCCGCCGTCGCCGCCGGCCACGTCGCAGTCGAAGAGCGGGAGGCCCCTCTCGTACTCGCTGCAGAATGCTCTGCGGGCGTGAAGCTGACGCAGGCTCAGCTGGTCGTCCTCGCGAAGCCAGAACGACTTCACGGACAGGTTCAGCAGGTCTCGGGGCCGGTACGTGTCCGGGTCCAGCTCGATGGCGTACCTGTCGTCCGACGGGTAGTACTGGGGAGGACTTGGGTGCCTGTGCACCACCTTCTTGTCCTCGACCATGTCGTGTTGGTCGTCTTCCTCGTTTCGCTGTATTTTTGAGCCGGCCATGTTGGAATAGGGGATGTAATTGTCGAGAAGCTTCGATTGATGCTGTAGTACTATCGTAATATTAAAAAAAGTCTCTTTCTGAGAAGATCTGAGATTTCGATTATAGAACTTGTGGCTTGTGATAGAGTGCGCTGTGTGGATAATGGAATGAAGACTGACTGCGGGAGCTGCACATGTTATATACGTGGATTGATACTTGCACTTCGAAAACTTTGGAAAGTCACAACCTTCGAGAGAAATCCTTTCCTTCGGACATGTTACTTCTCGATACGCCTTGCTTTGTTACAGTCTATCGAACAGTTTCTCAATCTGTCTACTAGGATCTGTTCCGTGATGTTATGTTCCTTTGAGGCTCCTTTTCTTTTGAGACAAATAGCTCCAGGATTCTCCAAATCAGTGGACAGCCTGAGTTCCTAACAGCAACCAAGTAGTATAATTTCATTATGAGATACCAAATCTCGAAGGCTCAGTATATCTGCCTATTGTGTTGGTTTGGGTTAGGTAACGGTAAAAGGTAACTTGAGGTATGTGATTCAATATCCAACATGACAACAAATATAAAACCTACCTATGCCCTAATTTCAATTCATATGATAACTCAATAGATATATTCTCACATGTTCTTCATCATAGGCTGTCTAGATACACGAATTAGTTAGTAGTCGCGATAAGTCATTCGTTGACTTAATTATACGCCTTCTTGAGAACCCGGGACGGTTATTGGATTGCCTAGAGATGGGCCCCATATAGGAATATGATACCCCGGTATTTCTAATTCAGTACTGCGGCCTAATCGATTTAAGATAATTATAAAGCAGTTGTGGTCTAGTTGCGACGCAGTTGGATTTGATTAAATGCGGCTGGACATGCTGATGCATCCATCTTTCCATATGCTTGTTTTTTGGTTCCCATCCACTTTGAATTCGGAAACGCTAGTTATTTACTTCTTCTATGACTTCCTTCGCCATGGGCTACAAAGCTAACTCTGCCTTATTGGGGGTTGTTCTTTGGGCCTTCTTTCTATTTCAACGTCAACGTCACAGAAAGGCTTCTATACGGAACCATGGATGCGAACAGGCCGTCATACATCAGCCCATAGAGCCACTATCCGGGTTTGACTTCCAGATGAAGATGTACACAGACGTCCCGTACCTCTATGATCTCCATAAGCGATATAGGAATACTTACCAGGTCAATTCCTAGGCCAACCTTCCTGCGGTCTATACAATCGCCCGAGAGAACCTTCGAACTACCAATACAAAAGACTTCGGTGTTGCGCCAATGAGACTCTCTGGAATGGGGTATTTCTGTGGAGCTGGATTCATCACCACTGACGGTGATACTTGGAGACACTCTCGAAGGTTACTGAAGCCGTCCTTCGATCTGAGTAATATCCGTAACTTGGAAGCCTTGGATGGAGAAGTTGATACGCTCTTAAAGCAAATGCCAAAAGACGGCGCAACTGTCGTTCTGCCTCCTATATGCCATGGTAAGTTATTCAAGCAATAATGAACTTCACACATATTGAACATGCGTCGCAGTTTCTTAATCTAGCCTTGCATTTCGTGCTGGGCGTTCATCCATTGGAGCAATCACCTGGCGCACCCCTTTCGGCGGAGGAGTTCGTCAAGTCGTTCCACGAAGCGCTAGTCTACAGCATGTTCAGAATGATGCTCGGTCGAGCGTGGAATCTCCTGCCCCAGAAGAAGTATGTAGATACGTGCGCCAAGGCACATAGTTTCGTGGACCATTACATCGACCAAGCGTTAGCAGACAGGAGCGAGCAGGAGAACAGCAGAAGTCTGATCCAGGCGCTTTCAGCCCAAACTGACCCAGACTTCATCCGAAGCCAAGTCATCCAGGCTATGATAGCAGCGCAGGACACCACGTCCGAGCTTCTCACGAACGCGTTGTTCCTGCTAGCGCGGCATCCGAAATACTGGGAGCAGCTCCGTGCGGAGTTCGTCGGCAAACCGGCAGATGCCCTTTCGGCCGTGAACCTGCTAAGTTCGCAGTTGATCGAGAACATCTTGCGCGAAAGCAAGTCCTATCAAAATTCTTCCGCATCAGTATGGACTTTACTAACAAACTTTGAGCAGTCTTGCGCCTGTACCCCATCTTCCCGATTCTTGGACGTATCGCATTACGGGATACCAAGCTTCCAGTTGGGGGAGGTTCCCACTATGACCGTCCCATGTTCGTTCCGAAGGGATCGATGGTTATAATGAGCCATTATGCGCTTCACCGTGATCCCGAGGTTTTCGGCGAGGATGTGGAGGCATTCAGACCCGAGCGGTGGAACTCGATCAAGCCGGCGCAATGGGAATTCTTGGGCTTTGGCGGAGGCAACCGGGCTTGTCTGGGACAGCAGAAGGCGACCATCGAGGCATCCTATGTTCTTGCCCGGCTCGCCCGAGCAATCGACAAGTTAGAGAGTAGGGACAGCCGGGACTGGAAGGGGAGTTGAAGATAACATGCAAAAGTGCAAACGGCTGCAAAGTGGCGGTACACTCAGGTTGATATAGAGCCAAAGTAGTTAACTACTCAACATCTAGGGTCGTATGACAGTCAATTTAGTGAATAGAATCCGCTCAGCCATGAGGCTCGTCCCCCGCGAGCTGCTCGGGTTTGACTGCCTAGTTACTTGCGAATAGAATCCGGGAACAATTATCACGATGCAAACCAGCACCGCCTTCCTTGTGTTCCGGACTCTTCTGGCCAGCAGGTCACGATTTATGACTTGAATGTAAACCCCCTGCCCCTGACCCCCTTTATCCCTGGACCCCCTATGAGTCCGCCTTACAGTGGAGCTTGGAGCTATCTGAGGTACTTATGACGTCGGCAACTGCATACAGTGGCCAACTGCATACAGTGGCCAACTGCATACAGTGGCGGCATTCAAGGCGCCCAAATACCCCACCATGCATATTTCCTACTTCTGCATTTTACTTCGGCATCTTTACTTCACACGGGTAGCTGGTTGTGAAAAGGCTTTACTATTTTTATATTTGTATAAGGCCGTGATAAGAACCTAGACAAGGCCAGAGATTCAAATCTCACCCAGATACTTCACTACGTCCACCGAGGTGTCCCGTATAACCCAATTGGAACCATGTCTTCTAACACTTTCTCACTGGCAAGTAAACTCAAGGTAATTACTACACCCCTTTGACCCCTGAAACGGTAGAGCTCAGTACAATTCCTGCTGACATGAGCCAAACCCACCAGCTCTTCAACGGGCACCTCATACCCCAGATACAGCTCGGGCTGTATGAGATGTCCGGCTCGCAGGTCGCGCAGGCTGTGCCCTGGGCTCTCCAGGCCGGATACCGGGGCTTTGACCAGGCGCAGATGTACCACAAGGAGAAGCAGACCGGCACGGCTATCAGGGAATTCTTGGCCTCGGCTGAGAATGAAGAAGGGCTGATGCGGGAAGACATCTTCTACACCTCCAAGCTAGCGCAATGCGGCACGTACTACGACGCCGTCCGTAAATCCATCACGCACAGCGTCAAAGCCTGCGGCCTGGGCTATATAGACCTGTTCCTCTTGCATAGCCCACACGGCGGGCCCCATGCCAGGATCACAAGCTGGCAGGCCCTAGAGGATGCGATCCTGGAGGGCGAGATCAGAAGTGGTGGAGTTAGTAACTATGGAGTTCGCCATGTGAGTCCCACCTAGACTCTTTCGAATGCGAGGAAGCTTGATTGATGATGGTTGGATCCTAGATCGAAGAACTCATGGCATCGAACCCCCGCATCCGCCCCGCCGTGAACCAGATCGAGGTGCACCCGTTCAACACAAGGGAAGACATCCGAGCCGTGTGCGCAAAGCACGGGATTGTTGTCCAGGCCTATGCCCCCCTAGTGCGAGGACTCCGGATGCAACACCCTACCATCGTACAAGTGTCGAACAAATATGGCTGCACGCCTGCTCAGCTGCTCGTGCGGTAAGTTCTCCCGAGCACATGTCACAGGGTTTTTTCTTCTCCCTTTTCTTTCTCGTTCCACTTCTCTCCCTCAGTCTGTTCGAGTCGGCAATCTGGCTGGCTACGTGACAGTTTCATTCGCCCCTTAGAGGTCAATTGGTCCTTGATTCTATGAACTGACCTATCGCTATCACAGATGGTCGCTTCAGCACGGTCTCGTAACCCTTCCTAAGAGTGTACAGAAAAAGCGTCTGTACGAAAATGCTGACATAGGCGGATTCAAAATCTCCGACGAGGACATGGCGACCTTGGATGCGCTAGATGAACACCTTGTAACGGACTGGTGAGTTCTGTCCTGGCGACCCGTGTATAGTCCGGATTGTCGTGTTTGCCATTCCTGTGCTGACCTGGTTGCTCTTAGGGACCCCACGGATGTGCCTTGATAGGAGATAAGCCTGGAAGGAGTGGTAGTTGCGGAGATCATCATCAATGGTCCTGTTGGTGACAGGAGTGCTGAAACGTTGTTATACGTACCTGTCCCGGGTAGTCTCGAACCAGACCGTAGGTTGCAGGAAGCAACATCAACTAAGGCTAAGGGACAACGCCTCATTGCTATTCAAAAAATCTAAAGGATATGGCAGATAGACATATCATCATAATAAATTCGTAAAAAGTACAAGTACTAGGGAACAGGCTGGTTTGCATGTGGTGCCGAAGGGTAGCAGGGTTTACGTCCCCTTTATATTAACTGCCGGGCCCTTTATTGGCATGATTTCTGCATGGCTTTGTGTAGGTGATATTGTCTTGGGACCCCATAGGGTTACAGCGGTTCTATGGCGGAGTATGCAGACATAAATCTCTAACTAAGTTACCTGTTAATAGTAGCACACAGTCTGTATACGAACACCAACGGCACCGTTGTAATCCAATCATGTCGATAATGGACATCCACGATACCGTCAAGTCCAATCGGTGTTAATCAATAGCTTGATCCGCTCCATTGATCTCGTGGAGTTGATTTCCATCCAGTAGAGGCATGATCGGGGGAGGATTGTGGATTGCAAACTTTGATATAGGAGCTGAAAGTAGACTCAGGTGTTAAGGATATAAGTGTAGCAGCAACTTTGTAACCTTTCGATCACTTCACAAAGGGGTAGGTAGCACTAATACGTAATTGAGGTTTCCCATCCATCAGGCATTAACCAAAGCGATGCAGGATAACATAACAATTCACCAACAGGGTGCCTTGGTAAGACACGCACTCTCCATGTGAATGGTTGGGCGCTGCTTCAGCTGTTGTTATAATCTGCCTGAACTACGGCCTTGGCACTTCCCCCTATATACTAGAAGCTTTGGCCATACTGGCTGGCACCTAAGGCGTATCGTCCAATCATGTTTGTAACTATAGGCGGGGTAAAGCTACAGGTAAGTCCCTCCAAGGTACCTAAGTAAGTCACCTAACGCTGCTTTGGTCTAGCAGCTATCAGTAGCTAAACCCCGCCATTAAAGCAGGCTGTATGGCTGTATGGCTGTATGGCTGTATGGCTGTATGGCTGTATGTAGTTATACTACGCCGTCGACCATCGTCCTTCCACGCCGGCTCCGTCAAATCTACATCTAGCAGACTCAACTTCCAATCCCCAATCCCCATTGATGAGACAGGGAACAGAAAAAGAAGTCTCACCATGACGACAACAACCCCCGACCCCCCCCTGGACACGGCGCGGCACATCCGGTACTGGCAGCGCTGCCTGCGCACGCTGCTGCCGCACCACTACACAGCCAACGACAGCACGCGCCTGACCATCGGCTACTTCGTCCTCGCCGCCCTCGACCTGCTCTCCTCGCCGTCCTCCTTCTCCGCCGAGCCCCCCGCCAACCCCCTGGCCGCCTCCCTGATCCCCGCTCAGGACCGCCCCGGCATCCGCGCCTGGATCCTGTCCCTGCAGCACCCCGAGGGCGGCTTCTGCGGCTCGCCCCACCACGTCCTGCCCGCCGCCTACCAGACCGAGTGGACAGCAGCAGCGACGACGACCACGAAGAAGAACAGCAACGGGACGTCGGACAAGACGCATGCCCCGCCGCCGCCGCCGCCGACGCACCGCGACCCCGAGAACGCCAACATAGCGGCCACGTACTTCGCGCTGCTGGCGCTGGGCGTGCTGGCGGACGACGACGGCGCGCGGGCCTTCGCGCGCGTGGACCGCCTGAAGACCCTGCGCTGGCTCCGGCGGCTGCAGCGCGAGGACGGCAGCTTCGGCGAGAACGTCGACCGCGACGGGTACGTCGCCGGCGGCCGGGACATGCGGCCCTGCTACCTGGCGGCCACGATCCGCTGGGTTCTGGGCGGCGCCGAGGCCGGCCCGGAGGTCGACTTCGACGTGGGGAAGCTGGTGACGCACATACGGCGGAGCCAGGCGTTCGATGGCGGCATTGCCGAGAGCTCGATGCACGAAAGCCATGGTATGAAACCTTTCCTCATACCTCTCTTTTCCCTTTGCTGTGTCCCCCTCCCCCCAGCCCCCGCCCCCTATTCCATTCTGTGTGAGGGGAGAGGGGGGCGGGGGTATATATATCATCCGCTGCATTGTGATTCTGGCAGATGACCGTAATGTAACATACACGCCGTGCGCAAACCCTCAGCTAACCTCGAGTAGCCGGCTATGCATACTGCGCCGTAGCGGCCCTCTCACTCCTAGACCAAGCCAACCCAGATCCATCCGCCTCGCCGACGCACTACCTCGAAGCGGGCATCCCGTCAATACCCGCCCTCATCCACTTCCTCGTATCACGCCAATTCGCGTACCAAGACACATCCTCATCGGGCTCCAGCACCCCCGATCCGGACGCGGCGTCCTCTGGTGGTGACGGACCGCCCGATCTCTCCAGCCTCTCCATATCCCCCCCAAACGGCGACGGCATCACGGGCTTCAACGGCCGCCTCAACAAGGCCGCCGACACGTGCTACGTGTGGTGGGTGGGCGGCACGCTCTGCCTGCTCGGCCAGGGCGGCCTCGTCGACCGCGCCCCGGCGCGCCGCTTCCTCCTCGAGAAGACCGAGCACGTCATCGGCGGCTTCGCCAAGCACCCCGGCGGGCCGCCCGACATCTACCACGCGTACCTCGGCCTCGCGGCGCTGGCGACTATGGCCGGAGCCGAGGCCGGAGCCGGGGGTAAGGGAGGGGAAAACGCAGGAGGGGAGGAGAAGAAGAGCAGCGGCAAGGAAGAGGGGCTCGGCCAGTTCGATCCCCGGCTCTGCGTCGGCGCCGAGGCCGCGGAGCGCATTCGCAGGGGCAGGGAGGCGCTGCTGGCTCCTGCTCGTCCTCCTACGCCCGAAGATAGCGATGGCTCGTCTGCTGATGAAGACGAATAAGAAAGAAAAGAAAACAAAGAGTGAACTCGCTAACGGAGCAGCTCCAAATAAATGATCATATCGGGGTGGGAAAAACGGAACCGGCCGGGAGATCGGCATGTGGGGGGCACAGGAAATAATAAAAAACTAGGGCGACGAAGGTAGAGGTTCGAAATCCAGGGTGTGGGGGAAAGTGAGTGATGTGTAAAAAGGAGATGGGTGCCGTGGGATAGGATAGACTGAGGGCAAGGACAATGAAGGTGATATGATGATGATGATACCCGGGGGATGGAGATATGTATGAAGAAACCCAGAAACATCAATGCTTGAACCTTGATTTCGGAGAGATTCTCCGTCAGCCCGTTTTATCCATTCTTACTGCTGCTGCTGTATTTACCAATGTATACTACAAGTATGTTCACGCACATGCATAGGCAATCTAAAGTGAAAGTCTTTCGAAGACTGAAAGAAGATAGTTAGGCTTAGATTTTATATTTATATAGGCCTATCAAGCGACGACCCTCCCCCCATCTACTCCTCCCATCTCACCTACTCCCTCTCTACCGCCATCATAACCGCCCACCCCGCCGTCACCCCACCTCCTCTGCACATCCAGCATGAGCGGGCCGCCCCCGGGGCCCCCGGCGTCGAGGCTGAGCGTGACGCGCGCCCTATCGGCGACGACGCGCACCGTCTCGCCGAGGTTGCGGTAGTCGGTCTCGCAGTGCCCGTAGGCCGACGGGCTTCCCGACCTCCCTCTCCTGTTACCGCCGCCGCCCGCATTACCACCACCGCCGTCACCGGCGCTGTTCGGCGTCTGCTGCATCTGCTGCGTGCTGGCTCTCTTCGCCCCCGCCTCCGAGGCGGACGAGGCAGAGTTGGACGGGGACTGCTGCCGCACCTCCCGGATCTCGACCCCCGGGTACGGCAGCCAGCCCTCGCGGAGCGGGATCATGAGGATGGGGATCTCGGCCTCGGTGTCGGGGGCGCTGCTCAGGCCCCGCATTTCTTCGTCTTCTTCACCATCGCCATCGCCAGCACCAGCACCACCGACGATACTACTACTATTACTACTACCAGGCGCCGGGATGACGAAATGCCCCTTCCTCCGTCCGCCTAGAAGCCAGGTCCCGGCGCTGCTATTCGCACTGCCGCCGCCGTCCTGCTGCTGCTGCTGGAACTGCGACAGCAGCGGCGGCGCCACCACCTCGTAGCTGAACTCGAGGTCGGCCTGGCGCGCCGGCGGCGTCGCCGTGTCCCAGATGCGCGTCCACCGCAGGTGCAGGGTGGCGGGGACGAGCTGGTTGGTGCAGTACACCGTCTCGGTCTCCGACGGGGACAACACGGCACCACCACCACTGGCGGGGGGAGGGGGGAGGAGGCGGATGTCGGCCGTGTGCACGATGGTGACGGAGGGGATGTCGACGGGGATGAGAATCGACTTGACACTACTGCTACCACCACCACCGCCACCACCACTGGGTGTCGTAGTGTTAGTAGTAGTAGTAGGCAAAGGCAGCTTCGGGTTTCGCGCCAGCCACTCCTGCAAGAACGCCTCGAGAGCCACGCCGACATCGACATCAACATCGACATCTACCTCTTGCCCTCCTCGCACGGTCCCCAGGCCGGCCGAAGCGCGGACCCAGTCGATGGATGCCAAGAGCGCAGTGGGCACGGCCCCAACGAGAACGGCACGTTCGAGGTCGCGGGGGCTGAGCTCGGCGGCGACGCGCGGGACTGCGGCCGAGACGGCGTGTCGCGCGTACGGGCGCAGCGGGGGGTGTTCCTCGAGGGCGCGGACGAGCGCGGACTCGAACAGGGCCTCGATCTCGTCCAGGAGGACGCTATACTGCAGGCGGAGGTACATGGTCTTCTGCTGCTTCTGCTGCTGCTGCGACTTGTTGCTGGGGCCGGCGGTGAGGATCTTGACGCCCGGCTTGCGCGTGATCTTGTACAGCAGGCTGGCGGGCTGGCGGGAGAAGACGACGACGGGGTCAGAGGGCGAGGTGGAGGGCGGGACGCCGAAGGCCGAGGCGAAGACGTCCGACTCGAGCAGCTCGCTCTTGAAGAGCCGCAGGGGGCTGTGCGTCGACGTCGACACGGTGAAGCGTGAGAAGAGCGCGCGGTGCTTGAAGACGTCCTGGACGTTGACGCCCAGTGCCAGGGTGATGGGGACGGCGGGCGTGGTGGAGAAGACGAAGGTGCCGTGCTCGGTCGTGTAGGTGACCTCGACGCGGATGGACACGTGGGACACCTCCTGCTCGACGTTGTAGGGGAAACGGATCCGGGCCGTGGTGTGCTGGGGGATCGGCTGTAGGGAGAAGAGGCCGCCGTCCGGAGGCTTGGAGAAATCGCTCGAGGACCCGACGCACTTCGCTTCGCTGGTGAGCAGTCGCAGACCGCCCGTAGCGGCTTTGACTCGCACCTCGGCGCTTGTGATTTCGTTCCAGCCAGACTCCAGCTCGATGTCGACCATGTTATTGCGGTCGAGTTGCATATGTTTAGAAGGGCGCAGCCGCACGTTTAGGGCATCCGTGCTGTGATATAAACAGATATGTGGCGATTTGAGAATGTCACCAACTCCGTTTGTAGGCTGCCCAACCTCACGCTCGTAATGCATGTGTAGGTTACTGCCTACGAGATCTATTCTATCGATCTCGTAGGAACCAGGGACGATCACCTATTTCTAGTTAGTGTGTTCTTTGTAAAGGAGGCAGCACCGGCATCAGCACTTACATTGCTATTTAGCTTAAGCCTATTTCTGCCGGGTCGAATCGTGGCGGGTTCCAGCAACTCGAACCAAATCTCCTTTTGCGACCCAGCTCCAGTATTCGAGATCCGCACCCGCGAACTCTCGACCTCGAAACCGTCGACAAGCAGGCTGTTTAGCTTTAGAGTGATGGACGCGCTGTCGCGGCCTTCATGGTATTCTGGAAACCCCTCCACTTCCAGGGCAGAAAAAAAGCTCGACAGCGGGATTCGCACCGCGGTGGTCTGCGTCTTTGTCTCGGCTAAGAGCTCTGCCACGAATCCCTTGATGGCATCGTTATCGGGATAGTCAACATCCTGCGTCGTCCCAATGCGAAAGGATGCCCGAGCACCCAGTCGTTCTTTCTCTGCTAGTGCTGCCTTTGATAGTAACTTCAACATGACTTTCACATATTCGTCTTTCCGCTGAAGTCGCTTGAGGCATCTTGAGTACATAATCAGCATAGACAGTTCTAGGAGGCTCCATCCACTCTCCCCGAAGAACGGCGTGGTCCTCCAAAAATAAGACGCAGCTGCGCCATAGTCCTCAAGGTGGTACTTGAGCACCGCTATATCTGCCAGGAAACTCTGGACCGAGTGATTGTGCTCTGCGATTGTATAATGTCGCAGGGCTTTGTCGGTGAGTGTTTCGTATAATCGGTAGAAATCACCTTTATTGTCGAGCGCAGTCCTAAGCAGCGTACTATCGATTCCGGCAACAGACACCACCGCCTCGTAATGCGCCTCTCGCTGCGCATGCGCCCCTTCTGCCTCGGTTGTTGACTTCTCATCGCCAAGGTCAATATCGACCATATCGACCATGATCGACTCGCCGACAACCGGCACGCCAGACCAGCCGTCGTTCCACCCACGTTTTTTGCCACACTGCTCGAGTATGTTTCGAGATAGGGCATAGAGCTCCGCTCTTCTAGCTGCGAGATCCTCTAGCCCGGCTTTCAAAAACGTGGATGTTGCTGCATCGTTACTGTGCTGCGAAGATGGCCCACCAGGAAAGATGTTGGGACTTGGAGGAGGACGGCCGACTCCAGCGCCACCTGTACTCACCCTTAATGACGAGCTTCTAGCTGGATGCATCATTGTCTTGGGTTCAGGTATCGCTGCTTTGGGCTCATGGTCGTCAGGGGGAGCTAGGGTAGATTCAGGTATAGGTAACGACTTGGTCGATGTCTGGGCTAGTATCTGTTGAGCAATAGAGAAGGCAAAGGATGCTACCATATTATCAACGACCTCTACAGTCCGCGGATCCTCTAGGATTGCTTCCGGTGCTGGTGCTGGTGCTGGTGCTGGTGCCTCTCCCTCTCCCCCTACCTCTCCCTCTCCCTCTCCCTTTGTGGCCTCGGCCATCTCTTGCAAAGCGCAAATCACATCATTTCTCAAAACTTGTGATACTGTGGGGATGAACTCTAGTGTCCTCCGGCATATCTCGGCTAGCATTGCTAGATCTTCCTGGTCGTTTTCCTTCGGCTTGGGGGGAAGAGCCCTTGGAGCGACGCCTGGTAACACCGACTCCTGCTGTTCCTTGAGCTTCGCCAAGAGCTCTTCCCTAGTCGACCAGGCATTCCCAAGCCGGAGTAACAATGCGAGCTGGCGCGCGAAGATATAGCATCGAAAATCGAAGACGGAGACATTGTTGGCCAAGATGAGGTCTCGGTAAGGCTTCTTAGCTGCGCTGATGGCGATATCACCGAAGGTATCCTTGTGATCTGAACCGGCAGCGTGCTCCGACTGCATATCGACGACTTCCTCTTCCTCTTCTTCCTCCAAATCCGTACCGGCAATAGCGTTCCTAGCCTTGAGCGCGATCTGCTTCAACTCGTCCGTGTAGTCCAGGAGGGCGCTCGTGCTGGATCGTGCCCGGCCGGTCGATTCGATCATGTCGAGCCCGACGCTCAGCTCGTCGTAGCCCACCAACGCGTCCTCGACCAGGCCGACGCTCTCGAAGCCCCGGGCCAGCCCCTCCTTGAGGATGAAGAAGGTGCAGAAGTTCCAGCCCGGCAGGTTCCTCTGTGCGTCCTTCTCCTTGATGTCCTCCTCGTACTGGCTCACGCGCGAGTCGAAGCTCGCCAGTATCAGGCTGCGGAACTTGGATGTCAGGTCGGTCCAGGCGTTCTCGCTGTCCTGCTCCGTCTCGGTGTAGCCAGTCGGCACGGCGGGCACGACGCGCGGCAGCAGGTCGTAGGGGACGTCGTTGACGCCGATCCGAATCTGGGCAATACGATCGACGACCCCCTTGCTGGAGCTGTTGAAATCGGACCTGAACTTCTCCAGCAGGGTGCTCGGGCCGGGCCGCCATCGCGATGTGGCGGACGGCTTTTCGCCCCCCGAGGCGGAATCGGACTTTCGGGGTTGGGTGGCAGCGACGGTATTAGGGATGACGACGTGGACTATCAGCCATTCGAAAGCGTCATGGTTCTCGGCAGTGTTGACCTTCTTAGAGCCGGACGCGGGCGTGTGCTTTTTGATCCAGTCGCGGACTTCTCCCCTGACTTGTCCCTTGTACGAGTCGTTGTCGTCGCATCGCACCAGCAGCACCTTCAGATAGGAGGTGCTTCTTAGACCTGGAATCTGATGTCTACGCGCGGGGGCAACGTTCCGGCCGGAGTTTTTATCGGCGGCATCGCCAAGACTTGCTGTCCCGATCTGGGTCTGGAAGCCATCCTCACTGGGAGCTGTACTGTTGGCCCTTTTCTGACGAGGATTCGGGGACGGGGCAGGAGAGGTGCCGGCGGGCTCAGTGCGACCTGCTTGGATGAGCTCGACGTGGAGAGTATCGATGGATCGTAAGGGACCGGCATGGGATTGCCAGTGAAGATTGCGCAGGGGCAGTCGAGGTATCAACCCCGGCGCAAGGAGCTTATAGACGTCATGAGGGTCGAAGTACTCGACTGCAGGTGCCGTCGCAAGTCGGTCGGTCAGTACAATACAGAGGGATCAAGATCACTCTCGGAGTATATGAAGAGGCGCACCTTTGACTTTGGAGGTAGAGAAAGGCTGTTCCATAACGAACAGCTGAGGGTCAATGGGTCATGTCTTCATGATTAAGGGGGGTGAGTAAACACAAGCAGCTGGGGTTTAGGTCGCAAAGAGTAAGTGGTTATACCAAGTAAGTACGTAAGTTTACGGGGTGGTAGTGGGTTAGAAACGCCAGCAGCGAGCGAGCACAAGGATAGGGGAGCTTCAAGCCAACACTTGCCTGTATGTCGGTATGTAGGCGACCTTATCGCTGTTAGAACTCCGTATAGCTGTTGTTAGTGCTAGCGATAAGGATTGGCACCTGACGCTTGGCTGTAACGTACTGAAATCCAGTGCCCAGTAACTATCCTGCTATCCTAGGGTGCCTGGGTGCCTACCCCATGGACCTAACCAAGCATTAACCAACTATCAACTTGGTACGAAGTAAAGGGTTAATACTCGTTAGGGCTCTAATCGCCTTTTGACCCACAATTTTATGGCTTCGTCATTAAGGTTAGGGATAAGTTAAACGTATTATAAAAGCAAAACGTATTATAAATTATTACTTATTATTTATATACGTTTTTATTAAAAATCGAAGTAATGTATTTTATTATAATTTCTCGTTTTAATATATAAAATATTTTTAATTATTATTTTATTATTAAGCTTATATAAATTAAGAATTTTAATTTTTTTACGTTTTATAAGAACTTATATTAATTATAAGTATTACATTATAAGTGCTATAAGTGTTATAGGTGTTATAATAAAACCTCGCTATTATAATCGATTTTATAACGATATAAACCCTATGTTTTCTTTGTTTTTTTATATATATAATAATATCTTTCGTTATTTAAGTAAATAATACGATATTTATTAAATTTCTTATTAATATCGTTATATTAAGGTGCATTATAAGCATATTTAATTAAAATATTAGCCACATTTAAGTTAAATATATGCGAAATATAAGAAAATCTTATTTTATTTAAATATAATTAAAAGAAATACCTATTATTTTATAACGATATCTTAACTTAACGATATTAAGTTTATGTTTTTTTAATATCGCTATAAAAAGATTTTATTATATAAATATTATAAGTATTATAAGTATTATAAGTATTATAAGTATTATAAGTATTATAAGTATTATAAGTACTTTAAAGAAATGTATTACTTTATATAATAATTTTCTTATATATAAAAATATTATATTAATATATATAGCATTATTAATAAATAATAAAATATATAAAGTTTTATTTAAATTATATAAAGAATTATATAAAAAACATTACGTTTTGCTTTTATAATACGTTTAATTTATTTTTAATTATATTTATAAAGCGGGTAAAATATAAGTTAAAAGGCAATTAAAGCCTTAACGAGTAATAATTAAAAGAATAATATTATTACTTTATTTTACTTAAATATAAAAGCTTTAAAGTATGTATTTATTTAATATCGGAGATTTTTATTATCTTATTTCTTGTTTTATATTAATACTTAATGGACGTTAATATACTACCTAGGTATATAAGTACTTATTCGAATTTGTATATGTAGTTGCATAAAGCTGTAAGTAAAGCTACGGCAAGACACGGTATAAAACGATTGGTCAGGATCCTATGGCGCAAGTCAGTCTCCTTAAGTATTTTAGGTATGTACGTGAGGCCCCCCCGATCCGGAGGAGCACAAGAGCCCAAGTGTTAAATGCCAGCTTTAGGTGGTCAGTGCGTACAGCTTCTAGTACTAGCTAGCTGCAAGTGCGGAAACCCTTCCAGTGGCAGGTGCCAGGTGCGCAGAAGCTTCGCATCGCCAGGTGCCAGATGCCTGAAAGGCTCCAGTGCCAGTTGCCAACGGCCCCCCCTCCCCCCCCAACCCCCCCTCCCCCCCTCCTTCGGGGGGGGGAGGGGGGGCTTTTCCACTCCGGCAGACCCGTAATTCCGTACAATGCACCCAATTGCAGCCCACAGCTTACGTACCTGGACCCGTAATTCCGTATAATACACCCAATCATGGCCCCTACAGCCTAGGTGGCTTACGTAAGCTAGGTGGCTTATACCACCTACCTGCTGCCACCTACCTACCTACTGCCACTTACCTACCTGCTGCCACCTACCTACCTGCTGCCACCTACCTACCTGCAGCGCCAGGTGCCAGATACCCAAAAGCTTCCAGTGCCAGTTGCCAACGGCCCCCCCTCCCCCCCTCCTTCGGGGGGGGGAGGGGGGGCTTTTCCATTCCGGCAGACCCGTAATTCCGTATAATACACCCAATCACGGCCCCTACAGCCTAGGTGGCTTACGTAAGCTAGGTGCCTTATACCACCTACCTGCTGCCACTTACCTACCTACTGCCACTTACCTACCTACTGCCACTTACCTACCTGCTGCCACCTACCTACCTGCTGCCACCTACCTACCTGCTGCCACCTACCTACCTACTGCCACTTACCTACCTACTGCCACTTACCTACCTGCTGCCACTTACCTACCTGCTGCCACCTACCTACCTGCTGCCACCTACCTACCTGCTGCCACCTACCTACCTACTGCCACTTACCTACCTACTGCCACTTACCTACCTGCTGCCACCTACCTACCTGCTGCCACCTACCTACCTGCTGCCACCTACCTACCTGCTGCCACCTACCTACCTGCTGCCACCTACCTACCTGCTGCCACCTACCTACCTGCTGCCACTTACTTACCTACTGCCACTTACCTACCTGCTGCCACCTACCTACCTGCTGCAAGTCCTAGCCCTCCGATTGGGTGCATCCTTGGTTTAAGTGGGCCAATTACCTATACTAGTAGCTGCTGGCACCTACAATTGCACCTAGCTGTTGCCAGCCCTCTAGCTTACGTAAGCAGCCTAATTGCTGCTGCCACCTACCTACCTGCTGCTACTTACCTACCTGTTGCACCTAGCTGCAAGTCCTAGCCCTCCGATTGGGTGCATTCTCTATATATGTGGGTTACCTACCTATATCAGTACTAATAGCTGCTGGCACCTATAACTGCACCTACTGTTACAAGCCATTTAGCTGTTATAAGCCCCCTAGCTGTTGTAAGCCCCTAGCTAGTGGCAGCCACTTAGCTTACGTAATTCACCTGGCTATTGGCAGCCACCTACTTACCTGCTGCTACCTACCTACCTGCTGCCACTTACCTACCTGCTGCCACCTACCTACCTGCTGCCATTTACCTACCTGCTGCAATACTGGCCCGCTGATTGGGTGCATCCTCAGTTTATGTGGGTCGCCGACCTGTAATTGCTGGCACCTACGCTGGCACCTATAATTGCACCTACTGTTGCACCTAGCTGTTGCAAGCCACCTAGCTTACGTAAGCGGTCGAATTGCTGCTGCCACCTACCTACCTACTGCCACCTACCTACCTACTGCCACCTACCTACCTGCTGCCACCTACCTACCTACTGCCACCTACCTACCTACTGCCACTTACTTACCTGCTGCCACCTACCTACCTGCTGCAATACTGGCCCGCTGATTGGGTGCATCCTCAGTTTATGTGGGTCGCCGACCTGTAATTGCTGCCACCTACAATTGCACCTACTGTTGCACCTAGCTATTGCAAGCCACTTAGCTTACGTAAGCGGTCGAATTGCTGCTGCCACCTACCTACCTGCTGCCACCTACCTACCTACTGCTACCTACCTACCTGCTGTCACTTACCTACCTGTTGCACCTAGCTGCAAGTCCTAGCCCTCCGATTGGGTGCATTCTTTATATATGTGGGTCACCTACGTATATCAGTACTAGTAGCTGCTGGCACCTACAACTGCACCTACTGTTGCAAGCCACTTAGCTGTTGCAAGCCCCCTAGCTGTTACAAGCCCCTAGCTGGTGGCAGCCACTTAGCTTACGTAATTCGCTAGGTGGCTACCATCCGCTAGGTGGCTTGCAATAATAGGTGCAACAGTAAATGCAATTATAAATGGCAGCAATTACAGGTCGGCGACCCACATAAACTGAGGATGCACCCAATTAGCGGGCCAGTATTGCAGCAGGTAGGTAGGTGGCAGCAGGTAGGTGGCAGCAGGTAGGTAGGTGGCAGCAGGTAGGTAAGTGGCAGTAGGTAGATAGGTGGCAGCAGGTAGGTAAGTGGCAGCAGGTAAATAGGTGGCAGCAGGTAGGTAAGTGGCAGCAGGTAGGTAAGTAGCAGTAGGTAAGTAGGTGGCAGCAGGTAGGTAGGTAGCAGTAGGTAGGTAAGTGGCAGCAGGTAGGTAGGTGGCAGCAGGTAGGTAGGTGGCAGCAGGTAGGTAGGTGGCAGCAGGTAGGTAGGTGGCAGCAGTAGTTCGGCCGCTTACGTAAGCTAGGTGGCTTGCAACAGTTAGGTGCAACAGTAGGTGCAATTGTAGGTGCCAGCAATTCCAGGTCGGCGACCCATATAAATAAAGGATGCACCCAATCAGCGGGCTAGGATTGCAGCAGGTAGGTAGGTGGCAGCAGGGCTAGCTCGAACTAAGTGGCATTAGGGTAAAAGCTAGTCCTTTACGGTTTAGGTTGGGCAGTAGGCTAGCTGTATCGGGCTTAGCGCGTACCATATACAGCTTAAACCAAACGCCAAGCTAGTCCAAAAAAGCCTAGCGTGCACTGGCACTAGCCGCTTTAGGCGTGCACGGGCCGCTATGCGCATATTGAGTTACTTTCCTATTTGGGACAGCCGACTCCACCCAACTCCCATAGAAAAAAAAGCGACACAATAACCCTTCGTTTCACTACGGTATAAGCAAGCTTATGACCTACGTTAACACTTGGGCACAGATTGGCTCTAGGCCACAGGGCCTGGTATAGGCTAGGCCATGTGGATACTTACCACGGTCGGGCCTAGTCAGGTCCAGAGCCACATGTTTGACATGCATATTATTTGCATCGGGCTCTTGGGTGAAAAGGAAGCTGGAGATTCTGTTGATTGAACGCATAATGAACTAACGTACGACGTACATTCATCTGCAAACTGTCATACCTGAGTTGCCAGTATATCGATTCTATTTGGCATATGAAGCATCAATACGTCTATGCCCCTCATCCCCCAGATATGACATACTTAAGTATTTGGATATATGGATAGAAAAAGGACTTACAGGTCCACCTTTCACATGCCACTCCCAGTCCGATAAACGAGAGATATGGGTTGATATGAACTGGAACCCCTCAGCCCACGCACAACTGCCTACCTAGTACCATTAGCTTTCTTCCCGCCCTCTTTTGCTCGTACAGCCTTAGAAAGTAATATACCTACACATACCTACCTACGTAAACGGGCAGAAAGCTAAGCAAGTAACCAACAGGTAGGCTGGTAGGCCAGGCAGGCAAAGTGGATCTGGAACCAAGAACGGTTCTGACATTCCTGTTCGATCCGTCAAATCAAAGGGTACATAATGCATATGCAGGTTAAATAGTAGGCTTACCGTATCGGGGTGGCTTCGACGTAGATACCTTGGAGGTAGATAGTCTAGGTAGATACCAACCTGGTAATGGTAAGGTAGGCTGGTAGTATGATCGCGGAGCGGCAAGCGCAATGTTTGTTTATGTGTCGCTGTGGTTGCTACATGCCTATACCCTATGCCTTATGCCTGTATTGCGGGTGTATTGCACTGTACTGCCTACAAGCCTACACGAGCAAGATGCAGTCCTACTAGGCAGTAGCTACCACCAGCATCATATTGCCTATTTCCCTATTTCCCTATTTCCCTACTTCCCTACTTCCCTACGTCGTATTTCCCGGGATCGATCCTACTCTCCTTCTTTATTTACGTGACAGGCTGACAATAGACATTCCTTCTACTCTTCTACTACAACCAGTGGCTGTTATACACCCGTATCATTCTCTCCAACACATCCAGGCAAAAGCAACAACTGGAAGTACCTGTACCATACTTCGTACACATACACCCTTGTGAAGTTCTTCAGACTGTTGACGTAGGCGTCGCGTCGCATAATAAACCCCCTTCTCAACTTACATAAGCTTCCAAGATTTGTTTTGCGCGACTTGTCAAAGACTTGCAAAACGTTTCGTCTGGACTTCATCCCCCCTTTCCAACCTACCTTCGGTCCTGTCGCGAAACACTCCCACCACTTTGGACTTCGGCGCAAACCAACCCATTCATTCTATCGGACGATTTGAGCTCCATACAAACCCAAATCGCAAATCCTAATTCCGTTCGCCATGGCGCTAGCAGCCACGTACAAGCAGTTTCTCGCTGCGCCGGACGCGTCGCTTCTTGCAAACGACGCTTCCCTCCACTACGTTACCACTACCACGACCTTCAAGGGCCCCGCCGACATAATCAAGGTCATCAAAGGCTCCAACGGCCAGTTGAAGAAGAACAAGGAGGATGTTCTTTACGCGGTCGAGGGACAGAACGCCCTCGCCGTCGAGGTCGATACCGCTCTCGAATTCTTTACTAGTGGGGGTCCTTACCTGCCCGGTCTAGACGACAACTTCTTGGCTGATCGCAAAGTCTACCTCGCCGTTGTACGTGAGCCCCGAAACCCCCCGTTTGCCCTGACTAACTGGCAGGAATTCTAGACACACTTCGTCAGCTTCGATGGCCAAGGCAAGATTTCCCAGATCCGTCAGACATGGGACCAAGGCTCCCTCCTTAAGCAACTCGACATCATCGGGAAGACTGGTCGCAATTGGCCCATCAGAGATAGCAAAGAACAGATTAGGATGATTGAATCATGTGTCAAGTCGGGCCCTGTTGCTGTCCCTCAGGAACCCACCGACGTGCCTGTCCGTCCTCGGACGAACACGGCCAACACAGCCAACACAGCCAACATCTCGCGTGACCCCCATGCTTCTCTCTCTTTGTTCGGTCCCCGCGAGGACAGCGATCACAGTATCGCGACCGTCATCTCCCCAAAGGCTGGTGTGAAACCTCGACAGCGTGACTTCGCCGAAATCTTCGGCGACGAGCCCGTTGAGGACCCAGACTCGCCTTCCGCAGGTCGGCGAGCTGCATCGCCGAGCAAAGCCGTTGCCCCCAAGGCTGGCGCTGGTAAGAACTTCCAGCCTTCCCGTCTGTTTGATACGGAAAACGAGGATAAGTCCTCGCCCGACGACACACGAACCCCCGTGCGCGGCTATAAACCACATCCGACGAAATACAACCACTTTGATTTTGCCGACGGCTCCGATCCCAACGACGCCCCCCGTCCTGGCGACCCGACCTTCAGAAGAACGAAGCACTCCAGCCAGTGGGATTTCGAGGACTTTGCCACACCCGCTAAGCCAAAGGCCAAGAACGCCCGCCAACAAGATGCCCGCCACTGGGGACCCGGAGACAACGAGGTCTTCGACAGCCCCCAGCAGCGCAAGCCCGTGCAGGGCAAGGCTCGCCGCGACGCCGAGGCCCACTTCGAGCTCATTGACGATGGCGTTGCCACGGGCGAGCCGCGCCCCTCGCGGCCTCGCGGCTCCAACCACAATTCGGGTCTAGGTCTCTATCAGAACAACCTATACAACGACGAGGGCGAAGCAGGCGCGGCGTTCCCCGCCGAGGAGGGTTCCCGCGCCCTCGGCGTCATCACGAACCAGAAGGACCACAACCGCAACTTCCAGCCGCATTGGAACATGGAGGACCAGTCCCCGGCACCCGACCCGCAGGCGAAATCCCAAGCCGCTGCCATCGGCGAGGACCGCAAGAAGGCCGTCAAGATGATGGACGCGAACTGGTCGAGCTACGACGTGTCGCCCTCGCAAAAGGAAAACCAGAACCAGAACGGCCACCGCTCACTACCAGGGCAGAATGGCTCCTTCAAAGAGAACAACCACGATGCTCCTAAGGAGCGCGGAATCCACATCGGCGGCGACGGCATGGGCGGCAGCCGCGGGTCCAACAGGGCTTGGTTCTTTGGCGAGGATGGCGAAGAGGAACACAACAAGGCGAAACCAGTTCCCGGTAGGAAACAGCCCGCCGGCATGAAGTCGGGAGGTTTCGATTGGGATTTCTAGGCGACTCACGAGAGCCAACTGCGATAAGAGAGAGGGGGAAAGGGGGAGGCTATAGTGAAAGATGACGCCGCGTCACGTCATTGATCCCGTCCCATTTTGCTGTGCTATGATGAGAAACGCATCCATGATTACTGTTTGTTCATGAACTACATACGAGGACTAGAATGCTTCTGCCCGCTGCCGCGTCCAAAGAAGAGAGGGTGACAGGGAGAGAGGAGAGAGAGCTTGTTCTATTACTGTACGATTTTCTTTTTTCTTTTCTCCTTTTCTTGTTACTTGGCCGCTGGAGGATCGAGGTCATTCATATCAGGGGCCTTGATCAGGTTTCTTTTCCCTTTGCAGAGCAGAGCACATTGTATTTATTCGTCAGAATGAAAGTACACGGGGAAAAGAGAAGCCCTTAGGATATGTACGTACGTACCATACGTACCGTTCCGTACGGGCGGATGGACGGACGGATGGACGTGTATGTGTGTACAACAAAGATGACACGACTTTGCGAGTGCGAGGATTACGATGGTATTTGCTGGTTGGTGTGTGTGTATGAGTGTCCTATCCGTCTAACGTCGGTTTTGTTAGCTATAATGGCTACATAACCTACCAGGATTTTTATTTCTGTCCTGTTTTTCTTGCGTCGCGAAGCCATCGCACGAAGACTGTCGTTGCGTTGCGTTGCGTACGTGTTCGAAAGCACGGGCTTTTCTGCGCCTTTTCCCTAATTCTATAAATACCACATGCATGAGCCTGAGCCGTGCGACTTGTTAAACTCCACCGACGACGGAACACATGCATACTCAAGCTGCCCCTTTTATTTTTTATTTTTTCGTCACAAGCTGAACTGGCTATATACCTACTCAGGCCTTTCGACCTCTCTATCTACCTCTCTCTCTTTGCCCATAGCTCGGCTCTAGCATGTCTTCCTGTGTGTATCTAGACCTAACTACCTACATACCTATGTAGGTAGAACGATTTGTGTCAAGCACTGTTGAAGCACTCACTCGCTGACTAAATGGGCACTAACTACACTATTCCTTGAAGATACAGCGAGAGCAAGGGTGACCTGAAAACTGGGTTGGGCTGAATAAACTATTGTATAACCATCTATACATACCCGTTAGTGATGTGATGTTTGATCTAGCACGCTATATATGTGCATACAACACAATATAGAGAGAATGTTGCGAGGCAGGCCAAGGAGGCTCGGCGAACAGTGCTTTATACGAATGCGTGTGTGTTTGTAGGCTAGGCGGCGTCCTTCGAAAATCGTACATTCGTCCGTCGTCTTGTCTAGGTACTAGGTAGGCAATCAAACTCTAAGCTATCCATCTATAGCTCTATGTCGCTTGTCCAACGGCCCAAAAAGAAAAAGAGACGGAGAAGCGGGAGAAAACCCCTCCAAAAACCCGAGCATGGACAGTAAAAAAAGATAAAAGCATACATGCCTGCCATACGCTCGCTCGCGATAGATAAAAATGACGAACCCCATGACTGTAGAGACTCCCTTGCGGATATATAAACGTCAACATATCCCCTTGCTCGGCGCCCAG
Source organism: Diatrype stigma (assembly GCA_022225965.2). Lineage (NCBI taxonomy): Eukaryota > Fungi > Ascomycota > Sordariomycetes > Xylariales > Diatrypaceae > Diatrype > Diatrype stigma. The sequence goes on from JAKJXP020000088.1 coordinate 120,669, forward strand.
AATATCACAATCCACGCACCCATTAGAACAGGTTCCAAGCTGATAAGCCTGCTCAAGCAACAATAACACATAAAAACACATCCGTATCGTATAACCAAACCTATCCCATCTTATCCATATCCAGCCCATTGTCGACGAAGACATAGCAGGGCGAAACAGGACAGGACAGGATAAAACAAAACGCATCATCATCAACACATTCATCAACGTACACATCATGGCACATCAACAGCATTTTTTCTTTTTTCTCTTCTTTTCTTTTTCTCTGCTTTTCTTCCCTTTCATCAAGTCATCAGTCAGTCAGCAAACCTGCCTGCGTAAAGAAAAAGCAAAGCAATCAGCACAAGACCTTATACACCTTCTTCCAAGCGGGCCAGCCCTTGCGCTCCTCGCGCTCCTGCGCCACGAGGATGGGCAGGTTGAAGTCGCGGCGGCCCGTGTCGAGGTCCATGTCGTCGATGCGGATGACCGACGTGCGGTACCAGAGGCGGTGGCCGACGTAGAAGACGACCACGATCGGCACCGCCATGTACTGCAGGAACAGGTTGCGGACGCGGTCCTGCGTCGTGGACGTCGTCGTGGTCGCGTCACCGCCGCCCGGGTTCCCCGCGTCCGTGGCGTTGAACCCACCACCACCACCACCGCCGCCGCCGCCGGCGGTGCTGTGGTTGGCGGCGCTGTGGGCGCGCCCGCTGCCGATGAGGTCGTCCTCGACGGGCCACAGCCCGACCCAGAACTGGGCGACCAGCACGAGCGCGTTGAAGAAGAAGCCGAGCCAGGAGCCGACGACGCCGCACTGGGCCGTGAAGGCCAGCTCGCGGACGCTGTGGCCCCGGCGGGCCCAGGCCTGGCGGAAGCGGATGTGGGCCAGGCAGATGGAGCCCCAGGTGAAGATGGACGACAGGCCGGAGATGGACAGGAACCACTCCAGGATATTAGCCTGGGATTCCACGTTGGCGAGGTACGCCAGCAGGCCCATCAGCGACGCGATGATGATGGCCACCAGGGGGCGGCCCCGGCGGTCGATGTAGGCGAAGCACCGCGGGGCCTGGCCCTGGTCGGCCAGCGCCGCCAGCGTGCGCGACGACCCGAACACGGACGAGTTGCCGACCGAGAGGACGGCGATCAGGATGACGACGTTCATGACCGACGGCAGCACCTCGATGCCGGCGTTCTCGATGGCGATGACGAAGGGGGAGGCGGCCGCGGAATCGTCCGGCAGGAGCAGGCGCGGGTCGTTGTACGGCACGAGAAGCCCGATCAGCGTCAGGGACACGATGTAGAATAGCGTAATACGCCAGAAGACCTGCTTGATGGCTGTCGGGAGAGACTTCCGCGGGTTGGCCGTCTCGGCAGCAGCGAGCCCGACCAGCTCCGTGCCAGCAAACGCGAAAGCAGCCGTGACGAAGACGCTACATAGGCCCTTGAAGCCGTTGTGAAATGCGCCGGGATCCCTCCAGAACTGGACCCCGATATAGCCACCACTAGGACCACCGCCGATGTTGAGGACGATACCCAGCAAGCTATCAAGCAAGGGGAAAAAGAAGAGATCGCGTTAGCGCATCGAAGAATTGCGGACCCGGATCCGGAATAGGGGGTCAAGATAGATATGTTTTTCACTCACATGAAGCCGATGACAGCGACCACCTTGACAATGGCGAAGACGAACTCAGCTTCACCATAGCCCTTGACGCCGAAGAAATTGATGATGACAACGAAGATCAAGAAGATGGTGACAAAGATGGCTTTGTTGATATTGGGGTTCCAATACGCCAGGGTGATGGAGGCGGCGATGATCTCGAGAGGGAGCACAACGAGCCACTGCAGGGCGTAACTGTTGCCAACAGATTAACGTGTGAGAAAAAAAAACGAAGACCAAGACTGCCAGGCTCGAAACACAAAATCCTCAGCAGAAGCAGCAGGCAAGCAGGAAAGCAAGCAAGCGGCATGATAAGACTAGATTAGATAGACAGAGACTTACTTCCAGCCCATGGCGAAGCCCCACGAGGGATCCAGGAAGCGCGTGGAGTAGGCGGAGAAGGAGCCGGCGACGGGGAAGGCGACGGCGAGCTCGCCGAGGGCCTGGACGGTGCAGTACAGCATGGCGCCGATGAAGCTGTAGGCGATGAGGACGGAGGCGGGGCCGCCGATCTCGAGGGCGCGGCCCGAGGCGACGAACAGGCCGGTGCCGATGGAGCCGCCGATGGCGATCATCTGCAGGTGGCGGCCCTTGAGCCGCCGCGCCAGGTGCGAGTGCGCCGTCTGCAGGTTGGCGCGCCGCACGTCGTAGTAGTGGCTCTGGGTCGACCCCCGCCGCACCAGCATCGGCCGGCTCTGCTGCAGGTGCAGGTTCAGGTTCAGCGGGTCGACCTCGCCGGCGGCGATGTCATCCGCTGCTGCTGCGGATTCGGGGTCCTCGGAGACCAGCCGCTGGTTGGGGTCCCGGCGGAAGCTGTCGACCCAGCGCTCGAGCAGCTTCGGCTGCGCCACGTCCTCGTACAGCGGCTCCCGCATCGTGTAGGCGCTCCCCTGGGCGAGCGAGTCCTCCTTGTTCGGGAATATGTTCATCTCTATATCGCGGTTGGACGGCGGCATCTCATCCCCGCTGTATGCGCACCTCGGAGAAGGCAAGGTCAGGTACGGGAATATATATATCAATGGGTAAATATGTATGAAGGTGTATTATCTGGCTCTGTATCTGTATCTGTATCTAAGTGAAGCTGTGGAAGAGAGGGAGAGAACGGCGATGTGATAGGTAAGATCGAACTGGGGCCCGGCTGATGACGGCCGAAACCCAAATCAAGCATCTCATGCGGCGTCAACCAGGTGTATGACGGCCATGGATATGCTTGACGCTATACACAAGGGAGCGCACGCAGAGCGCGCACAGAGGGGGGATTGTCGCAACTAGGTAATCGTGGTGGACCGTCGTTGCCGCGGCCGGTACCGTTATCGTCGCCGTTAAGCCGCTATCTAAGCCGGCTGGAGGAGTGGACTGGACCGGAGCACTTCGTAGGCTTCTCAGTTCTGAATGGAGGATGTTACGCGCAAATTGCTATCGACAAATGTAAGAAATTCGTTGTCGGCGATGTATCGAAGCGAGGTCTTGCCTGCCCCAAAACCGATTATACTGAAGGAGGTTTGGCTGGGTTGGATTATAGAGCAGAACGGTCAGGGCAGGGTTCCAGTCCAACTGTATGCGATCGATCTGCATCCAATGCTATCTATAAACTACAAGCATGTATGTACGTACATACATACATACTCGCCAGCCAGGTTCCTTAGATAACGGCCAATGGAAGTGGGGGTGAACCCGGAGAGCTGGTCGATCAGCACAGCCTATCGCCATCACTAACTGATACCGAGGGTTGACACCATGTATGTACCATGTGCTGACACCGAGAGGGACATCTGGACCCCTGGCAGCACATCGGTCCGCAATCAATCCTGATGTACTTTTGTCTTTTGTTTGCCCACCCGTCCGTGCCATAGCGTCTCAACGTATCAGCGTATCCACCACTTTGTGTAGAAAGTGTTAGGTACTATGTAGATACGAAGTATTGCACACTCACCCCACCACCAATGGTAAGGGATACTAAGGTAGGATGTAGTACACATGGTATATTGTAGCAGTTATGAGGTATGAAATACCTTAGATAGGCCTTGTGCCTCCTTCCATCATCACTGACTGATCCACGACATTGTGGATTTTAAGGGGTCGAGGCCAGCTATGATGGGCCCCATAGGATGTTTGTTGACTATATGACCAGATATGCCAAACAATAGACATTGCTACACCTACGTAGAAACAAACAAGGAAAAAGGAAAATATTTCGACACAAATGAAACAGATCTAGGTACTATATACTACGTGCCAGGGGCTAAAGTTTGAACAAGAATGATTATTAAGATATTTATACATACGAGACGTCAAATTTTCTACGTAGTAGCAACGATCTTGCCCTCGGCATCTCTTGGCTTCCGTTCCCAACCTGTCGAGAACAGCTGCCCCATCTCGAATGTAGGGAGAGGATGCGCCTCGGTGTTGAAGACCACCTTGTCCAACGGGAGGAGATCGGCCGGCGAGAACAAGAGATACATGTACTTGAGTGTCTCGGCCTGTCTGGGGTGTTAGCATCCACATCCACATCTACACCCACATCCGGTTTGCAGATAGAGAGCCTTTCGTCTCGGGGTTTCGAACTTACCAACCAGAAGCTTTCCATGTTATCCCGCATCACCGGCGGTATGACGTTCGCATTGGACAAGCTCGAAAAGTCCCCGTTCTCCTCGAGCTGGGTATACTTCAAGAACGACTTGAACATCTCCCAGCCCCATTCGCGGTACTTGACGTCGCCGGTGATTCGCCACATGTAGAACAGACTCTCCACAGTCTCGGGCCTCTGCAGGTTGTGCACGTCGTTCGAGTGGACGTCGAAGTCCTTCCTCCACGTAGCGTTGGGATCTTCGTCGAACTCGGCCGGTGCCTTGTGCGGCGCAGATTCCGGTAGAGGCGGGTTGGCGATGTTGAAATAGGTGATCTCCGCAGCCAGACCTGTCGCCATATACTTATACATACCCCAACAGGTATGCATCAGCTCCCGCGCCAACTTCATATCGGCCTCGTCTTTGGCTGTCCACGTCGGCAGTTTCCTCGCTTCCGCTTCCGTCAACCCCTTCGTGGCTGCGAGCGCAATAGTGCCTGGCATGAAACAGACCAGGTGGTCCATCTTGGGTGATAACTTCCCGGACAAACCTCCAGGTCTTTCTCCGATGATGGTGAACTGGGATGGCTCCGTGTAAGTCACCAGGTGCTTGCGAACTCCCCGTAGACTCTCATCCCACATCTCCAGATAGACAGGCTCCTGCTTGCGCGTTTGGAGGTATTGCTTGATTAAGTACTCATAGTACGAGTCCCCTCGGCTTCCTAGTCTGATGTTGGAACCTCGGAATGTGCCATCGGTAGCATAGATGAAGATGGGAACCAAGCCATCTTGTGCGCCGTTGTCATCGACAACCTGCATGACCTTCTCGGCCTTGTCCCAGAAGTATTTCTCGCCAGTCAACTTGGCGAGATATTTGAACTCGAGCTGCAAAGTGGTCGCCTCAGCAGTGGAGGACGCACCACCCTCGTCATGGGCGGGGATTCCTTCAAATTTGCCTATGTTAACGCTCGCATACGGAACGCCCGATGGCGATTCGAAGGCTGCCACAAGTCGATCGGCAAGGTCTTTAGCTTTCTCTAAGTAAAGATCCTCCCCAGCTGCTCCCGGATCATCATCTGCCAATGGAGCAAGAGCTGGATACGCATTGGATAGGTAGTGGGCAGACAAAAGGCCCCCCATCATGCGTATCGTTGTCTCGAACGTGCTTACATCCTGGTCCTGGTCGTAGGTTAGGCTTGTGGATATCCACTCCCTCGCATGAGACACCCGCGAGGTGAGATTCATCAATATCATCGTATCTAAAGCATCTACAATAATCCATCCCATTCCCTTGGGGGCCATCTGCCTGCCCTTCTTCGATATGGGATGGTACTCATCGTAGCCTAGAGGCAAAGGGCGATGTAGTTAGTCAAATACGGATCCAGTATAATCGATGCCAGGGGATGTGATGGGGTGGGTGGTGCACACGGCCCCTTTGCGGGGGTCGCCAGAAGGACACGAGCTAGAGAAGAAACCTACCCCACGCATATCGCTCGTATGCATCCCAGCTAAGGCTGAAGGCGTCGACGACCATTTCCCTCCTCATGTCCCAGTCTACCTTCTTCCCGTGACCGGTGGTGTCTTTGTTCAGAAAGCCCCAAAATGGAGGGGAGGCGACAGCCTTGTCATCCTCCTTGCCGCGCTGGAAAACGCCGAAGAAGTATAGTATGGAGAGCAGTACTAGGATGGCCCCCAGGGCTCGCTTCCGGCGCCACAGCGGTTTCACCCGCTGGGATGGTGGATATGCATACGGTTTGTCCTTGTACATGGGCAGGGTGTTCGCGTTCTTGTTGTCGAAGAGGCCACCGACACGGTCCTGCACGCCGGCCAAGATGCCGGCGTTCGCGTTCGTATGCGCCCCGGCGCCCCTAGCACCGGCGCCAGCGCGAGCGGTCACAGTCGCTGTGTTGCCCCAGATGTGGTCCTCGATCACTCGCTGGGGGTCTCCGAAGGAAGGCACATTTTTAGGGATGTTGAATGACATATCCAAGTCCAAGTCCTCGACTGCCTGCCTGCTCTTCTCAATGGCATGGACGCCGACCTCGACGGCGCGCTCGGTAACACCCGCGGCTGCTTGGGCAGCGCTCGTTTTCAAGATGGATAGGGCGCTCCTTCGGTGTATGTTGAAAGGATCGCGAACGTTCATGGGGCAGACAGTTTTCTTTGTGAGTCCTTAAGGGCATCTAACAGCAACAGCCGCAAGCATGTCTCGGGGAGCGGTGAACTAAAGGCTACCGTAGGACAGCGTATTCGGTCGGGCGCAAAGGTAAACTTTAGATGTAGCCTGGCTCGATACTCGTGGGAGCTCACGTATGTTGAATGAGAGCTTCAGACTTCGATCTGTTCCGTCCGTTTGCTCGTTTGCTCGCTCGGTTCGTTCGTTCGCGTGGAAGGAATTAAATATCTATCTACTCACACAATGAAAGAGATCGACATTTGCAATCTGTACTTGTAGAAGCCGGAAAACTGGAAAACTGGGAAACTGGAAAGCTAGAAAATTGGAAAAGCAGAGAGCCTTGTAAGTTCGAGGCTCGATAGGGCCGTGTCTAACTTAGATACTTCGTATAGCCAGCCTGACGACGGATTCGGCCTAAGTCCCAAGTATGACCAAGCGACCTACACTACGTACGTGCAAGGACCCGGTAGGACAAGCTGTCAAAGCCTCGTTCGTACGCTCGTACTTCAGATTATCGATGGATCAATTGACTTTATAGAAAGGACAGGCTGGGACGCTTGGCATGGCCCGTCTAAATGCATGCAGCTTTTACCCGCCCACGAATCAAGATTCAAGGCGGGCAGCTCGTTACCTATTACTTAGCGCAGTCGATGCCCTTGGTTACCTGCTGGGTGGGTGATTTCCTTAGCCTGAACGTACACACATAAGAACATATGTACATACATACATACATGTACAGTACGTACATAGCTCAGCTGCCTTCAACTGCATGTGCTCAACCACCTACGAAGTACGTAGGCACAAAAGACCAACACAATCCATTAGGTACCACTCATAAGTATGATGGCTTGAATATCTAGGTATGATCAATAAATATTATTGCGCTCAAAGTGATAGAAACCCCTTCATTTTATATCGACTTCATGCCTATATTCATATGTGAAGGTGCTGATAGTTGTAGAGCAATTTGCTAGACAGTTGGATTAACCCCGCCACCCACCTACCAGATTTCAAGTGATCCAACCCACCCTGCCACGATACAAGGTTTGAGAGGTACCTACACAAGGTATACAGCTAGGCCTTTCACATACGTATCGGGTATGTAAGTATTGCTGTTAAATTCGTACCCAGTCCATACATTCATATGATCTTTGTGCACAATTACATTGTATCTTAAATCACGTGCTAATTCCTTATTATCAACTCTACGAAGTGGTTAGACCTTAGAAAGGTAACCCAGCATCAGGTGCCCAGGCCGCGAGGTCCCAAGATATACTACTGCAAGAGGTGGTACCAACTTGGAAGGAAATCTGAAGGGCTCCGCAACAGTGTGGCTGCGGGAAACGACATTCAGGCCAAGTAATTTTCGTGCTACACGAAGCGGGTGGAAATGGAGAGTACGGCGAGCTACAACCGCTCGGCCTACCAGCAATACCCCTATCTCACCCAGGAGGAATTTGCCGAGACATGTCATCTTCTGGACAGCAGGTACTGCCGGGCCACCCTCGGCCCGCTACGGAAGCAATGGCGGCTCAACGTTCACACGGCGCTCAACATGTCCTTTGCGGCAGCAGATTCGGACTTCGTCACGTATTTACAAATCACCCGGCCGCTAGACGAGAACGCGGTGGACGACGAACTAGCATCACAGTTGGACACCTTCAGTCTCGGTGGGAGGGCACAAGAAGATCACGCCGGTGACGACAGCTTAATGGAGGCAGACGCCATGATGATTGAGATGGAGGACGCAGATAAGGTTGGTCGACCCCTTTCTAGCTCCCCCGTGGCAAAGGAACCCTAGGATTATCGGCTTAAACCAGCTCACTTGTAGGATGTAGTTCTAAGGCCAGCGTTGCGACCAAGTCGTTATCTAGACCGTCACAGTTACGTCGTTTATGAGATCCATCTTCATCCAACATATCGCACGCCATGCCTGTGGTTCAGTCTGCACAACCTACCAGCCGGCGAACCTGCCCTGGACATCGAGACGGTCTTCCGGCGCCTAGTGCCGGACCAGTTCAAGGACTCCCTGCGGAGCCCCGGGGGGATCGGTGGTATTTCAGCTGACGTAGGTGACTTCTTCTGTAGTTCTGCCCTGTGGAACAAGTTAATCAAAAGATCCCACGCCACAAAGAGTTATATTGTCTCTACCTCAAGACTAACAGCGCAAGTACAGCATCATCCCGTCACTGGCGTACCGTCATTCTTCGTCCATCCGTGCATGCTTGGAGATGCCATGGCCCACTTTGATTGTCCTAAAGAAGACTACCTCATGGCATGGCTCGGGTTGGTGGGTGGTCCCGTTGGACTCTGGGTCCCAAGGGAGATTGCAATGACCTAGGGTGGATGGACTGGGAACGGTATTGCACGAGATTGCTTGGCCCCCAAAAATAGGGGCACGCCGGATATACATCTGTCGATGGATGTCCCAAAGAAGGCCCAAGACTAGGAATTGCTCTTCGATGCAATCGAAAATTAATCCTCGTCACTCTCTTCCTCCATAGCTACATCCGAGTCGCTGTCCTCTTCCTCGTCACGGGCGCGCTTCTGGCCACGGTTATCTGGACTCTTGGCCTCGGGCATGGCCTGATCGGTACCTTGGGACGGTCTAGAGGGTAGACCGTGTTGAGGGGTTGCCGCAGCGGTAGTAGAGGTAGCACCAGCAGTGGCCGAAGAGGGTGGAGGGGCGTTGAAAATGCTCTGCTGGGCTTCCGTCATCTCGACGTTGGCAGCAGCGGCCGAGCCCGGCAGCTTATAGGTGCCGTCGAGTTTGGCAATCGTGTCGGACTTCGACTTGGCGTATTGAATTCTCTGTAAGCCAGGTTAGCCCCGGCCATCGTCCAGGATGGGTAGGTAGTAGGAATGATCAAGTAAATAGATCTTACCAGCTCTCTACCGAGGAATTCAAATCCTTCCAACGCCCGCATGGCTTGTGTAGCTGCCTGAACATCGCGGAACACAACATGGGCTTGTCCGCGCATCTTAATGGTCTTCATGGCGACAACATCGAGCACCACGCCATAGGTGGAAAATAGCAGATACAGGGCCGTCTTCAGATCCGACTTTTGAATCTTGGCCGAGGGCAGGTTGGTGACGTAGAGTGTCTGATTGGGAGGAATCGGGGGCGCCTTTCCGCCAGGCTTCGTTGTTGTTGTTGCTGCTGCCATTCTGTGTGATGTTGGACGACCAATTGAGACCTCTTAGATCTGTATTTGCACCGTTCCCTTCGTCGCGTTACCGTGTCATCGCCTAATCGCCTAGATACGGGGAGTCGAGTCGAGTCGAGTCGATGAGGTGTATCGAGAAACGAGGAGTGGGGAATATGCCAAAGAGGTGAAAAACCCTTGGGCGGTCTAGGCTAGCGAGTTTGCAATTGGGAGTTGAGTTGGTTGCTGTCGGCAGAGTACTCCCAACACCAAATACAGATGTTCAACCCGTAAGTGTTCGTGGTTACGTTTTTAATGGTATTTCTGTTTGGCGTCGGCGATGCCAACCCCAACCCCGGGGTTCAGCTACAAAAGCTAAGCTAATGTGCCTGGACCTCCACCGTCTGAGTCCCCCAGCCATCCCACTAGCCACAACTACCAGTGTCTGCCACAATAAGAGATCTCCACAATAACTGGTAGTGGGGTCCGTGTGACGCAGCATTTCCCTATCCGGTACGAAGTACGTAGTAAACCCCACGTACCCACCACCCGGCGTCACCAGCCCTCAAGCCCTCAAGCCACGCTGCTATAGCCTGTACGCCTGGCCTGTACCTGCACTTTCACTCCCTCCCTTTTACACTGCTCCATTTCCATATATCTCTGCTAGAGTTCATCCAGTCGACCTGGTCTCGTCCCGTGATAGTAGAGAGCTATACTCCTATCACGTCTACAACGTCCATATTGTGCATACACACTTATAGACCGCCATTGACCTCTGACCAGGCACAGGTGCCCCTTAACCGACACGATGGCCGCTGCTCCCGAAGTTCACCACCTTTTCCACCGCCCCATTGCCGACCACTCGTTCTCCGCCGACCGGAAGATCCTCGCCGTCGCCAAGGACAACTCCGTCGAGCTGTACGGACGGGTGGGCTCCGCGTTCAAGCTGAAGGATGAGCTCAACGGCCACGACAAGACCGTGACCAGCGTCGACATCGCGCCCAAGTCGGGCCGCATCGTGACCTGCTCCCAGGACCGCAACGCGCTGGTCTGGGAGCCCTCCCCCACGGGCTACAAGCCCACCCTGGTGCTGCTGCGGATCGCGCGCGCCGCCACCTTCGTGCGCTGGTCGCCGTCCGAGACCAAGTTCGCCGTCGGCTCGGGCGACCGCGTCATCGCCATCTGCTACTTCGAGGAGGAGAACGACTGGTGGGTGTCCAAGCACCTGAAGAAGCCCATCCGGAGCACCATCACCACCGTCAGCTGGCACCCCAACTCGGTCCTCCTCGCCGCCGGCTCCACCGACGCCCACGCCCGCGTCTTCTCCAGCTTCATCAAGGGCATCGACGCCCGCCCGGAGCCCAGCGTGTGGGGCGAGCGCCTGCCCTTCAACACCGTCTGCGGCGAGTTCCTGAACAGCTCCGCCGGCTGGGTGCACGACGTGGCCTTCTCCCCGAGCGGCGATGCGCTGGCCTTCGCTGCCCACGACAGCAGCATCACCATCGTGTACCCGACCGGGCCCGAGCAGCCGCCCCGCGCCGTCGTCAACATCAACACCCAGCTGCTGCCTTTCATGAGCCTGATCTGGAATGGGGAGAGCGAGATCATCGCCGCCGGATACGATTGCGAGGCCTTCCGGTTCCAAGGCGGGGCTTCCGGGTGGCAGCTCAGTGGTACCCTGGAAGCCAAGACGCGCCCCGGTTTGGGCGATGCCCGCGAGGAGTCTGCCTTGAACATGTTCCGCTCCATGGACCTGAAGGGCAAGGTCAAGGATGACGTCCAGCTGAAGACGGTCCACCAGAACTCCATCTCTACCCTCCGCATCTATGAATCCAACGGCGGTGCTGTGTCTAAGTTCAGCAGTAAGTCATACCTCACTCCCATTGCCCTTGTTTCGGGTTTCCTAAGGCTGTCTCACCTCACAGAGGCTAACACCTTTCCACAGCCAGCGGAGTCGACGGTAGAATTGTCATCTGGAACACCTAGATATAGAAAAGATAATGAATGCCGAGAAACCACCATGAGTTCTGTTTCTGTATCAAATGACTGTATCGCTTGTGTTCTGTCCGCGCCCCTTCTTTCCAGTGAAAATAAGGCCTTCTTACACCTACCAGAAAGTCTTGTAGTCTCACCTCCTTAGTTACCCAAGGGCTAAAAGGATCCATCTGCCTTAATATGTGCCTAGCTCCCCGCCCACCTGGACTACCAATGACTACTACTGATATACAAAAAGCCGGCTGCCGCTTCGACTCTGATAAGAACGCTCTACTCTTCTTAAACCCCTATATACCATGCGCCCAATAACCTCGTCAAGCGGTTTCGACGACCGGCAGCAAACCCAGCACTCCCCTCCTTACGCCAGTGCTAGCGTGGGAGCTTTCAACATGGAAGAGGCGGAACATGGGACATGTCACCACCGGACGACAAGTGTCTATGGAGGAAATAGAGAAGAAGGGGCACCAAACCTCCCTTCCTCTCCGCACCCTTCTCCCAATCCTCGCTATCCAAACAGCGCCGGCATTGTCAGGGCCCGCCGCTACCTCGGTCGCCCGCAATGGCAAGATCAGATGGAGGACCTATACCCGAGCCGTCATGAATCTCTTCTTCCTCTATCACACGGATCCTACACTACCGAGGCCGAAGAGGCGACAGATCCGCATGATCACCAGCAACATCATCAACATCAGGATTACCATCCATTCGCCGCGCTCCCACCCATTGTCAAGATTGAGCCCCCTAGCCCGGTGATCTCCTCAAGTACACATGTCCCTTCCGCTGCCACTGCCGCCTACGGTAACATGCAGCAGCAGCAGCAGCAACCAGAGTACGTCGCACAGCAGAGGTCACCATCACCGAGACCCCAGCAGTATATCTCCCGTTATATCGCCTGCGGTCCCCGGCCGCCTGACTACCAGGACCGGCTCTCTCCCGCACCGGCAACGCCAGCACCACGACGTGCATCCCCCGAGAAGACCTCTGCCGATACGGCTATCCCGGATATGCCTACGCCTATCACGCCTATCAACCCCAACAATAATGGTAGCGGTACGCACAATCATAGCGGTGGTGGCATACGCTGGCAAGCAGCTTCGGTGCCGGCGACGTTGGCGAAGACGGACCAGACATCATCGCAAACGACCATCAGCATCCGGAGCAGCAGTAGCAGCGGCGCCACCACCTCTATATCCGGGGAGTCGGAGAAAGAAGACGACGACGATAGCGACGACGAGGAGGAAGAAGTGGAAGAGGAAGAGGACGAAGAGTCCTGCCACCACCGCCGCCGCCGTCTCAGCCAGGTGTGCGCCGCTGTCCGCGCCATCCACGACGTATGCCTGCAGTCGACACAGACGTACCTGCAAACGCACCGGGCGAACCGGCTAGCTCGGGAGGCGGCTTCTTCTCCGCCCTCTTCTTCTTCTCCTTCTCATGATCATCATCATCATCATCATGATAAGAATCATTCCATTTCTCACGCTACCAACAGGAAGAAGAACAACACCAACTCCCAGCACCGCCATCACCCCTACCATCAGCGATGCCCTCGCCGCGCTCCTACTACTGAACCGGGAACTAATTCCCCTGCCACTACCACCAATAGCAGCAGCCGCAACAAGAAGTATCACTACTTCGCATGCACTAGAAACGGCCCGGCGGGGAGAGCGCTAGCTTCCTCTTCCACCCCCTTTTCCTCCTCCTCTTCGTCCCCCTCTCCCCCTCCCTCTCTATCATACCCAGCAGGAGGAGGGGAAGGAGGAGCCGGGGGCATCCCCGAGCCCACGACCTCGCTCCTCCAGAACGTGAGCGGGATCTGCACGATGCTGTGGGCGGGGGCGCAGCGCGACCGGCTCGACGTGCTCGACGTGGAGCGGCTGGCCGTGGAGAGCATGGGCCGGCTGCTGGCGTGGGCCGAGACGGTGGCGCTCGGGGACTCGGACGAGTGGGCGAGGAGCTTTGTTGGTTCCTCTTCTTCTTCTTCGCATTGTTCGTATTCTGTTCCTGCTTCTTCCTCTGCGTCGCCCCCTTCTTCAGCATATGCTGCTGCTTCTGCTCCTGCTCCTGTCGTTTCCACTGCTGCTACTGCCACTACTAGCATGGCAGCGGACGGCGGGATGACCGGAGCTGGTAGAGGAGGGGGATGGGGGGAGACGGGACGACGGGATGCGGGGAATAGAATGGAGGGCAACGGTGGGATGTGGTGGGGGACGAATAGGGGGGCAATGGCAGAGGGACCTGGGATGGGGGGACAGCAGCAGCAGCAGCAGCAAGACGACACGAATACCCTCCTGTCGCGCGTCTTTGAATCCGGCACTAACCTATGCGCCTGGCTCGGAGTCGCAGACGGCATGCAAACTATGGCCGTGCTGGGGGATGATATATGGGGGTGAGAGGGTGAGGATGGGGGAGGCGGATGGATCAATGGATGGATAAATGGACTGTGGACCGTGGGAGAGAGGGAATTTTCTGAGGTGCGGTGATATCGTCGCCGCGTAGATAGGCTGAGGGTGTTTGTTAAAAACAGTGTATATTCTCGCTGGAAGCGGGAACGGACAGGGAAGGGAAAGGGGCTTACTTGCTTATGGGCATGTGAGTGTACAGCAAAGTAGACTGAAAAGAATATTCCATAGATACTAATTAAGGATTGGTCCTAAGCTTCTGGATCGCTACATGTTTAGTGCGACCTGCCATCACGGGCAGAAACCTATAATTCAAATCAAATAGTACTTGGGCATCCTTATGTGTCGAAGTGGTTTTGCTTGGCCGAAATTGCGTTCGTCTATACTCGCTAACGCGAACCACGTGTATATATATTTGTATTCACGAAGGGGGTGGGCAGAATATTAGATTGTGTAATATATCATCCTATTGTACAGGGGTCTTGCCATCTCCTGTGAAATCTGGTGGCATCGACCCATACGCTGAGTCTATATGCGTCTGCTGCTCCTGAAATTGGCTAAAATCAAACAGGAGGCCATCGAACCCAGTAAAATCTCCTTCGAAGTACGGCTCAGGCCTATAAAGTTGTGGTTCATGCTCTAGGTCAAAGGGCCAAGGATCCAGGGGCTGGTGGTTCGATGCCTCCGCGATCATCTGGTCCCGGACCGTCCCTGGATGCTGCTCGAGTTGTTCCTGTCCCTCGGGGCGCACTCGCTGCCCAGGGTTCCCAGCGTTCTGCGCAAAGGAGTACATGTAGGACTGAAACAACTCCAGTTGGGTATCTCGTACGATGTCGACAATCTGGCTCCTGAGAACCTCCTCCACTGGGTGGAGTGCGCTCTCAATGCGGATCTCCAACTGTTGCCGCACCCGGTCCGGATGCTCCCTCTGGAGGAATTGCTCATACTCGGATAATGGATCAACAGGATGTCCCGGATCAGTTGTAGTTTTGAACTCGTAGTCTTTCGGCATATGAGTGAGTCAACCCAATGATAACATGATTGAGAGTTTACTTACATGGGCTGGGAACATCGTTGGGACGGGTGTCTGGGAATAAGATAAAGTATACCTCACGCCACTTCTGGGGCTCGCTCATCTGCTTGTAACCCCGCCTGCGGCTTTTGAGGAGGTCCCTTTGGGTCGCATTGAAGCCTTGGGCACTGTCTGTCGGCTCCCCGATCTCGCATCTCTCAGAAGACCTAACGAGCGAATCCCGGTCCAGTTCTGTTGAGAACGGCTCGTGACACCGGGGGAAGCTGATGGGGAGGCTGTGGTTACGATATAGGTGCTCCCTGTGGGCGGTTAGATCTTGTCACACATTACGGGCTGAAAAGGGGGCAATATAATTAATACGATACACGGTCTTCCACCCGGGGCCCGAGCATGATCTCCAAGTATGATAACGACTTGGGTCCTTTTTGAAGTACGGGCAAGCAAATCTCTTGCTCGAAAATACTGGACTATCCTGTGTACGCGCCCTCTTTGGACCGCTACTATCCCCATAGTCGTCTCCATCATCAGGCAAACATTTTCGGCTATTTTTATCGTTGTTCACGCCGGAACGGCGACCGTCGTTGTTAGATTTTTTACTTATATCAGATGATGCGCCTGTCTCAAAGCCTCCGGAGCCTGTGTGTTCATTGTACACAACCCGCGTGCCTGCGAGTGGGGATTGGCAAGGTTCGAACATTGACAGGAAGTATTCCATCAAGCGGTCAAGCAACGCCGCCCTCTGATCTTTCTCCAGGATAAGACTTTGTTTATCGTCTGAAGAATCGCTCTCGCTGTCACTATGTGGCGGTATCAAACTGTCTTGTGAACTTTCGTTGTCCTGGGAGGACGGTGGTTCCATATTCCCAAACTCACCATTGAATATAAATTGGTAGACTTGCTTGGAGAACAATAGCCAATTAGTAGTGCTGAATACTGTCCAACATTGGGGGAACCTATCAGTCAGTCTAGGGGGTGGTCCGTAACTCATATCCGCAACATTGGATGTGCGCACTTGCGCATTCGCAGCTTTCGGGTACCGTAGGCGGCCCCCTGGCTGCTCGTAGTCCGGCGGAAGCGTATTGGAAGAACTACTACCTACCCATCGGGATATAATCTACAGTAGGTACACTCCAGCCTCAGCCTGTTGATGCCTCGTAGCACGTAGCACAAAGGTCATCGATGTACCTAAGTAGGTGCGTGCCCCTGATTGTTGACTTGCAAAAATCATCTGATCTATGAAGTCAAAATGATCCTTACCTGTCTAGGGGTTCTGAAGTGACACAGACTGGGTGTATCACATGATACAGGACGTTCCCCTCCTGGTGTCCAGCTTACATATATGTGGGGTAAGTTCATACTAAGGTATGGGCAACATGTGTTCGCCAAGTTTCACTCCGTACATGATACATATGTTTGAATGTTGGCTGGTAACTACGACCCCTCCAACGGAAACAACCTACGATAGGACCTGCTTTCTTCAACAATCTGGAAAGACAGCCTTGGAAAGCATCAGTCAAGTCAGTCAGTCAGTCACTCAGTCATTCCATGCCACTCTGGCTGACTAATGCAAACAAGCTTATAGGCACTATTAAACAACTGTTGGTTGTTAGGTAGTACTGTACCTTTACCTATGTCTGTCGGTACCTATAGATGCCCGTGTCTACCTAGGTATGAATGGATACATACATACGAAGTAGGTACTTACATATCTAATAATACATTCAACCTGCCACGGGAACTGGTAGCCGTGGAGTGCCGATATGGGATCGTCCGGTATATAGTTACGGTTCAGCCGGTTATCTACCTGCCTATGAACTACAGGTTTCAGTAGTATGCAGATATCATTAATTGCTGGCCGAACCAATCAGAGAAGGACTGGGCTGCTTCTGTAGATCCCTAGTACCTACTACGTATGCACTTACCCAGACGCCCACATGCTACCTAGTTAACTAAGACTGCCAGCTAAGGTTGCCAGCTTGAGACAACCTGGCTGTACGGCTGTATGGCTGTATGTCTGTATGTACGGGTAAGACCACGGACGTTGTACGTAGGCATGTACAAGAGAGTCGACTAGAAACGTCATTCTTAGCATTATGTAATTCCGAGAGCGAGAGAGGCCTTTGTTCATTCATTGACATTCACACCTTCGACGCCCTCGCAGACGTCGCCCTATCCTCCATTCAAGATTGCACTGCACCCGTTATATACCTACCTTACACCTACCTAAACACACATTGCACGCGTATATAATAAAGATAAAGACACCTTCGCAGTCCGCTAGCGTTTCTTCCAATCAACATAACCCTCCTTCTTCCCACCTATCAGACAGCCCAGAGACATACCCGCCGTTAGGTATATCGAGTCTGGCAGTCTTCA
The DNA here is from genome assembly GCA_022225965.2 of Diatrype stigma. Taxonomy (NCBI): domain Eukaryota; kingdom Fungi; phylum Ascomycota; class Sordariomycetes; order Xylariales; family Diatrypaceae; genus Diatrype; species Diatrype stigma. The sequence continues at coordinate 137,999 of JAKJXP020000088.1, forward strand.
CATTTCATACACTGCAAATCCCATACGCCATAACCTGCCGTCTCTGTTCTTCCCTCCACTTACCACGACCGCGACCACGACCACTACCACGACCACGACCACTACCGCTACTGGTGGAACATATACTATACTACAGCCGAAACTGACGAGTGCGCCTCCTTGGCTCTTCCCAACACTCAACGCGCCCCTATGATCATCGACGCGACTTAATGGTCTACTGGTTAGCCGTAACATCGGCTCTGGCATCATGGCCGTAGACGAAGAGGCTAGGTGAACATTCATGCCCATACTGGCAAAGATGGAGAACCGGCCACTAATCTTGAACACTAGCTACTGGCCGACTGAGGGCCTGGTCCTGAAAGATGGTCGCAAGCACTACCGCACCACAGTGGCACCGATGTATGCATCATCCGTCAGATAATGCGCCCCCCTTCTTCACTCTCCATGGAACTGGTGCAGTTCAACCGCTAACCGCTAGAGACCACAGTCACTGGCAACTTCGGTCTTTGATTAGTTCTGAAGGCCGCAATATTGTCTACTTCCCTGCCGGTGTGCACAACACTCACATCACTCGCCTCAACACAACCACCCGCGAATGCGAAACGATTAAGGTGATAAGCTTTCACCCCAGGTGCCTGGTAGCCCGGGGCGGCTGGATTTGCTGTGGAGGGGAGAGCGGCGAGTTCGCAGTCATTCGTGATGTTGGACAGACTGATGGGGCAGACGATGTGCTAAATAGCGACTTCCGATCTACCCTGAATTCCCTCGAAGCTTCAAGTGCGGGTGAAGCTTCCATGTCACAGCTCCAACGCGACATGCTCAGCATCGTGGAGCGAATCAATGGCTCGAATAAGACCTGGTCTACCTCGAACCACAGGTTTGGCACCGAACGCGTCAACTGCATCACCATCTGGCAACCCCCGATACCGCCCTCGAACCCCGCGAAACCGGGCCATTATTCGACTCCAGTGGCTGTTTTGGCCAACAACGACAAGTCGGTTATTGTTGTGGGTCTTTACGAGTGCGAAGAGATTGACCAACTGGACTATCCTGACTGTGTGAATCGTGCTGTTATTTCGCCAGATGGAACCATCATGGCTGCTATTTGCGATGATCCTTTCCTATATATCCACGTGCGAAAGGCGCCCCCGAAAGCCAAGGGTAACGAGTACTACGATTGGGTGCCTATGCCCAAGATACACCTCAAAGGTCAACGGAATCGGGATACTTCGGATTGTCGGGGAAGCTTTGCCGCTGCCTTCTCTCCTTCAGGGAGATACCTAGCGGTAGGAACCCAGTATGGCACCATCTCGATATTCGATACAGATGCTCTAAGAGATCCAGACATGAATCCGCTCGTCACTTATTTCAATGCATCTAGGGCTCCTCATGAATCTGGCGCTGTTAGAGACATGGCATTTTCGCCCGGGCCATATGATCTGTTGGCGTGGACTGAGCATCGAGGGCGCATAGGCATTGCCGATGCGCGTACTAACTTCGCTCAGCGACAAGTAATCTCGATCTCCACGGATGAGCATGACAACTTCGATCATCTCTCCCTCCACGATCGCAGCACTATCGACCCGCGATTGCTCGATCCTCGCAGTGAACGTAGTACGGGGAGCTCACCTTCAGTGCCTAGTGCCTTGAGCACATCGGGCTCTGGCCGACCACTGCCGAACCCTGAGTCATCCGAACCGTCTCCAAGGGTCAACCACCCTTTCACACCCACAGAAACAGAAGTTCTTGAGGCTGTGCAGACCGATCGTCGACGCCGGGAAGCAAGGGATCAAAGAGAGCAACGTGAGCAACAAGTCTCCCGGGGTAGTCCGGCCTGGAGATCGTCGGTTTGGGCTGAGCGTGTAAGTGCCCCATTGAGGGTAACTATCCGTTTTACGGGAAGCGGAGACAGAGAACTAGTGTTAACCAATACTCTGATCACACAGCGTGAAACGCTGACACGGATACTCGAGCGCGAGCGGAATACACGCGAGCACCACCGGACAGGGGCCCTTCAGACACCTCCTGGAGAGCAAGAACGGGAGCGAAGAGCTCCTACGCCTCGGCGGAGAAGTTCTCTTATGCAAGCGTTGACCCAAAACGTTGACAGCTTTACGCAGATAATGAACAGGCAACAGCCCCCGGCCAATGCGAGAGAAGTCTCCGACAATAATCGAGACTCGTCTGGCCCGTGGTTGCCACAGAGGCTGACGTCGGGATGGGCCGATCTAGAGGCCCTTTATAACATTGCTGGCGGCGATAGTGGAGTCGCAGAGACTTCTCGTAACGAAGCTGGCCGAACCCGTCGGGCGATCCCTGTGATTAATGACGTGTGGAACGACGATTTTTCTGGCTTTCGCCGCACCTACGCTCGACCCGGGAGTCGGGAGCACCTGCAACACCCCGATGACACCGCTGGTTTGTCATGGAGTGAGGATGGACAGACACTGTAGGCAACCCCTTTCCCTCGCTCATTCCCACCTTTCAGGAGTTGGAGTCCATTCAGTGGCGAACAGGACCGGAAAGCAGGAACTAACTAGGTATCTCAGGTACATTGGCGCCGAAGACGGTATATATCAATTTCACATCAACCTGCATGGGAGGAAGGTCTTCCCGGAAATCACGTTTCGTTAATATGTGTTATGACGCCTGCGAACTGTATATTACCCCCTTTTGAGGCGCAGGTTTTCTTTCTTGGGGCGTTCGGTGTGTGGGCATGTATCTGCATAAAGGCTTGGACGGCGAGTGTGGAGACAGACACCTCGGGAAATAGGCATGATCGTTCTAGGGGTGGCAAATCCACCGCCATGCAGACCACGACGAAGGATGAGGGTTTTGAGGTTGCTTTTATAACGCTATAAAAAGGAGCGTATCGTTGTCATGTATGAAAAGTATACCTCCTGAGCTACCTAGGTAGTCTACCTACTACGCGGTGTCCTAGTAAGGAAGGACAGGAATTCATGATTTTTTCACGGGCGGCCGCTGGCGTTGCTTAAGACTACATAAATACACCTATGAATAGGCAATTCTATGTGTATAATTTTCTTGACGTTGTATCTCTATATCGCAAAAAGCATGATGTCGATGTCGGACGACAACCTCAAAAGCCATATGGCTCTATAGCTCGTGGACTAGCAAATTGCCCTACCTAATAACAGCCCTTCTCATGGCAGCCACCCACTCCAACTCAAGGCCCCGGGCTCCGACTCGCATACAGCAGATCCCGCACATACTCCGCCACGGCCAAGCAGCTTGTCAGCCCCGGGCTCTCCATGCCCAGCAGATTGACCCAACCCTCGAACCCCTCCTCCCTCTTGATATAGAAGTCCTGAAACGGTGCCGCCCCCTTCCCCTGCTGTTGCGCGACCCCGACCGTGCCGCTCAGCCGGCCCAGCTTCGGCCGGATGCCCGCGTAGTCGGGCGCCAACGCGGCGCCGTCCACTGCCGGCAGGTATCGGCGGATCTCTTCCAGGGCCTGCGGCAAGCGCGCGGCGCTGACGCGCAGCGCACCCTCGCCCGTCGCCGACTCGATCCACTCCGCGTCCGGCCCGAACCGCACCCGCCCCGCCAGGTCCAGCGTCAGGTGCGTGCCGAGCCCCGCGTGGCCCGGCGACGGCGCCGGGTAGATCAGCCGGCCGACCCGGGGCGTCGAGGCCCCGTAGCTGAAGTAGCTGCCCTTGGCGTAGTGCAGGCGCACCTTGCGCCGCTCGCGCTCGGCTTCCGATGTGGCCGCGTGCGCTACCATCATGTTGTGCACGTCGCCGGCGCCGAGGCCCGCGCTGTTGATTATGGTCTCGGCCTCGATCGTGCTCGTCTCTCCCTCCGGCGTCGCGGTGTCGCGCACCGTCAGCCGCCAGCCGCCGCTTCCCGGGACGGAAGAAGAGGAGGGGAGCGGCTCGATCGAAACCACCTCGGAGCCGAGGGCCGTCACGCCGCCCGCGTCCTCGAAGAGGCCCTGCAGCGCCAGCATGAGCCCGTGGCTGTCGACGATGCCGGTCTCGGGGCTCTCGAGGACGCCGGCGTCGGCGCGGACGGCGGGCTCGAGGCGCCGCGCCTCCTCCCTCGTCAGGAACCGCACGGGGGCGCGGAGCGGCTCCCCCCTCCCTTCTTCTCCTCCCTCCCACGGCTCCACGGCCAGCTCAGCGCAGTGGGCGGCGATGCGCTCGAGGGCCGCCATCTCCTCGGCGTCCTGGGCCACGATCCACTTCCCGGTGCGGCGGTGGGCGACGCCGCGCGCGGCGCAGAACCGGTACAGGGCGTCGCGGCCGCGCACGCAGAGCCGCGTCTTGAGGGACTGCGCGCCGTAGTACAGGCCCGCGTGGATCACCTCGCTGTTGCGCGACGACGTCTCCGTGCCGACCTGCCCGTGCCGCTCCACCAGCAGCGTGGCCGGGCTGCCGTCCTGGGCCGCGAGGCGCCGCCCGATGGCGAGCCCGATGACGCCGCCGCCTATGACCTTTTACGTTTTGAGCGGAGTGGTTGAGCACGGGTGGGGGTTGAGGTCAAGTGCGGAAGAGAACATGCGAAAAGGGGGCGGGGGGCAATGGCGGTTGTCAAGAGGGTCAATAAAAGGGGTCGGCTGGAACTTACGACATGGCTGAAATCGGCTTGCGCTGGTGCTGTGCTGGAGAAAAGACGGGCTGATAACAACGCTGATGACGATGCTGATAATGAACGCAATTCACGCCTCCAAGCTGCTCTAGCGAACATAACTGCAGGTCTAGCAGTGTCCAAGAGAGGAGATGAGAGGAAGAATCACACGAAAATCGGTTTCCTTGAACGTAACCCCGATGGCAGCCAGTAACAAATCATATCATCCACTAAATGATAAGCAACTAGGTACGCTTCGGCTTGGTGATGGCTGCTTTTCAATTACCTAACGGAGTTAACTTATTAGTCCATTAGTTAGGGCGGTTGTTGGTTATCGCTAGTTAAGTTGAAAGAGACCATCTGTTCTCTGAATTTCCCTGTTTAACTATAGGATAATTGATCAAACAGACAGGAGACCTTTCTTCAAACTGAGCACTGCAGGTGCCTCATTATACCAGGCTTCTGGCAAACTTGAGATGCCTCTTTAGTCAGAAGTCAAGCCGAAATCGGTCATCTTGAGTTGCGGGTATCCGGTGCCCGGGCCCACGTTTCGGTGCGGTTCGGCAGCGAACTCGGGGTATGTTGCCGTCCACTCTCGCTAATGTATAATGCGATACTACGAACTTATATAAAGGTGTAATTATGTAAGTATGTAATTTATAAAGGCAATCTAGTGGTAAAGTCTGCGATGATATTCTACTTACATGTAGTCATTAACTTCACCAGCTTTGCGAAAGACGACACTTGGGAGATAGGTAATTAGGTAACCTGGAAACCCCCTTTCTTGTCCAGATGAACCATATGACAGGTTGTATAGGCCACCATCATGCTACCAGGTAGTTAAGCGATCAACGAGGTTCAAGATAGGAAGGCAAGTCTAAAATGGACCGCTATCGGGCAACAAAGCACGTGCGGCAGCTATTATAATTACCCAGGTAGGACCTCAACGGCGCAGCTGCGTAATTGATTGCCAGGAATGCTGTAGGTATGCAGGCGTAAGGCGCAGTTGGTTTTCGACTGCAATCGTGAAACGGAGCAGTGATCATAATGGCTCCGTCGCGGCCCCCAAGCCATGGGGAAGAGCTAGGGGGAGCTTGGGGATAAACCCGGCCGCACAGTCCCGATGTCCTTCCTTTGCTAAGATCGGCGGTCCCCGTTACCGTTTCCGGACGCTTAAAGGAAAAGCAGCCGTTTCAACTTTCAAAACACTCCAAAACCTCGCCGCCGCAAGTCTTGGTCCCCCCCCCCCCCCCCCCCCTGATCCTGATATTGAGGGGCCAAAACCCTGCTTTGTCAGTTTTGTTTGAGAAATGCTCTTTGCGATCTTCCTCAGCCTCAAAGCCCAGCATGAAGCGGCTGATGCGGCTATAGATGGCGATATGCCTATGAGCTACCTTGGTCATATTACCTATACATAGGTAGATAATATACAGGCATTTTCATAGATATAAAGACCCGGGCAGGAGACGGTAGAATAGACCCAAGAGAAAGAAGCCAGACCTTCGCCTTTCGATTCCCATCTTCTATTATCGCCTGTCATTAATTTATTCGTCTTAACGAGAGTGTTGATCGCTCCTCAACTTAAACAAAATACAGAAAAAACTAGACCTGCATATTATCGCACACTTCTTAATATACCCATCTACCTAATCTCACCAAACACGATTCACAATGCGCTTCACAGCTTTCATCACCGCCGTCTTCGTTGCCGCCGTCATGGCCGCGCCTCAAGGCGCGCAGGAGGTTTCCCGCGGCCTCGTCAGACGGGACCAGTGTGTGAGTAACCGCTTCTTAATGCATGTAGGGAAGCCCACGTAACTAACGAGCCTGTGATATATTTAGTTCTGTGACGAAAGCCACTGTGAGGGACCTGCTTGCTGTGCCAATGGCACCTGTTAAAGACTCTATCGAAACTTTTGAATGGGGGGCGAAGAAATGCTTATTAGTCCATACAATTGCATAGGAAAGGAGCTCACGTTGATCTCAGAGAGCACCCCAATGGAGTGGACGGATAGTGTCGAAGTCGTTCATGGGCCGATGGTCAGGAGTTATATCTACCTGACCTCCTAACTTAGCTTAATGGGTTGTAGTATGTACAAATCCAAACACAATCCGATTGTTGCAAATAACAATCCCTTCTCTCTCCCTCTGAATGTGGTCCTATTGCACCCCGGTTTTCCGGCTGCCAACTTTGTGATACTGAGGAAATGCAGCCACTCGGATGTTTCAGAGGGGGCTGTTTTCCTGCGACCACAGATACTCGCCAGTTCCGCCTGAACGCCAAAACCTAAATACCACACAAGCATAGAGGATACCCTTGGTTCTCTACAATTTGATACGCATAACGCCGGAGTAACTTCTTCTTGGATCGTACAGCAAGTGAACACAGGTATGAGTATGTAGCTCTCTAACCTTTGACAGTGTCTGAGACAGCAGCAGATTGAGCGCTGCTGGGTGTAGCTACCGCCGGAGATGGGCTAGCACCCTCGTCGGTAGCAGAAGTAGACTGAAGGAGCTGCGAAGGTTGCGTAGGCTCCCGTGTAAGTGGGGTGCTGCCTTGTGCATCTGCAAGTTGGCGCTCTAGATGACATGTTAGAATCGCCATGGATTAACCTCTAGCATGATTGACGAACCTAATTCACGAATCCTGTGACGTAACATCTGATTCTCGCGAATCAGTGACTGCGTTTCTGCCTGATAGAAGGCGCTCTCGTCGCGACCTGCCAGTGTCGTAGAGTCACCATTATCACCGCCAAGGGATTCTCTTCTCAATCTAGGGGACGTAGCACCACGGCTGGGTGTTCTTGAGCGACGTTGAAGGGCCTCACGGGCAACATCAAAGGACAACCGAGGATGCGATACACTAGGCGATCTAGGCATAGAGGTAGATGGAGCTGGCATATTTTGTGGTGTAGTCGCGTAACTAGATCTCTCCGAAGTCGGCGTTGGGTCTTCTGCAGCTACGGTGGTTTGACCTTGACCTTGACCCTGTGCTGCCTGTAATCGTTGCAATTCTACTTGCTGCTGCCGAATCTGTAGGAGAAGTCGATTCTGCCAGGATCTAGTTAGATATATAAATGCTCGCAGATTTTCACACCTAACATACCACCTGTGCTTCTTGCTCTGCTTCTAATTCCTGATGCAGCTCTCCCAGACTAGGCGCTCTGTTATGATGAGGCGGAAGAAAGGGAGACCTTGGCGACCCAGAGATAATGCCCTGAGGGCTATGGGTGGTGCGGCCATGTCTCTCATCGGCAACCAACTCGCCCGGTCCAGGAAGGGTCGGGTCGTTCAGCTGCAGATTCATAAGAACCGACGATCGTCGTCTTCCAGTTTGCGGGGACTGTCGGTTTCTTGACAGCGAACTGCTCGAAGAACCTGTGGGGCAACGATAGGTCAGCGCAGGTCCCATTTGGGAAACATTGGATCATAAGACTTACGTCGAGTAGGTTCGTGTTGCAGGCCAGCGTTCATGGTAGCGGCGGCTTGGAGGGAAATAGAGCCTCGTGGGGAACGAGGCGGGGGTGAGTCGCTGTTGGCTGCATCACCGTTACCGTTTGAAGAATTCATGGCGCGGGGGCGGGCAGATGGCGATGAAGGAGGTAGTGAGTTGAGATCCGGGGCCATCGCATAAATAAAGACAGCGTCGGTTTAGTCTCGCCCCTTGGTGGTCAGGTGGTGTTGAGGTTATATAAGCGGATAATGTATGGGGTGTACTTGGAATGTCGTAGATCAGCGGGGAGAATGGAGGTGGGTAGGTATGTCGAAAGTGGCGGTTTCGAGGTAAGGCGGCGTCCGTGCCGTGCTATGATGAAAGACCAAGGCTTGTGTACTCGAGTATTGGTCAATGAAACTAGACTATCAAGGCTACGTATCGACAGGTGATCTTGCTGCTCCTTTTCCAGTTGTAAAGTTAGGCTCTGCTGATAACATCAAAGTGCAGGTGTTACGTGATGTAGGCACCAGGGACTACGTCTCATGGTGTGGTGATGCGATGGCCGTTCGGCGGGATCGGCCGGAAAGTATAGAAGAAAGGCAGAGTAGGTTTCAGGGTAGGTTACGGTTCGTTTTTAGGTAGACTAAGGTAATGCAGGCCTTTGTCTGTCGATGTATCGGAGCTTGTCAATGAAGATGAAGTTCTTTTAGGAGATGTTTCTTAGTGTTGATAGTGCTCGGGTGATTATCGAATGAGGAGGTCGATTTGTTCCACCTGGTTTACCAAATACCAGCCTACTAGACGCTAGATGCAGGGAAGCCCAGTGCTAATGGCCTATAGGTTCCCTGTCAGCCGGTCTGCCTGTAAGCATTCAGTGCGACAATAGAGGCGTGTATAGCTGGTAGCTAGGTATATATGTAGCTATGTAGGTAGATGGGGTAGGTGCGATGTGCGATGTGCGCTTTATGTGTGCTTCGTGGAGGAACTGTGGGATTACTGTAAGGATCCTGAATCAAGGGGAAAAGAAATTGTATTCTACTAAGTGAATAAAGCTAAGCTAATAATTAAGGAGATCTATCTAATAGCGAATCCACGTAATCGCCTTATATACGGCCAGATCGCCCCTAAAGCCGACCACCGCGACGGTATTCTTAATGAATAAAAAAAAAAAAAAAAACGACTTTTTAGAATTCCATTTATTAATAAACGACTTTACGAAAAGAAAAAACGCAAATCCATATATTGCCCATATAATTCATAAAAACCCATTTAGCGCAAACGATACCTAAAATTTATAAATTAAATGTTGGTTAATAAGTAATAATAATATCTTAACTAAAAGCTAAAACCGGCTGGATAAGAAATAAGTAAAATGATTCGACGAAAGAAAAAAAATCGTTAATATAAGCAAAATATTAAGCTGTTATTAATGCAAACTTTTTAAATCATCGGTAAATTGATTTGTAATAATCCCATTTATAAAGGCTAATGCCGATAAGCGCAAAAATCGTTATAATACGACCCAATATATTACGAACCATTCGAAACGTAATTTTATAAATACCTTATATAAAACGATAATTCTTAATAATACTTATTAAATAACGATTTGTTTTAACGAATTTCCGAACGTCCGAAATTAAGGTATTATAAGCTTTAAAGAAAAAGGTCTTAATGGTCGTTTTAATTAATAACATCCATCGAAGGATCTTTAAAATAAAATGAAAAAACGACGTTAATTTATTTATACGGCTTTATAATAATTTTATAACATTAATTATCTTTCGAATTATTAACTTGCTTTTATTTTCTTTGTTTTTTAGTATTTCCATTTTATTCGTTCGTAATTGGATAATAATAATTAGGCCATCGATAAATATTTTTATTTTGGTTATTTGTTTAGTTATTTCGTTCCGTTAAGCTTTTATAATCGTTAAGGTCGTAATTAAATTTAAAATAAAAGTCGTTATGTCCGCCAGTTAAGAAAAAACCTTTTTATTAATAGGTTCTTTTAAATGAATAAGTTTAATTCGTAATATATAAAAATCGGCTAATTGGTTATGCTTAATTTGGAAATTTCTAACGATTATTTTCATTTTATATAAACGTTTTGCCATTTTATTTATAATATTATTTAATTGGTTTAAAATAAAGAAAAGATTCTTTTGAAACAAAAACGAATTATCCATTTTTTTTTTCGTTATTATTTAATTAACCTTATTAACGACATTTTAAAAGGCTAACGGATTAATTAAGTTATTTGGATAATTATTAGGTCGATTTATAAAGTCGTCGCTAAATGGGGTCTTAAATAATGAACTTTTAATATTTTTATAATTTAAAAAAGAACGTTCGTTTATTAAAGGATTAATAAATCGGAATCCGCGATAATTATTAATCTTTTTAATTTGTTTTTCGTTTATTGTTTTATTGGTTAAAGAATTCCTATTTCCTATTATATCCTTAAAAGCTTTGGAAGCCTTAATTAATATCCTTTTAGGCTTAATCGAGGTCTTATTGGATTTGGTAAATGCCTTAATAGTTTTCCGAAACGAGGTCGAGCGTTGGCGTTACTGGGCATCCCATTTTCTTAAGAATTTTGGTAAAATAAAAGATCTCATAATAAGTGCTTTATATATCCATTTCCGTTTTTCTTTTAAGTACTTAAGAAACCCGAATTTAATCGTAAATGCTGTACGAAAATAATGATAAAGCAAATTTAATTTTTTCATTTCGTTATGGATTCGTCCAAAAAGGAAACATCGTAAAGCTTCCTATTATACGAACGATTTCTTTAATTCGGAATGCTTATTATCGATTAATCGTTTATAATAATGATTTTTAGCCGGGACTTTTTGGGAATCGTGCAATTTAATTACATCTTTTATCGCTTATTAAATATAATTTAAAAAACCAAGGCGAATATAATTTTTAACGTAAATATAATAAACGCGAATTTTTTTTTCGTTATATTGCCGTCGAACCTTATTTTTTAAAGCTTGGTTAATCTTAATTATTGGACCTTTTATAATTATTTGAAACTGGGATTTCGTTTTTTTTGTTCTTAAAATTTTTGGTTTATTCCGAATAAAAAAAATGAAATAAATAAAATCGAAAAAAACACAAAATTAAAAGTAACATTCTGCCTTATTAATGGCTTCGAAATAGTTTTTCGTAAATTTAAACGGAAATTTATATTGGCCTTATAAATCCATTAATTGCGGCTTCGTTATAATTAATACTGGAATCGCTTATTAAGGATTACTTTGCCTTTTTAAGATTCGAAATAATTCGTTATTATTTAGGTTCGGGTATTAATGTTTTAATTAGGAAATCGCTTTTTTAATTCGGATACGATATAGTAATGGATTTTCCGAATTATTGGAAATTTATGGCTTAAAGGTTTCCATAGTTATATCGACGATTAGTTAAAATATTACAAAACGAAACGATATAATTATAAAATTAAGGTTTGCAATTTAAGTAATAATCGGATTTTAATAATTAGTAAATTTCAGTAGTTAATAATAACCAAATATACGTTTAGTATTTATTACGAGAAAAAAGCCAAAATTTCGTAATTTCCATTTTTGTTTTCCGAATACCCTTATATTCCTTATTAATAAAAATATATTACACTTATTATTACTTTTCTTCCGTTTTTTTCATTTTTCAGTAATTGCATTATTTATTATATATTAATTATTAATACCGCTCCCTTATTTTTTTCTTTATTTACGAATTTATTAACCATTATTAGTAAGAGGGTTAATAATAGTCGGTCGTAAATTAACCGCTCGATTATTTATCGGCTTATACGAAATTCCCGGAACTGAATCCGACTTTTCTAAAAGCATGTTTTCCGGATTTCGATATGTAACTGGTGCTTTTTAATAAATTAATCCTTAAGAAATTATTTAAATGAATGGTTTAAAATTAACAACGTAAATCTTTCGTAGCCGTTTTTGGACTATCGGATTAATAATTTTTACCGACATATCGGAAGTAATTCTGTATATTCTTAATAAACCTTATTAGGCGGGTATAAATTTTGGAGCCTTATTTTTATTATTAATATCATGCTTTAAGTTAGTTCTTTTAATTTAACGGATCTTTCGATTTTTAAGTTTAATATATTCCCAAATTTAATCGTTTTTGATGTATCCGTAAGTTAAGCCAAACGATTTTCGTTTATTACGTCGTACGTAATATTTTTTTAGGCTTTCTTTTACCTTATTTCGTTACTTATAAAGCCTTATTTTTTTAAACGGTTCGTTTATAAATACATAAGATTTATTATTGCCTAATATATTAATAATTAAACGCATTTATTACCCAAATATTACCATTATTGAAAACATTTTGGTATCCTTTATTATTCGTAAATTAATGGCTTTAATAATACGTAAAAGCTTTTTAAGTTATCGATTAATTCCTTTATATCTTTTTAAGGAATATTATTTCTTAAATTGATTAATAATTAATTTTATTAATCGCTTAATTATTCTTAAAAACTATAGAAAATAAAGAGAACCTTAGAAATACTTAATTTTCCGCTTTTCGAAGAATGCTTTAATAATTGAATAAATAAAAATAAATCTATTATCGCAATATATTTCTCGTGAATTTCCGAAGATGGAAATTAATAGTTCCTAAAACTTAAGAATTTGATATTATAATGCGTTCGTAACTGCCATAATAAAGACAAATCGGAAAAAGTAATTAATAATTACCAAAATGAATTTAAATCCATTAATTCCTTAAGGGGAAAAAGGGCTAATGAAATCCATATTTACGAAATTCCAAGATTTCATTATAATTATTCTTTTAAAGTTAACAGTCGATAAAAATTTAGTCTTAATTTTAATGCAAACGTAATATCGTTAAAAATATTACATTACATTTACGTATTTCGTAGGCTACTAGAAATTTCCGATGAACTTTTTAAAGGTAACCGCTATAACGTAATGGCCATATCCGTTATGAAATTATATTAAAGCCAAATTGATCTTATTAAGTATTACGCATTTGAAAAAGGCCCTATTTTTTTCGATTCGGTATAAGTAATTATTAATAAATCGGTAACGGTAAATATTACGGATTATTAGTTTTCGTCGTGCTTAAGTTTTGTTCTTAATAATATTTAAGCCAATAATTAAATATCGGATAACATCTTTATATTATTTTGTATTAACGTAATTTTTGGCCAATCGCTTAAAAATTTTATTAATAAATCCAGGAGTTTTAGTTTTATTAATTAATAAAGCCAGAAAAGAAAAAAATAAATATAAGAATAAGCCTGGATTAATTTTGATTCGCTTTTAAATGCGGCCAAAGGCTAAAATAACATAAAATAGCTTTTTCTTGTTCTTGCGAATTAATGGTTCGCATATGGGCCTAGTTAAACGGGAAAATCCATTTGTAATCTTAATAATTTTCGAAATATTTAGACGGTAATGAATAACAAATTAATATTCTTTTAATCGTTTTAATTAAATTAAAATGTAACCTTTAACGTTAGAATTTATTCCGAAAACCTTAAGTAAGTTTTAATAATTAATATATAACATAACCGGAAATGGAAAATCAATAATTATTCATTAACATTTAGCCAAGGCTTTTATTATATTAAGTATTTTCCGTTTTTTAATGTTATATTTTGTTTCGGCATTTAAGAATTTAAATAACAAGAACATAAGGATTCTTATTAACGGTAAAAGCTTATTCGTTATAAATATATTAATAAGCTGATTATTAAGTTAAAACAGGATGCCCTTTATTTTAATACCAAAGATATCGATCGCTAAATGGTATTATTTATCCGGCTAGGGGTTTTTAATAGCTCTTTTCTAAACCTCATTATATATCTTCATAAATGCATCGGCCTATAATGAATCCCATTTAAATGGCTTAAAGACTATTTTTCGTTAAATCGACTTTTTCCTATTAATCGTTTTTTTTATAACCAGCTTTATATATAAATTCTTAAAAATCCCGGTTAAATCTGTTCGTTCTGATATATAAACCTTTAAGTATGGGATAAAATAAAAGAACTTCTTTAGTTCCTTTTAAATTTTTAAATAATTTTTCTTTAATGCTTACCTTATAAAGCGGTTTCGGTGCTTTATTAATAAACGAATTTTTCTATTAATAAGTTCGAATCTTAAGGTATTAATATTATTAGCAAATAGAACTATTTTTTTAAGGGCAATATTTATGGAAATAAAGTTTAACCGGGGAAAGTATTAATAATGGAAGAAGTTATAGAAATCATCGAAAAATCGGGCTAATATATTATAATCATCGATGAAAATATCGAAGGAAGCGTTTAAGTCGGGATAATAATTAAATAATAACGGAATTACCGGTTTTTATAATGCATCATTTTCGGCTATAAGCCATTTATTAAAGCTTATGTTATTTAATGTATAATAAGTATATAATAATTCAATTATATCTTAAGGCATTCGTATATTAAATCACTATTCATTCGGAGCAATAAATGCCGTTTTGGCTTAATCTTTTTGTTTCGTTTTAACGGATTAGTAACCATATAACGCATTTCCTTAGAAATAAATTAAATAATTTTTTTAAATCATAATATAAAACATTTCGTCTTAATTATATATTAATTATTAAGGTTTTAAGGTAACCGAATTAATTGGTTTGTAATTTATAATTACTTAACGATTTCCATTTTTCTTAAGGGGGTATTAAAAATACGTATTCCATCGTTTAATTTCCGGAATAATAAATCCTATTCGTTCGATTTATAGAAAGATCCATATAGCGAATTTCCGGTTATTTAGAATATATCTAGGTTATTTAAATTTAAAAGATTTAACGGATTCGTCGATGATAATAATATGTTGCATTAAATTAATTAAGCGAATGTTATTTAATGCTTCCATAAAGCAGTTTTTTTAAGTATAATAAAATCGGCGAACTTTTATTTATTTCTTTAACGTATCGGTAATATTGCTAATTGTAATTCTTATATTATCGAATTATTAATTAATTAATCATTAAGGATTTAAATTAATATCTTTTTGCTTTAATTAACGATTAATTACGGGACGTTCCGGAAATGCTTATATTAAGGTTATATTCGTAAATAGAAAAAATCGAAAACAAGAAATTATAGCGAAAAAACGTATTATAATAACATACGATTATTTAATATGTTTAACAGTCCAATAGCTCGTAACCTCCCTGCAATAAAAGTAAAGCTTCGTTCCTTAGGCTGCTTTAATTGTTTTATGGATACACTGAAAATCACAGAGTAATTTCTAAGGCTGGCTTATATAGGGTATAATAGCTATGTAATGTATTATTAATACACTTAGATAAGATATAGCACTTATGTAGTATATTATTAACACACTTATGCACTACTTATCGTATAACCTAATATTATATTACTATTTTTATAGCACAATTATACATATACCTAAATAAAGGGGCTCTTATTGCCTCTCCAAACCCCCCGAGGCCTAACCCTAACTTTAATTAACCCTAACCCTAACCCGTATTTTTTATACGGAACCTAACCCGCAAGTTATAATGAAATAAATGTATTAATAACACATATACCTAAGCTAAGTTCTTATGCTTATTATAATAAGTATGTTATTAATACATAAAAACGAATTTTTAAATAAGCTTATTATAGCAAGTATATTATTAATACATATAAACGGATTTTTAATTAAGCCTATTATAGCAAATGTATTATTAATACATATAAGCTAATATATAATGGACATATTATTAGGAATACGTATATTATTAATAATAACAAATACACCCTATTATTACCGCTATCATTATAATAGCAGTAATAATAATAATAATAATAACAATAATAATAGCAATAATAACAGCAATAATAATAACATTATAGCCGTAACTATTCCGGATTACGACCTATACGAAATTCCCGATTCGCCCCCCCATATGCCTCCGAAAAAAAAAAGAAAAACCGGGCCGCAACGAAAGCCCGAAAATATATAACTTAAGCCAGAAATAATTAACTAAATATTAACGATGCCTAAATAGCCCCTTTAATAACATAAGAAATTATTAAAGCAACTTATGAAATCGTCCGCCGCCGTTATATTGCCCGGCCAATCGCTTCTTCGCTTGCCCCCTTATTGGACGTCCCGGTCTAACGACATATCCGGAAGGTTAAGAACCGAAAAAAGAACGAATTTAACCTCGCTTAAGGCGCAATAAGCGCTAACCGGAACCTAAAAGCGGCGTTGCTATAAATATCCGGGATTACGATAAAACAGAAATATAGCCGCTATACGAACGGCCAAAACCTTTAAAAAGATTGCGTTATTTATTCGAAAAGTTATTATGTTAATTATTTATATAATTCGCAAAAAGCCCGTTATTATTATAAATTAATCTTAATATACGATTATCTTAAAACGTTAATTAATAACAATATAATAGCCCCTAATTACGTTGCTCCGGTTCCGGCTCCGGCTCCGGCTCCAATAGCAACAACAGCAACAACGGCAGCAACAGTTGCAACAGCAGCCACAGCACCGGCTTTAATAACGGCCGTTCCCGTTTCCGGTCCAAAAGCAAAGGCTCCCGATCCGGCCCCTTAAACATTAAAGAATATATAAATATTTAAGAAATATAATTAATATGCACCTAACAAACGTATTTAAAATAAAAAGCGAAATACCAGGCCATATCGGCCGATACTTTAAAAAAAGCCGAACGGCAATTAAAGGGACGCCTCCGAATTATACGGAAAATAAAAACGGAACTTATTTTGTACGCATTTAGCAACTTTGGCTTTAATAAAAAAAAAGCGAGCGAAAAAGAAAAAAACGATACAGCTTTCGTATTAAATAATCCCAAATTATTTATAAGGCCCATTAAGAAAAAAAACGAAAACAAGGGCGAAAACGAAAACAAAAATGTTAGCAATAATAATAACGTAATTTAAACAATATAATAGGCATATTATATTAAATGCCCCGGATAATTCCTAGATTCCTATATCATTAATACATTTAATACAAATTAACAAACGACTTTTGGAATTTTATAATTATAAAATTACCACTAATAATTTACGGAAAAAACAAATCTGAAATACTTAATTACGGAAAAATATATATACCGAACGTAATAAATGCATAATAAAGGAAAATAACCGATAAAATTAACGACGGGCGAATTAAATTAAAGAAATTAACGAAAAACTAAAGGAATATAATCTCGCTCGTTTTGCAAATCCAATTAATTAAACGAATAACGAAAATCTTACTTTTAAGCCGTTAAACAGCCTTAATACCGAACACTTTATTAAATAATATACTACCTAAGCTCTTTATACAAAATAAGGCTACGTAAATAAGCCCGAATTAAAACTCCTTAACTTTAATATTAAAAATAACCTTCTTTAAAATAAAACCTTAAAACTTATAAACCGTAATGGCATAAGCAATAACGAAAGGAAATTAAATACGCTTATAATTAACACCCTTATAAGAAAACTTTCGAAAAGAACGAAAAATAAATACGGCAATAATATTATCGACGGAAAAGGAAATAAGGCCAAAATACCTAGAAAACAATTAAAAAAAGCAAAATATAAAAGAATAAAAGAACTTACTTATCGAAAAAAACGAAAATAACATAGGAACTCTTAATACGCTAATTTAAACCAGCTTTTTATATAATTTAACGGATGGTTTTTATTATACCGTTTATTAAGCCCTAAGGAATATAAATATTCTTTATAAGCATTATACAAGCGCCAACGTATACGGAAAAATACATTTCCAAATTACCGGCATTGCGAAAATTTGGTTTATTCCAATCTTGGTCCGTTTCCGTAACGCAAATACTAACGATAAACCGATTAAATCGATTCATATACCGGAAATTATAATCGTTAATTAAAGCGTTCGTCGTATAAATACGAACAGCATCCTTAAAAAAAGCAAGTTCAGCTTTCGTTATAAACAAATCGAACCGATAACGAATATTTAAAAGCTGTTACATTTCGCGTATATAAGATATCGTACGAATAGCAATTAACGTATTCCGAAAAGCAACCTATTCCGGGCCTTATTAACGTATAATAACATTAAAACGAATAATCTTGTTTAAGGAAAAATACGTTATCCGTTTAAGGATTTCTAATTTCGATACGTCGTTCTTGGTATAATATAACGGCTTATCGAAAACGGAAGGAAGCTAATAAAAGTTTTTAAGAAAAATAACGCTAACGCCGCCAAATATGGTACCAGCGGATATATAAAGAAAAGCCTGTTATAAACGGTTATTAATTATAGCCATAAGGCCTAAGCCCATTATGGATTTTTCGTCGATAACGAAATATTTTACGTTTTCGAGATTTTGTTGGAATTTAATAAAAGCCGTACCGATAAAAAAAACGAATTATTCTTTACGGATGGAAAAACGGAAAACAAAATAAATGGTTCAATCTTGGATTTCGTTAATAGCAATATTAATAAAAACACTTAAAAAAAATATATAATTAATAACCGAAACGATAAAAAAAAACGGAATTAATTTATAACGAAAAATAAAATTTAAACGACTAGCTGCAATAACCATCCGGCGAAAGCGAAAAAATAAAATCTTCAATACGAAGGATTTCCTATAGCCTCCGGAACTATCGACGTTTAAAAAAAAAGGCTCGCGATTAATGCCGTTTAAAATGTTCTGGTAATAATTAACGTATTAATTAAAAATTAAGCGTTAAACGGGATTCAAGCTATTTTCCAAACCTTCGGGAATATTTTTCGAAAAAACCTTACCGTATTTAAAAATAATAATACGCCAATAATTAAAATTAAAATCGAACCTATCGAGTTATTTCATAATGCCAATATAATTATTCCAATTATGGTTTTCGTTAATTTCGCAATAACTTAATTTTTCGAATTTACTGGCGAAATCCAGATCTTTTTTAAAAAGCACATTAGCTAGCTTTGCCTAAGTGCCGGTAATATTATTTTCCTTAAGGTTAATATCCTTAAATTCATTTTTATCGATAAAGGGAAAAATATTAATGCCGTAATAATTATTATTTTTATAAACATACTCCCATTAATACGCATTATAAACCAAGATCCAAATATTATAAGCAACTCCCTTTATAATAAAAAAATCTTTAACTTTACGAAAAAAATGTTAAAGCATTATCTTAATACGACAGTAATTATCGTATTTCGTAATATTAGGCTTATATTTCGGAAAATACTGCAATATACGGGGCTTTATATTAAAACGAATACGGAAAAAAGTATCACTTTAATTATATAAAATTAGCCATTAAAAATAAATAATGCCTTTAAGCTGCTACATAATTATACGATCCTTATATTTTGCCAAACGACTTCGTCCAGCCGTAATCTCATCGGCTTTAACATAAAACGGATTGGCCTAATTATATTTCGAACGGCAATTTACGGTAATTACGGTTCGGAAAAACTAAACCAACGGAATATTTAATAATTAATAATAAATTTCCATATGGAACCAATTTCTTTCGTCGAAAAACTTATTTAATAAACGACAAACCAAAAAAAAAAAAGAATTCCCATTAGCAAAATAAAAAAAAACCTTAATACAAAAATCTTTAAAGGACTTGGTTTTTACTTTAGCCTTAGCCGTATATTTAACAAGGTACTCCTTAACGGCATAAACGTTTATATAAGAAACAATATTAAAATTGGCCTTTTAACCGATTATAAAGGCAAAATTATATTGGTTAATTCGTTAATCGGTTTTTTTTACTAAAAAGGATTAATGCTTTGAATTAAAATCCTTATTAACGGAAAAAATAAGCTATAAGAAACGGAAGAAATAAAAACGATACTAAAGATTGCTAAAGAAAATACCTATCTAATTAAGCTAATTTAAAGCAGCCTGGCCGAAACCGAAAGCCTTATTACGATAAACCTAAATCCATGCAGAATTAAGGGCACGTATTTTAAAACGATTTTCGGACGTAAATTAATAACCACGCCGCTATTCTTTCTTTTTACGAAAGCAACGGACGAAAACGCAAATATAAATTTAAATACGTAATAATAACTTATTAAAATAATCCCAAATAAAAAATTGCTTTAAAGTAATAACAAAAAAAGATACGTTATCTTTAGGACCGGGTTTTTTAAGACTTTTAAAAGGAATAAAATTAACAGCAAAAACATGAAACCCCTAAAATTAAGCGAAAATGTCTCGGGATTCCTTCGATGTCATGTCGGTTTCCGGGACAAAATCCTTTTGCCCTTAACCAAAGCCATGGTTATAAAACGTACCTCGATCTTGCCATTCGAACCTATTCCAATAATTCTCGATACGGAACTTAGAACAAACGACGATCTTCATAAAAGAATTAAAACGGTAATAAAAATACTAAGCGATAATATAAGGGTTTTACATAATATTCCTTTTAACAAAACGAAATTTCGTAATGCCCTCCGTTTTAATACGTTATTGGGAATAATTAAGCAAATGGCGTATCTAATCGTTCCAATAATAATTAACGGCACTAAAAATAAGGAAAAAACTAAAATAACTACGAATGTTAACCATAAAATCTAATTCGTTTTTCTTACTGTACCAATAAAAACGCATACCCCGAATCTTATAAGAATTCCGAATAATGGAATTAATTAAAATATTAACCTCGGCTTATTCTTTATATATCCGCTACGGGTTATTTTCGAAAAAACGACGCAACTTATTAACGATATATTTACGACCATTTTAACGACGTAAAATATTAACGTAAAAGGAATTATTTTAATTAATACGTTATTTTATAAGCTTATTAAATATAACGAATACAAACCGAAAATAACGAAAAAAATAACCGTCCTTCCATTTAATGGCATGCTCGATTCAGTTCTCGAAAAAAAGCGGCCTCTTACGTTACATAAAAAACTTACCCGCGCCATTAAGGAAAAAAAAAGGAAAGGCAATAAACAACAAAAAAACAACACTATTAAATTCATTAATAAGAATTAAACGAAAGCCAAATATTTCTATTCGGCCTTTTACGGCGAATTCCGCCGTACGATTAATAGCACCACTAACGGCGGAAGCGTATTAGCGAAAACGTTCGATTTCCGTATAATCAGCTAAAAAATCAAGAATAACAAACCGATCGTATTTATTTATAGCATTAACGAAATTATCATTAATAATATTTTCCTTAATACCGGCTATAAATTCATTAATCCGGAATTCGGTCGAAATGTCGTTAATAACTAAACCATTTTCGGAAAAACGAAAGAAATTTTCATCAGAAATTTCTATAACATTATTCATATAGTTAAAATAATAGCGAACAAAATATTTCAGCCATAAGGAAATGACATACCGACATATTCGGAAATCTTTTTGCTAAACGTTTCGAAAACGCTCGTTAAAAGAAACGATAATAATAATATCAAGGTTTTGGAATAAAAGAAACAAAACGTAATAAACCTTATTAACATTACGAAAAAACGTATAAATATATCCACGATACCGATATTAAAATCCACGATATTAACGGACTTCCATAGCGACGTAAATCTTTGCGATAAGCATTTCTTTTATTTAAATAAATTCCGAAAGCTTATTCGGAACGGAACCGAAATCCATATGATTGCGAAAAAAATAAAAATACACAGCTTAAAAATCCTAATCCTTTTAACGGCATTTGGTACAAACGTTATTATTCAGTTTTATATTAAACTACCGCTTATTATAACGTTCGTATTCCTTTATGTTATACGTAAGCATATAGCAATTAAACTCGTCCAAAAGCTCCGCGTTAACGTCGGTTACAGCCGGTTATCGTAACTGATTAGCCATAACGTCAAAATCGTTAACATTTATGGGATTCCATTTAACGCCAGAATTAAAGAAGTTCTAATTAAGCCGAGCATTTCGGTTTTCGCAAACGGCAGCTGCCGTAGCAATATAAATAATAAATTAACGGGCGGAAATAATAAAAATAAGGCTTAAAAAAAAATGCCGAAAAAAAAAAGAAAAAATAAGGAATAATGAACCAAATAAAAATTGCTCATTTATAATACCGTAAATAACCCTATAACGGCGACATATAAGTTTTTTAATACGATTAACCTTTGGATTAAGATTATTAACGTCGGACATAAACTTAATGCATAGCCTTTTATAATTATTACCTCTATAAAATTTTTCGGGCCTTTTTTAAAAAAACAGGCTACGGCCCTTCGCTGCGCTACGGGGAGCCTCTTTTTTTAAAAAAGGCCCGAAAAATTTCCACGCATCTTTTAAACGCTATTTTTTATCCGTATCTTTTAAAGGCTATTTTATATTCGTATTTTTTAAACGTTATTTTATATACGTATTTAAAAAAAAAGATATTTAGGCCAGCTTAAGGGTTTTCTTTTTTTTTTCTTTTTTTTTTAATTCTTAATAAAAAAAAAAAAAGAAAAAAAGAAAACCCTTAAGCTGTTAGAACCTAACCGGAGGTTATACGGGCTTACGCCTATTAAACGGTAAGGAAATAAGGGCTGCAATAAGTATGTGGCTGATAATAGGAAGTAGCTAATAACTGGTATGGCTGTAGCAGCTGTAATAGGTGGGTTGTAATAGCTGTAATAGGTAAGTTATAATGGGTGGCTATATGGGCTGCAATTGGGTGCATCGTATAGAATTGTGGGTCTGGTTTTGGTGGGCTGTAGCTAATAAATTGTAGCAAGTAAGTTATAACAGGTAGGCTATAGCAGGTAAGCTGTAGCAAGTAGGCTGTAATAGGTAGGCTATAACAGGTAGGCTGGTTATAATGGGTAGCTGTACGGGCTGTAATTGGGTGTATCGTACGGAATTATGGGTCTGGCTTTGGTAGGCTGTAATAAGTAAGCTGTAACAGGTAGGTTGCAATTGTAATAAATAGGTTGCAACAGCCTGTAACAGGTAGGTAAGCTATATAGGTGGCTGTATGGGTGGCTGTATAAATGGCTGTATGGGCTGTGATTGGCTGTATCGTACGGAATTACGGGTTTAGCTTTAGGTGGGTGGGCTGTATGCGTTTTTATTGGGTGCATTGTATGGAATTACGGGTCTGGCGTTAGTAAATAGGTTGGGCCAATGTATTGTACTTCCAAAGCGGGCTGCCTGATTGGCTGGCAAAATGAAGCTAGCTGGCTCGACCAGTCGCCAGAGCGCGTGGAGTGGACCCGACCAATGGGAAGCCCGCATTCCAAAGGTATTTCCTAAGCCTAAATTTCTGGACATAATTTCCGTATCACACCACCTTCACAAAATAACCTCCGGTTAAGATTAACGCTATTTCGTAACGAAATTATTTCCAATTACCATATCGTAGCAATATATGCAAATTAAACCATAAACTTCGAAAAAGGAATTATAAATATTCCGAATCTAAATACGGGATACATAATAAACCGAACAAATAAAGTAACCGGATTATAAACTAAACCCCGAAAAATTGAAATTACTAAAAGGATTACCGAAATCGAAACCGAAAAGAAAACGATAACTGCCGGAACCAAAAAAACTATTAGGAAAAAAAAAGCTTCCAGAACCGGAAAAACTGCCTTGCTTTTTTTTTAAGGTTTCCAAAGAAAGCGTAAGCGAATATTTCTCGTTATTACGATAAATTATACGATAAGATCGCCGAATGATCTCTTGTTTGCATTAAGCATTACGAATCGATAAAGAATTATCCGGATTTTAATTACGGCGAAAAGGGGTTATATAACGTAAGTAATGCTTAATATTTTGTAACGTTCGACGATGGAACGGGATATATAAACCAAAAGCAATAACAACGGAAAATCCAGGCTAAGGCAAAAAACGAATAGGAATATAACCAGAAAATTATTAAAAAAAAGTTCCCAAGAAAGCCATTTCGTACGTAAGGGAAGTTTTAATAACGAGGCTACAACGACGACGTTATTTCTCGGCATAAGCGGCCGCATAATTAAAGCACTTTTGAATACCGGAAATTAAAAAATTCTTACCGGCTTTCCATTAATAACAGGTATTACATTACCGAAATTAATAATCGTAAAAATAATTAAAAACGGAAAGGCGTTTCAAACGAAAACGACTACGGCCGCGAAAACGGCCGCGAAAACGACCGCGTTTATGGCTACGTTAAAAAGGCTCTTTACTATTACCGGAAAGGGGTTCCGAAAAACCGGCGCCAAAATCCATCATTAATACCACATAAAAATTAACGAAAAATACGTCCAAATATATAAGAAAATAAAATAAGGAATAAAATAAGGATAAACCGGCAATATTTTTATCCGACTAAAAACCCGCGAATTTTCAAGCCAATGGCAACCTCGAAAATCCCTAATATCGCACCAAACGATATACCAAAGAAAAGGGTTAAATAGAAAGAACTAAACGAAAAATTAATAAATTCTAACCGAAAAAAAACAGGCTATATCGACAAAAACTTTAATTCCAAATAAAAAAATGAAATACCCTTATAATAACGTTATTAATCTTTGCCGTTTTTATTATAAATCTTTAACGTTATAGGAAAAATAAATAAAATTTTAAATAATAAATTAATTTATGGATTAATTTAATGCGTATAAACCGAAAGCGATAAGCGCGGCAAAAAAACTGGCTAATACGTAACATATAAAGAACCAAAAGCAACAATAAGTAACCTATAACCTTTAATTCGAAATAATTTTATAACAACATGTTTCGAAACATAAAAAATCAAATTTTAATATACAATAAAGTATAGAATTAATAGAAAAAATGTTATATTCGGATTTTTATTATGAAGTTTTGGAATTTCGAAAAGGAACCCTCTTAAATCTCCCCTTCGCCTGCGGCGGGCTTTTAAAGGGAAACCCCTTGGGACCCTCTTAACCTGCGGCGCCTGCGCCTCCGGCGAGGCTATGTAAGCATGCTTTTAACCAATTATATTTTTTATTACGCTCAGCCACTTTAGAAAGAGGGCCCCTTTATAGACTTTAATTAAGCAAAGCTCCGCGTTAAATTTTATATTGTGAATTTTATATAGCGAAGCTTTGCTAATTAATTAGAAACAAATCCGTCCGAAAAAACTTAATTATTTTTTTCTTTTTTTTTAAGTAAAAAT
This sequence comes from Diatrype stigma, assembly GCA_022225965.2. NCBI lineage: Eukaryota > Fungi > Ascomycota > Sordariomycetes > Xylariales > Diatrypaceae > Diatrype > Diatrype stigma. The sequence goes on from JAKJXP020000088.1 coordinate 163,162, forward strand.
TAAAATTATTCCTAAAACTTTTATTATAATAAATAGCATTTAAAGCTAATTTCTCGTTATTAAGATTATCGAAAATTAAAGTCGTTTCTTTACGATTATCGTATATCTTTATATATTATAACGAAGCGCCGTAAATTTTATATATATCATTTTTTATAACATTAATAATTTTATTTTGGCGTATTTGTTTATTTACCGAAGGCAATAATAAATCGAGCAAATTCCGAATTTAAAGATTATTATAAGCCAATTTCCTTTATTATCGAATATTAAGGCCGTTAATAATATAGTTTTCATAATCGAAATGGACTTTATAAAAAACGAAGAGTTATATTAACGAATTCCCTAATGGAATTATTAATATTTCTTTATTTTTTGGTCGTTTATTTAGATCCGGCAATATAATTAATCGAGATTTAGCATTATCGAAACCAATAAGGGTCGTAAAAAGAAAAGCCCAAATAAGGATTCGGTTTTTATTAACGGTAAAAAAAAAAATAAACAATCGATTAACGATTTACAAATTAATTTCCGAAAGATTTCGATTAATCGGAATCAATATAGCTATAAAATTAATTATATTTATTATAACCTAACGGCTTAAATAAAACATAATAAAATAAAAAATTAACGACGTTAATGCCGTTAAAATTATTATTGAAATTAAATTAAATGTAATGCGTTTTTTATAAGTATATATAGCAATATTGAAATAATCGGAGCCTCAAATATATTCAAAAGCCTAGCTCCGAAACCGGCTTTTACTTATTTTTTTAAAGATAAAAAGAGATCGTTACGAATTTAAACGATTGCTAATTTAACGATATCGATTATTTCTTTCAGGTAATTTCGGCCATTTTTTTTCCATTCGGTAGCCTTATCATTACTGTCGTAAACATTCGAATCCGATTTATTTTCCGAAGAAAGGATTTTTTCGTTATGAACGATTCTTAACGGTAAACGGTTTAATATTCGATAATTTTTTTTTTGCTTTATATAAATGAAACTAAAATTAGGAGCTTTTTATATGGTTAAGATATAAGTTTATCCATTAATTTCAATCAAAATAAGGCTTTCCGTATGGAAATCGATAAAGGCAGCGTTTCGTTAAAGCCATTCTTTTTCTAAAAAAATGTTATAGGATTTATTTATACTTATAACGAACGTTCGAATAACCGTTATAATACTTTTCATTATAAATGAAAAAATAACGTAATGAATAATCGGAATTGTATTATTATTAGCTATTTTTAATTTATATTTTTCGAATAACTTAATTTGTTAAAGGCCTAATTTTTTAACTAAAGTTAAATTAACGAGTTCAAATAAAAATCCGGAATCCATTAGGTATTAACGAATTACTTAACTATTTACTTTTTTATTAATATAACCCAAATAAGTAGCATTATTATCGATTTTGGCTCGATCCGTGAATTTAAGAAAAGGATTAATTGCAACTATCATTTATACAGAATTTACTTATATAAAATGGGATTATAAATTAGTAAGTCGGAATTTTTTCGATAATCTCGGCTTTCGGTTTTTTACGGAAAGGCCTATTTTTTTATCCAGCTAAGCTCTTAACATTAAGGAACGATTTAGCAATTGTTCCTAAGTAATATTCAAAAACGGAATAAATTTAAAAATCGCATTAATGTTAATACGACTTTTTAAATAATCTTTATAAGCCTTAATAAATACCGTATTATTAATTTTTCGAATACGGGACGACTTTTTCTTTATTCGGTTTTTTATATCGATTAATCGTTGCTTTAATTCTTTAATTAAAGGAAGCTTAAGTCCTAAAAACGGATTTCGATTTCGAAAGGCCAATGGTATAACCTTATAAATGAAATTCATAAAATTATACCTAAACCCAATAAACCGACGACTCGATGGATCTCTAAAAAAAGGAAAAGTCGGGCGTTTAAAAGAAACTAACGGACCAACAAAAGGCCTAGATTTTAAATTACCCATAAACGAATCCGGCCTCGAATTATTATTAATGTTCATACGATAAGGATTAAGGGTTATTATTACCGAAATAAGGGCCTTTAGCTTTAGCTTGGGAAATCGATAACCGGCAACAACGGAAATCGACGATATAGCCGTAACGTAAGTATTATTACCAATTATATTTTCGTAAGGAAAGAATTAAATAATATCATTTAAACCTTTCTTAATAACCTGTTTTATTTTTACTTAAATTTGGCGCTTTTAATATTTCAATTCATTCGGAATTGGCTTAAAGCGTTTAATGCATTTACGAATTTTATTTTTAATGGTATTCGGTTAAAATAATTCCGGGCAATTTATCGAAAAATGACCTTAATTATTATAATTAAAGCATATAAAAATATAATATCCCTTTCCGAAAAATCCGCAACGCTTTTCATCTTTAAAAGCCTAACCATATTGGTTTCTTAAGCCTGCATTACCAAATAAACGAGCATTAGTTCTTTAATTACCTGTTTAAAGGCCGTTTTAAGTACCATTATTCTGTGCATTATTTTAAGTACTACCATTTTGGGCACCGCCATTAATGCCATTTTGAATATCATTTTAAATCGATACAGAGGCGTTTTAAAGAAAAACGTTTTAAGGAAAGGTATTTTATAAGATAAGGGCCGCTAAAGGATTTTAAAAACCCTGCCTATATTTATTATAAGCATTTTAAATATTCTATTTATTTATTCTATTATCTTAATAACTTTTAGTTTTAATTAAATAATCCACCATTAGGAAATAAATAGCATTTACCGCTAGGATCGATTTATTAATAACGTTTTTTTACTAAATAACATATGGCTTAATATAATAAGTTTATATACTTAAAGGTTAAAACGACTGCTATTATTGGAATTATTAAGTACCATATTGTTGCAAAAACTGAAATCCTTTATTTTCGGAAATAGGAATAATAAGGCCTGGACTTGTTAAATTTTATTGTTTACCAAACTTATGCATTTAACGAAATAGCAATCCCATCTTTTAAATAGTTTTCTTATTAGATATACGGCCCTTAAAATTCTTTAAAACATCGATTTTATTTACGAATTCATTTTTTCGATTAGGACGGTACATAATATTAATAATTAGATTTTTAACGTTATAATAAATATAGGTCTTAACGAATTTGCGATTCTTATTAATCAGCTTTTCGGCAATTAATCGATTAAAAACGCGGTTTTGGTAATAATAATTACGCTTATTGCTACCAATATATATATACTTATAAAAACGATTTCTTAATTTAATAAGTTGCTTATTAATTGCTTATTTCATAAATTCGTTGGTATATTTCAAATAATAAAATAACTTCTTTTCCAATAACCGTTCCAAGTTATCGATTCGAAATGCATTATTCTAATCGTTAATGCGGATTTTAATCGGAAATTTTTAAATAAAGCTGTTTTTTATCCAAGCTTAATTTAATCGACGCTTTTTAGGAATTTGAAAATACCATTTACGGGCATTCATTTTTAGATTTAATCGAAAAACTGATTTCATTTTAATCAAATTAGGATTATTAGCGGCCGCAGGAAAGGTTTTTTTAACGTAAATCGCTATATCGTCCAAATATTCCTGGAGCGACTTTCCCGGCAATTCCTCGAAAATCGGAAAAATAAAAGACATAATAATAACGGATAATCGAGATGTAGCAGTATCAAGATAATTAAAATTTCGTTCGAGCTCGTTTATAGCTTCCAGGAATTTAACAGCTTGGATAATAAATCCTTAAAACCTAGCTAATACCTTGGCGAAAATATTAGTTCTGTTATAATCCAGAATGGCTAAAATTTGTAAAGTTAATAAAATTAATTAAACATCCTTATAATTAACGAATCATAAATCGGCAACCATACCAATAATAAATTAACGAATTAATAAATCGACGGATTAACGGATTAATAAATCGGAAAATTAACGAATCGATGAATTAACGAATTAACGAAACAAATAACATTCAAGTATAAGCAATTCATTCGACGCACTCACTCCAATAATACAATAGAAAGGGGTTCGACAATTAGCGGCGTTACTTTTAATTAACATTTATTTAATACTTAATTAGTACTTAATTAATATTTAAACATAATAAGGTTCATTAATTAATTAACTTATTCATTTAAATAAATAAGCTTTCCGAATATTTCGCTTAAGAAAAAACGAATTTTATACATACGTTATTCATTTAAAAAAATAAATTACCAATTCCATTAAGTATTAAGGAAATGGCGTAATAAGCAAATTTCTTTAATTTTTAAGTTTTAAAATAAGGAATAAGGTTTTGGAAAATCGATAAAGGATTGGAATAAAAAGGAACCTCCCATTTTTCAACCGAGAATAATTCCTAGGAATTTCTTGCGTATTCGAATAAATAAATTAACGATTTTCGTAATAAAATAAATATAATAAAAACAGTCGTATTAAACGAATTATAACGTAATATTAAAGAATTAAAAAAAGGGATAAAAAAAATAACAATAAAATAAATAATCCTTATAATTTCGATATGGCGTAATTTAATCAAAATCATTGGTTTCTTAGAATTCTCGTTAATAACTAAAACTAAAGCGTAAATAATTAATAGAAACTGGAAAAACCACGTCGAATTATAAAATGGTTTAAATAAAAAGTATGGATAGGATTTTATATAAAGCAATCCGGAAGGTCTTAAAATTCGAAATAGCACTTTCGTTATTAAATATGGGATTACTATAAGGATCCTGAATTAAGGGGAAAAAAAGTTATATTCTGCTAAGTAAGTAAAGCTAAGCTAACAGCTAAAGAGATCTATTTAATAGCGAATCCACGTAACCGCCCCACAGAACCAGATAGCTGTTCTAGCTATTTCAACTGCTCTTGCTGCTGGCTACTGGCTGCTCGCTGCTTACTTGACGTTGCGTACATACATGCCACAGCCCCAGAACCCCAGAGCTCCGGAGCTCTGCCTGTTAGAGCTGAAATTCAACGTTGCCGTGTGATGCGTTCAAGCTTGGCTGGCTGGAAGCAACTCTACGGGGAACTTTACGTCAGGTCAGCTATTAGACCCTTGTTCAACCACTAAATTTCAACGTACAGCACATACAAAGTGCGGCTATCGATCCCGACAGCGAATAGCAGGCTTCATTCGGGTGGAGCCTGGAACTTTGAAGCTCATCATTGATGGTCCGATTCGGCCTAGACTTCGAACCTCCCGTGCCAACCTAGTCCTTGCTAGTCATGTGCGTTCTCGTGACCCTCCAGATCTCCAGATCGCCCACCTCTTGCACTCTTGCACAAGTACCCATATACAGACAGCACGTGTGCTTGTGCTTCAAATATATCATCCTCAGCAGTTGCATGTAAAGTTGCATGTTACCCTCTATCAAGCCGTAATTCTTTGGAGCCCCATAAGTGGTGGAATATAAGACCAGCTCGTCTCAGTTTCACGGGCTTCAGAACCACGGATTTTCAATTTGTACTCCATATAGTTACAACAACCTTGTCATTATCAAAGCTGTGACACATCTATATAATCAACCCCGGGTGGTTCTACAGCCAATATATCATTGCAGCATGGGTAGATGTAGACTGGTTGTTCAACATCTTGGCTCACTCAAGATGCCACTTCGTACCGCGTCCGACCTCGTGGCATCGAAGCCGTTTGGTCATCAATGTTGCTAGCCTCGGTGTCAAGTATTATATCACATTTCTCAACATGATCTCCGAGGTCTCGTATAATAGGTGCGTTTGTCAGGGCATAATGCCGAAGGTATTCATGCTGGGCATTCTCAGATACAGCTTCCCAATACTAATGTATGATAGCAGTATCTGTGGCCATAGTCTAGTGCATAGCTATGTCTAAGATAAGCATGGAATAATACCCATAGCCTAAACGGAGGTAACTGAATAATCTAGGTACGCCAGTGTGTAGTAATGTCAGGACCCAATAGGAGCACCTACATAAGTACAATCAAGAGGCCAGTCTTCTAACAATCAATCAGCCCAAAGCCAGGTTGGTGCAGTGGTAGCACGTCTTTGCCGCAACCAGAACAAACCTCATACGAAAAGTGTGAGGCCTTGGGTTCGATTCCACCCTGTGGCTGTCAAAATGTACACCACAGAAAGGAACGGGTAACTCTTCCGCCCTGTGCGAACCACCACAAAAAGGTGAAGAAACAAATGGCATGAAAAGAAAACCCAGGTTCGATTCCTGGACCAGGCAACATAATTTTTTGGTGTATCCTCTTGTGGTTGGACATATGTACTGCGCGTATACTAACTATATCCGCCAACTTGACCTTCGTAAATGCCACACTGCAATAGAAGAATGCTCGGTCAAGAGTAAAGATACCACCAACGCTGTGTTCCTCCAACGTGTTGCTCCACAAACATGTTCCAAGGCGATTGGGTTTAAGAACATGCTTTGGCTTTGGCGATGGGTTGCCGAAGCCAAAGTTCAGCTTCCATCACCTGCTCTTCAACCTAACAGACGCATGCCCGTCATATAATGCTACTTCAAACTTGCAAATCCGTGAGATCACATCTAATAGAAGCTATATAGGGGTGAAACAAGTAACCTCGACACGTGTTGCTCCTCCCTTGTGCGTGGTATAACCTACCCAACAAGACCTCCTTAACACTATGACGACACTTACTGTCTAACCATACAGTATTGAACCTCTATCATTCTATAGTGGTAATCATCTCTTAGCTTTTCTATATCAACTGACACAGCTGACAGCATTCCATCATGCGTGACATCCTGAAAGTCTAAGGGGTTGGTTGCTAGACTCTAGTGTGTTGGCTTATATGCTTATTTGCATCGATTGATGGCTTGTCTGATGAGTTTCAGATACCGAAAGAGGCATGGCACCAGGTAGACACCCTTTAAAGCTGGAGCGTGGGGAAAGCGGAAGCGGGAGTCTCTGTGAATACCTCATCTCACTGAGGCTGCCTGGTACTTGTATTGCGTGGTGGTGTGTGGTATGTAGTATGATGCTGTAGGATGCCACCTACTTAGTCATCCCATGTTCTCTTGGCCCCTATATCGATTGTGCCTCTGAGTCTAGTACACTTACTAGGGCTGTTTTTTATTGCCCATTCTTACGAGCCAATAGCGAGACTGATCACAGCTACACTGACCGTGTTGTAACACGACTCCAAGATATGGTTATGTGGCTTCTGACCATGAAGCATCGCTGAAGCTCGTGACCATACAAAATATATAGGGTAAGAATAGGTCCTATGTTGAAAGCTCCTATCACAAAAGTTACAGCGTAAAGACCTCACCCAGGAATGTAAAGGGCCAACATGTATTTCAATGGGATCGGAGAAGCACGGGTCGTTACCAGAAGCAAATGAAGGTTCTAAACCAGCATATAACCTTCCTTGTCACAGTTGAACAAGGGGCCACAGCATTGCGAGTGAGTACGAATGGTTCCGTAGCCAATTACGACGCAGGTATGTAATAGAACATACCAAGCGTCTGGAGGCTAGAACTCATTCCATCTTGTGAAGGTTTGAAGGAGCCCCTAGTTACGACATTTGAGCATCAACTTACTCCTCTTGTGGAGAGTACTATTGAACATATCAATCCCACTCCCAATTGGACATTGTTGCTGCAAGTCACCGCCATTCGGCAAATGTATGTATAACATCAAGTATGGCTGGAATGTACTGTTGGAACACGGCACAGAGGCCCTAGTCAAATACAGGATCGATGAGCCATGCTAGATCGCGATTTTCTATCCATCGCCTAATAGCCACTTACATGCCGAATCTGTATTGCACAAGTCCTGTAGAACGAAGCCTGCTGGAGTACCGAATCTAGGGGCGGTATCCGTTGCCTACTGCATGCTATCATTATTGTGCGCACTATCGGTGAGCCTTCCAAGGCCTGTAGAGTACTGTCGTTACCGGCGGCGAATTTGGGTAAGGTAAACTGAGAATCCATGCTCTGGTCCCCATAGAACGGAATGGTATACGACTAACTAGCAGGGGGGGTTTTCAGAACGTGACACGCGAGAATGTAACGCCATGATAGGGCGCGGCTGGAGAAGTACGACATAGGCAGCCAGCCACCTGCTTATGATGTAGTTAGGTGTCTACAGCAGAACTCATGACAACTTCGAGGTCGTAGAGATTCCGAGGTGAATGAAATGAATGTAATCAATTACTGGTCGGTTACGTAAAACCCGTTCATCACATTTAGGTACTGGTACTGTCCGGTCAATTAAGTGGATTTGACGTTGGTATAACTGGCGTGGAGAGGGTACAATACAGTGTCGGGTCTTTAAACTTCTAGACAGTCCAGACAGTTTGACAAGAGAGCTTGTTGTCGACTATGTGGGCTGGATGCTGGACCAACTACGATGTTGCGTGCGAAGTCGCTCCAATGAGCTGCTACAGCAGTAGTCTTTCAAGGTTCTCCACGCAGTAGGAGGAAAAGAAAGGAAAATGTTGGAGTAGATACTGTGCTGCAGATGTTCCAACGGCTGCCAAGTTAGGCATTTCAACCTTTGCAACGAGCCTTTTTCTCAAAGAGCCAACCAGAACACAAGCTTGGAGTATTCCAAACTGGTGGGACACACCGATCTAACTTTTAGTAAACGGTCTTGTGTCACTACTGCAGGAACGGCGTGCCAAAATGCGGTGGGAGGGAAAGCGGACACTCCACGGAGGCCAGGGAGGCGACCTGGAGGCTGATACCAGCGACATAGGAATATGCCCAACCTGCCCAAGTTCCGACGAACTGGCGAGGTCGAAAAAACCATGGGAATCACCCTTGATATCTCGCCAACTTGATTGTGGACACTGAAAGCCGGTAGTTAGGTTCGAAACGATCTTCGCCGCTGTCGGAACACTCGCATAATAAGTGTTCACGCCTGCGCTGTGCCTACTATGTGGCCATTGCGCGGTAGTACTACGTAGGGCATCAATCGGGATCTGGGGGTTTCAGACGACCATCGCATCTCCAATGATCACATCACCGTGTGCGACTACACATGTTTACGAAGAAGACGGAGACCGGCAGGCCGATCGCATCAGCTGAACTGAAACCTCATGTAACACCCCTTAACGTTGATGCTGTACCTCGGCGCAACAAGGCCGTTTCCACGTGGGTATCAGGGATCCTCTGAGCTTTGGTCAAGAGAGCGATCGGTGATCAGCTTCGATGGAAATAACCCGACTGACTACTTCGTACACTCTGTGCATCTGTTTCTGCTTCTGGGATATGTATACGATATCTTGTACATACGTATGCTTAACAGTGTTCGTCTTATAACCCAATGCGTGGGGTGAAGTCACCCCGTACCCCAAGATTAAGCATGGCAGAGTTCCTGCAAGTTGCCGACAGGCGAGCGATCTTGCTCCGTACCTATCATGAACCATTGATCGAACAGGCGAATCTTATATTGTGGTTTGTCACCACCTGAAATGCCCACGACGCTCGGATATTTTGTTTCATTGCCTACCTTCAACAGGCAAGTTTGGGTCGATAACGACACCTATATCAGAGCACTACTATGAGCTAGGCCGCCACATGGCAAGGCGTAAAAGTGCCGAGCTTGGGATGTTTTAGTAGCATCGGGGTATTTAGTGCGTGGCTTTTGAGTTTCCGAATCTGATGGTCGTCTTGAGCTTGTGTCAAATAGTCTCACTGGTCGTATACGGAATAGAGAGATAGTTGTTTGATAGTCAAACGTGAAGCAGAATCGAGTAAATCGGTGAGCAATTATTTCTTGCTGACTAGCCCGCCCAGGTAAAAACGCTTCGCCCCAGGTTTAATTTAGACCATAAGGAAGTGCCCCTGGCTATAGGAGCATCTCGACTAAGTCAGATTTTTTCGCGTTCTGCCACGTCCATGATTCGCTCCAGCTTTCAGGGGGTGGGAAACGAGACAAGGCGCGTTTCTCCGGGCCACAAGGACGAGGAAAGAAACATCACGCGACAAGAGCACTCCACGGAGGGTCCATCCTCGCTGCTATCCTCGCGAAGATCCGGCCACGGGCCCGAAGCGAGGCAAGATGTGCGATCATGGCCCAACCGTGTCAGACATACGGCGGGGTATGATCATAAGCGACCGCCAATATCACACATCTGATCTGATTTCTATCTATTGGAGACCCAGAGGTTCGCAAAGGCGGTTGCGGTTAGACCTAAACAACCTAATTCGGAAGATGCCAAGTCTGTCGACCGCCCGCACAGTTGGGGTCCGGGGGTCTACATAACTAAGGAATCGATAGTTGGTGGATATCCCGCCCGGTGAATAATAGTAACCAAACAATGGTAACCAAAGTACGAAATAGTGAGGCTGTTGCTTACCTACCTAGGTAGACAAGGTAGATAGATAGATATGGCAAGTCCAGCCTCTGGTGCGGTGGCTGGAAAAACCCTGTCTCAGGAGAGTAAAAACCGTCTCCTTACTCCTTACTATATGAGGTGAAGTTGTTACCAAGATGTCTCGAGTCGTATCGTGGAGGTAAGAGAAACCGAATTCAAGGTGTCCCAAAAGTCGCACTGCCTTAGGCCCTCCAAGCCCTTAGCCTGGCAGCCCCGGCTAGGGTGTATGTAGTTAGCTGCCTGGGCATTGTACATACATACTAGGGCTAGGTGTAGTTAGTGTTTCCGCTGATGTGGTTTGCCGCACTTGACTGTCACATCCCTGCATACGACTTCGCGCGGACGCGGACTCTGTTTCTTGTTTCTTACCTCCGGCCGCTCGCCTGCATTGGGCGGCAACATAACGTGGTTGGCACTTCCCGCTCACTGTATTGCCTAGTGTTCATGTTCAATGTTCATTGTTCGTGCTCCTCGTCAGTCCCTAACTACTGTAACTCCATGTTGTTACGAACCAGTCCCTAGCCAAGCGGTTCGATGGCAGGCTAGGTAGGCCTAGGTGTTATATGATCTGCTCAACCCGCATTTGTGCACCTTTGCCCCTCATCCCTAATGCTTCGTCCTATAACCTAGCCGGCTATGGTGAGACGTCACTGAAGGATTCCCGGGTCAGGGCTACAAAAGTACATACTATGCTGATATGTATGTAAGTGGGAGGCGCCCTAGGACGAAATCGCTCAGGCCTCTTCCAGGTTCTCTTGTCCGTTAGCTAATCCGTCTTTAGTTCTACACACACTGCCACGGTGTTTCAATTTTCTCTTCTTTCCTTTCCTTCCAGATATTTGTAATTGATCTAAATACACGTCAGATCCGCCTCTAAGGAGGTCATTTAAGATCCTTTTCTTGGTTTTGCATTTTGCATTTTTCATCCGGTTTGACGAGCTCTGACGAGATCTGTGTCGTGTCTTCGTTCAGGCTACGTTCCACGAACGGCGGTTGTCTGAAACCGTTGGATTGCGGCGGGACCTCGCGCAACAGGGACATCCATTTCGTATCTCCGCAGGAGTTCCCAGCTTTATAGTCTCCATCGGATGTTTCCCACGCTACATTGCGCTTGTTAGACCCTAGTTGCAACTTGTGTCGCCTGTTGGTTGAGGCTTGGAATTTGCGTGTTGTTGCCAGTCCCCATCACATTCGCTTCCGGCGATCGCATCACATGCTACGCTATCTAATTCTAGCGCCATTATTTGAAGATATACCCGCCCCATTCGATTGGACCGGTGCTTAAGAGACTGTTACTATCACTGCTGCCGAGGCTTGTTTGTGCGAACTGAATGTTCAAGATATAACGCGATGGCAGAGACAGAGGGTCTAAGAGACGCTTCTTTGAAGGCTTTACAATCGCGACAGGACAGCATTCGACGAGCACGACCGCCGGATGTCAATGCCTTGAAACAGGATGAGAACAGGGTCCCATTGCGGGAGGATAGGATGGCGAAACGGGATTCTAAATTGAACTTGCGAGGTTTATTTGGGAGGTCGAAGCTGAACAAAACTATTAGAGAGACCGAAAGTTCGACATCTTTACGCGAGCAAGCCCGCTCAGGAAAACGGGTTTCTCTGGCGGAGATCGGCAAGTGGCCGCATTCCCCTCATGGCCCTCGACCAGATCTCTCCCTCGCTACTCCGCCCTCGACTGCTTCGAGCTCGTCACCAGCTTCTCCAAGGCAGCTACAACGGCCACCCGGACTCCTTGGTCACGCTGAACCCGACGCCCAGCAGGTCCCGCGTGGCTCGACGGCAATACCGCTATTTCAGGCTTACCCCCAAGCAATCAGGCACGGCACATTGCCTTGTTGCACAACGCCCGTTGAAAGCCTCCTTCGGCTCCATGCCACGAAAGGTGGTTTGTCCCATAAAGTCGAGTCGTCGCAAAGCTCTTCCACGCTAGAGTCGGTTGAAGAGTCTCCCTCAGAAAAGAGGAACGAAGGAGTCAAGAGAAGAACGAGGGGTTCTCTGGAATGGAAGAATAAGTTATACGTCCTGGTCACCTCGGGCTATTTGCTTCAATATGCAGCCGAGGGAGCTTTTAACCGGCTACCAGAAAAGGCATTGCAACTCACCAAGGATTCGGCGGTATTCGCCAGCGATCTGCTCCCCGGCAGGCACTTTGTTCTGCAGGTTGCCTCGTCCATGGATCCCAATGGAAACCCTACTTCGGAAGCGAAGTCTAGAATGTCACATTTGGCATTTAGGAGTAATTTGAGGCGACAAGCTGCTAATTTTCTGCTAATTTTCGAGACCCCGGAAAACATGGATGCCTGGCTCGCCACTTTGCGAAAGGCAATCCAGTCTCTAGGTGGCAAGAAGAAGCTTTCTGAGACCGGCAAGGTGGACGCTGAAGATGACAGCGCCGAGTCGAAGCTGAGGGAAAATCGCCGGACACTCGTCGTTCGAGATCCCAAACGATTTTCTCAAATCCTCCCAGGAGAGCCCTCCGTAACTCCAGAAACTTCACCCATCGACGCCCCCGATGTTGGGATGGGCGGCCCAGTATCTCATCAAGGACACGATACCACACAAGACGATGTTTCTAGTGGATTGAGTATAAACTCTTCTGATGGCAAGCAGCTCGATAGTCTCCGGAATAGCAACCACCGATTGTCTATGATGTCTGCCGGACAAAGGACTATGTTCACGTCTTCAGAATCTTCCCCGGCAAGCTCGCCAACTCGAGCAAGCTTCTCAAGCAACAGAGATGATCATGCGGGCCACGAACCTAAGTCCAGCTTATCTAGCCTGTCGGAAGTTAGGCTGCGCCCGAATGCCTCGGCGATTCTGAATAGGAGACAATCGATGCAGACTATGATACCAACTTTCGATGGCAGTTACAACGCGACAATTCGGCCACAGTCAAGCCTATCAACCATTACAGATACATCCAACCAGGGTAGTGAACAGTATGCTGTGCCCAGTTCACCACCAGCTGTCCCAAATTTCAGCGTGCCTCAGGGATCCAATAGACGCTTTTCGACAGCTGCGTCTCCCCCTCGAGAGACTACACCTAAACGAGAAGTCCACTCAAAGTACTTGCGACGGTCCCCGCCTCCAGTATTGGGTATTTCCCGACCTTTATCTATCGTGGTAGATCAGTCGCCTATAGTTTCGCATACATCAAATCCACACATGAAGTACCCAAGTCCAAGCCGCGAATATTCTCCGGGGCTCCCTCCTATCCAATCCGGTATTGCTTCGCCTCGGGTACGAGACTCCCCAAGGTCGACGCCACGGCAGCATCTACAGAACCGCCCCATACGATCTAGCCTTCTATCCCCAACAACGAGCAACGGTAGTAGCCCAAGAAAATACTCAAGCACTGGCAACCTACGAGATAATGGGAAACAGCTGCCACTATCACAAGTAGAGATGAGCGCAATGGCTCTGTCACAAGTTACCTCTTCTCAAGCCGAGGTAAAGACAAAAGAAGTGCCAGATGCACAACAGCGTATCCCCTCATCCTATAGTTTTAGGTCTAGGGCGTCGTCGTCTATGGGGGACTATGCGCCAATGCGAAGCCCTTCTGGGATCACAAGTCCTAAATATCGAAGTAAACGAGCATCTTTTGTCGCAGAAAAGCCCTCATTCCAATATTCACTGAACCCTTACGTTGCGAACCCAGTCTGCAATACACCTTTGAGGGAAGAGCCAGACGTCGCCAGTCCGCAAAGGGGGTCGCGACAACGTACAATCTCGCCCATCAGAATTTCACGTGTTTCCTCCCCGAGACAACATGCAGGGGTAGATCTGCATGCGAGGGCTCTGTCGCCAAGTAAAAGCATGCCTCATCTCGAAGGACCGCCCCCATTACCTCCCCCGAACCGCGCTCTTCCAGCCATCCCCACGAAAAGCCAAACGGAAATATCGGTTGGCACTTCGACTAGAGTCTTCAGAGTGTGATGGACCCATAATGTGCAGTAGCGGGTGGTTTACTATGCCCTCGCTTCTTTAAAGCCGGCCTCCTAAGTCTTGGAGGTCGGCATGACCTGTTACGAGTTTGGTTCATATCCTTTCCTGTTCTTTGTACAGAAGGCGTTGTTTTGTATAGTATAGCCATAGCGGCGGTTGTGGATTGAGTTGCTGACTATCACAATGTTTCTGCTGTTTTCCGGGATATGACATACCATGACGGCGGGCATGAGACATTAACGAATTGTATTAGGGTATCATTTTATATTGTCCTATATTACGAAAAAAAGCCAACAATGGCATGAATGAGCAGGGATGGTTTCTATAAGTGGTTCAAGGCAGGACAGAGGTTGTAATATCTGAGGCGAATATAGTTCCGAGGAAAATAAAAAAAAGTCATAACTAGCATATGAAAAGGTCCAAGTAGACGACCATCACCATTGCGCTTGAGGGCTGGCTTCCTGACTAATTAACTATATCTGCTATTGTTTACCTAGCCGTCTCCTCCATTAGACTACAATAGTAGCAGCTGACTTCACTCACGTCACACTGTATCATACAACAACATGGACATTATGGTTGAAGATTCATATTAGGGGCAAATGACAGAGAGTAAATAGCATAAAAGCAACTATAATAAACAACTACCCTTGAACCTCTACCTAAGAACAATGATCATGAAGAGCCTCGGCATCAGATACTGAGTACTTGAGTAAGTATCAACCTTGGAACCTAGTAGTTAATGTTCTTGTATTATCGAGTGTTCCTGTGATACACCTACCATACCTAGGTATGATCATGGGTGAATGCTGGTGAGCTGTGACCCACTAAAAGTCCGCTATAGGTGCTGGAGTCTCGAAACCCGATTGGTCGAACAAGACTCCCGCCAGCTTGGCCTACCTACATACAGCTAAGGCACAGTTACCTCATCTCACTTCCATTGGAGTGCAACATTCGAGTTCAGGAGCTCCAAGCAACATCCCAAGCAACCCCGGACGGCGCTGAGAACGGCATCATACATCTACCTCAGTACCTACTTTACTTCTACCTGCCTAGCAGCATAGGTAGCTTTATCGGGGACCACCACCGTTTACCTACGTAAAAGCCTAGCCCGGCGTCCTGGCTTCCCTGTCCGCCTGAACCTCAAGAAACACCGTATCACCGAAACATCGAAGCCGTCAATTGACCTGCCTTGGTTTACCAAACACTCGAACTCGAACCTAGAGCACCTAGCCCGTGGCCTTCTGTACCTCCTCCCTGCGACCGCTTCTCTCGATCACCATCACTACCATGTCGCTCGACCCTCCACCCTACCTCGGTTCCCTGCAGAACAACATCCGCCAGCGACCAATTCCCTGGGATGGCGCAGCTAGAGCAGGCACCATCACAGAAGCGCAGCTGACCAAGATTCGAGCCGTCGACAAGGTTAGGAAGGAGCAGAGGAAGCAGGTCGTCGAGGGCGATCTAGATGGCTACCGGATACTGTTCGTTGGCGAGCCGGGCACCCCCGGCGTGCTCGAGTCGGCGAGCAGGCGTTCCGATGTCATACAGTACATCCTGGTCCTGCTGAGCGACCTCCTCGAAAGTGTGTAGACCTATCTCCCGCGTCTTGCTGTTGTTTTCCCTTTTCTGTTGTTCCCCGCGGCGCCCCCTCTCCGTTGCTTACTATCTTTGGACTACTATAGGCGTGCCGGCTCTCGCCAAGGCCATCCTGAAGGGCCCCGACCCATATCAACACTTCCTACCTCTGCTGGCGCACACGAACAATGCGGAAGATCCCATCCCCTTGCTCACCTCGACCGTGCTCGCGCAGCTCATGGCCAACTCGCGGGACGAGTCCGAGTCGACCCAGCACGCGCTCCCCCTGGTCCTGAGCTACCTCTGCGGCCTAGCTAAGAACTCGAACGACGCGGGGCAGCAGGACATCGCCGTCTCGGAGTACTCGTCGCTCCTGTACGGCCAGTCGTCGAGACAGCTGTTCTGGAAGCAGAGGAGCGAGACCGTGGCGCCTTTGATCGACATCCTTAGGAAAGCCGCAGGCGTGGGCGAAGAGTCGTCGGCCAGCTTGTGGAGCGGCAATACCACCGTTAGAAGCGGTGGATTTGAGGGTCTCAGTGGCGGGGTCGGCTTGCAGCTTCTATATCACGTCTTGCTGGTCTTATGGCAGCTGAGCTTCGAGGCAGAAGAGATCGGCGATGAGTTGGACGAGTATGACGTCCTCTTCTATATTTACACATACGACAGTTTACTGTTCACAGCTAACCTCTTTGTAGTGAGTACGATATAGTTCTTCTTTACACGCAACTCTTGCGCCTATCCCCCAAGGAGAAAACCACGCGGCTCCTGTTATCGACGCTGTACAACCTCCTCGACGCCAACCCGTCCAGCCTCCTCCCGACCGCCGTCCTGGCTAGGCTCCCGGCGGTGCTCCAGAACGTCAGCGGCCGGCACCTGACGGACCCGGACCTGTTGGAGGACCTGGACCGGCTCAAGGAGGCGCTGGAGGAGTACACCAAGACGAAGACGACGTTCGACGAGTACGTGGCCGAGGTCTCGTCGGGCCACCTGCGGTGGTCCCCCCCGCACCGGCACCAGACCTTCTGGGCCGAGAACGCGCGCCGGATCCTGGACCACGAGGCGGGCGAGGTGCCCCGGGCCCTGGCCGAGATCATGAAGAAGCCCTGGGACGGCGACAAGGCCGTCCTGGCCATCGCCTGCAACGACGTCGGCTGCCTCGTGCGCGAGGTGCCCGAGAGGCGCTACCAGCTCGAGAAGCTCGGGCTCAAGACCCGCATCATGGAGCTCATGCAGGACCCCGACGAGAACGTCCGCTGGGAGAGCCTGCGCGCCCTCGGGGGGTGGCTGAAGTATAGCTTTGAGAACAACTGAAATGCGAAAGCGGAACAAAGTGGATCTGCCTGTAGTGGCTCTTGAGTATGGGTTTCAAGTGATGGCGGGGACGAACGAGAAGGAGAAGGAGGTGGAGGTGGAGGTGGGAGGGGGGTTCGTTGTATGTTCCCGTGTTGCCTGCCCCCTGAGCTGAGCGGCTGGCTCGTCGCTGTTTTGTCTTTCACCTCAGGCCTGCCTGCTTGCTGCATTTCGGTGCATGTAGACAGAGTCATACCGAAATACATACATACATAAATAGTGTTAAAGCGTATATCTATCTATTCGTCGGCGGTAAGATAGACTTGTGTGATCAATTGATATTGTTAAGACTTAAGACCGGCCAAGCCTGGAGCTTTCATTGCTTCTACTCTTGCTTCCCGCTGATCAGATAGCAGCTCACTCCAGTAAAGAAAGGCTCATGTACGTTCACTATATATTTCACTGCCTGTCTGTTGTCCCTATGTAGTCGTGCTCATCAATAAATTAACGATGTAGTTTGAGAGTATATCATTGCTCACATGACCGACTTGATCGCTATTCTCCCATCCGTACTCGCATAGCAGCTATCGTTCCCTACTTCAGCTAAGGATAGACATCGCCTGCATCTGCGGCACTCGCTCGGGCTCTCGGCTTGTGACGGTATACACTGAGGTCCCTAACCAATTACCCCATAGTCTAGACTAGTACATATCAAGTACCTACCGACTTGTGATAGCCCAGGAGTCAGGTGAACAGGTTCCTTGACACTTCGTACCCGGATGAGGCCCATTTACCAACAGCTGTTACCGATGTAACATGCAGTATTTGAATCGGTCAAGGCTAAACTAATCCACTGACTGGTCTCAGCATGTCAGCCAACAGTTGGATCTACCATTACGTGTTACCTATCATGTAACCTGTGGTCCTATCATGTATGATACGGCTTGCGTCGTAGCTTATAGCTTAGCCCGCTTAGTTAGAAGCTACCCCGCCTTACTATAACATTAGGCCTCATAAGCGTCACCGCCCCGGGCCCCGGGTATAGTTTAGGTATCTTAGTCTGATAGCTATACTACCAACTATACTACGTAGTAGGTGGGCTATAGATAGCTAGGTACTTATAGGTAAGTATACCTGGGTAGTCAAGGCATGGAGTAATCGAGCGCGAACACTTGCCGCGATTGCTGCTATTGCCGACACCTACCGACCGCCGAACCGGAGAGAGGGAGAGAACGACTTCGAGGGAGTAACACGTAAGCATCGTGGCAGTCCTGTTTTGTTCTAACTGCTTTTACATAAGACTCCTCCTTTCTATTGATTATTGACTGGTTGGGCATTCTCATAGCAGCAGCCATTGATCATTGATCACTGTGAAATTGGAGCTACCGACTCTGCCAGGAACGCAGCCTGTAGGATTGACCGCGTATCACCATGCATCGTCTTTCACGAACAAGAGGCGTTGCCTCTAACGCCGGCCGTGTCTCAGCATGCCGGCAGCTATCCTCCACCCCTTTTCCCAGGATGGCCGTCGCTGCTGCATCAAAGAGAGCAGCGGTGGCGAGGCCGCTAGCTGCTGCTACCGCCCAGCAACTCCGCCCTATGAGCAGTAGCAGCAGTGGTAGCGCCGCCGCCGCCGCTTCTATCACCCTCGACTCGACGGCGACCAGCTACCCGAAAACGCACGCGAAGATCGCGGCGCCGCGGGACACGCCGTACTTCCTGGACAACGCGTTCCGGGCGAGCGAGGGGACGGAGTTCATCCCGCTGCACGACCCGGCGACGGGCCACCTGGTGACGCGGGTGCCGCAGATGACGGACGCGGAGCTGGCGGCGGCCGTGGCGAGCGCCCAGCGCGCCTTCCCGGCCTGGCGCGCCACCAGCGTGCTCGCCCGCCAGCAGGTCATGTTCCGCTTCGTGGCCCTGATCCGCGAGCACTGGGACCGCCTGGCCGCCAGCATCACGCTCGAGCAGGGCAAGACCTTCGCCGACGCCAAGGGCGACGTCCTGCGCGGCCTCCAGGTCGCCGAGGCCGCCTGCGCCGCCCCCGAGCTGCTCAAGGGCGAGGTGCTCGAGGTCGCTAAGGACATGGAGACCCGCACGTACCGCGAGCCCCTCGGCGTCACGGCGGCTATTTGCCCTTTTAGTGAGTTTATCTCTCTCTCTCTATCTTCGAATCTCCTCCCCTCTTGCATCCTCGCAAGCAAGCGATTTGTTTTCAAACGACTCTACATACCTACACAAAAACAAGAGCACCCCCCCCCTCTTTTCCGTCAAGGTGTCGTCACGCTAACGGGGCGGCCCCATCTTTCTTCGTGATGCTGTGATGTAGACTTCCCCGCCATGATTCCCCTCTGGTGCATCCCGATCGCTACCGTCACCGGCAACACGCTGGTGCTCAAGCCGTCGGAGCGGGACCCGGGCGCGGCCATGATCCTGGTGGAGCTGGCCAAGCAGGCCGGGTTCCCCGACGGCGTGGTCAATGTGGTGCACGGCGCGCACCGCACGGTCGACTTCCTGCTCGACGCGCCCGAGGTGAAGGCCGTCAGCTTCGTCGGCGGCAACAAGGCCGGCGAGTACATCTACAACCGGGCGTCGGCCAACGGCAAGCGCGTGCAGGCCAACCTCGGGGCCAAGAACCACGCGGCCGTGCTGCCCGACTGCGACAAGAACCAGTTCCTCAACGCCGTGGTGGGCGCGGCCTTCGGCGCCGCCGGCCAGCGCTGCATGGCGCTCAGCACGCTCGTCATGGTCGGCGAGACGCGCGACTGGCTGCCGGAGCTGGCCGAGCGCGCGAAAGCCCTGCAGGTCAACGGCGGCTTCGAGCCGGGCGCCGACCTGGGGCCCGTCATCTCCCCCCAGAGCAAGGCGCGGATCGAGGGCCTGATCGCGAGCGCCGAGGCCGAGGGCGCGCGCATCCTGCTGGACGGGCGCGGCTTCGCGCCGGCCCAGTACCCGGGCGGCAACTGGGTGGCGCCGACCATCATCGCCGACGTGACGCCGGACATGACGTGCTACCGCGAGGAGGTGTTCGGCCCCGTGCTGGTGTGCCTCAACGCGGCGACGCTGGACGAGGCGGTGGCGCTGATCAACCGGAACGAGTACGGCAACGGCACGGCCGTCTTCACGCGGTCCGGGTCGGCGGCGGCGGCGTTCCGCCGCGGCGTCGAGGCCGGCCAGGTCGGCATCAACGTCCCCATCCCCGTGCCCCTGCCCATGTTCTCCTTCACGGGCAACAAGCGGAGCGTCGCCGGCGGCGGCGCCAACACCTTCTACGGCCGCCCCGGCATCAACTTCTACACCCAGCTCAAGACCGTCACGGCCCTGTGGTCGGGCGCCGACGTCGTCTCCAATAAGGCCGACGTGGCTATGCCTACGCACAATTGATGGCGGGGTGAAGGGGTAGGGTGATTTGAGAAGAGGCGAGGAAGAAATGAGGAATTGAGCACTCGCTGTAACCATGTAGATAACGATATTACGACTGCACTGCACTTAAGTAAAGCTTGCATATTCAGAATTACCTAGGTGTACCTAAGAAGACCCTTGTGTGCTGTTGCTGCACCTTTCGTCGGGTTCCATTGGTGGTTTGGACTTATTTATATATGCATACATAATGTGGCCATGGGTTGCCAGAAGTGCAGCTTTACTTAGGCATATGATTCACTGTAGGGTATACGCGGTTCAGCCTCGGGAAGTCAAATGCAGTGTAACTCAAATGGAGAGATTGCTAGGAGCAGCTGAGACTGAGGCATGCATTTGCAACACGATAATTGCACCTGCTTATTTGCCTATGGATTACATACCTGCAAGCGTACTGGTCGACTTAGTTAAAAGAGGTGCTGACAGGGCGGACTTTTCCGTAATAGGCGATCTGCGTATATGTAAGTCAACTTCCAACTTCTAAATGACGTTGCTTAACTCTACCTTTACAACTATTCTACCGCGCCTCTCATCCATCAAGCTCCAACTCTGCAATAAACATCCCTCTCAAGGACTTCCGAACAAATAAATATAAGGTCTCATCAACACCATTACTTCCAAGATTGGCTGGCTAGTTGGACAACCACCATTTATTTGAGTAGGTTGGTAGGTGGGTATGGAGACAGAGGCAGACACCGAGCCCCACCGCCATTCCGGCGTCCCGGGCAACGGGAATGACACGGGCACGGGCATGGGTATGGGCACAACCAACGCCGTCACCATCAAGGACCTCACCGACCTGCCGAGCGACGTCTTCTTGCTCATCATCTCGCACCTGTCGCCCCAGGACAGCATCCTCTGCCGCCGCGTCAGCCGCGCCTGGCGCGCCGCCTTCGCCACCCCCGACGTCTCGTGGCACCTCATGCGCTGGCACTTCCCGCGGTGTCGGGAGATGCGGCACGGCGCCGGGATTGCCATGGACTCAGGCCTAGGCCCAAGCGGCGGCGGTGGGAATAGTCCTCCGAAGCTGAAACAGAAGCAGAGGCAGCGACAGGAGACGACGCAATGGGCCGAGGTATTCCCCAAAGTCGCGCGCCGCTATCATTACCTGAGGGCCGCCAAGCCCCGGCTAATCGAGAAGATCGACGTCATGCAGCAAGGGACGGCACGCGGGAGGCACTACCAGCGGAGACAGCAGCAACAGCAGAACGAGAGGACTGAGAGCAAGAGCAAGAGCAAGAGCGGCCCGCCGCCACTGCCACATTTCCGCGCCGTCCAGCCCTGGAACCGCCACCTCCGCTTCGACGACTACCGGGCCGACTTCCAGTACCGCGATCCGACGTGGTGCGTCGACGACGGCCTGCTGGTGTACCGGGAGCTGGAGCCAGAGCCGGAGCCAGAGCCGGATCCTGAGTCGGGCGTGATGAGCGGCGGCACAACCGCCGGGGGCCGCTGGGTGGCGTACGACCTGGAGACGCGACAGCGGTTCACCGTTCCGTTCGATGACGAGGCGGCGGGCAGCCGCAAGACGGTCCGGCGCGTGCGCCTCGCCTGCGGCGTCCTGATCTTCGAGTGGTGCGAGGCGGAGGCGGAGCCGGAGCCCTGCTATTATCGCCACGACCACGACCACGACCACGACCGCCGCCGCGAGACGGTCTACCGGCACTTCGCCACGGCGTTCGACGTGCAGCGGTCTTCTCCTAATAAAAGCTGGCCCTCCTCCGAGCCTAATTCGGCTTCCTCCCCCAAGTGGTCGTCATCGTCATCGTCCACCTCCACGCCACCGCGGGCCTCGGTCGTCCGGTCCGCGGCCCCGCCGTCCTCGTGGCGCATCACGTTCCGCTCGGAGTGGAAGATCCACTTCCTGGGCCTGTCGCTCGCCCACGACCGCTTCTTCTCGGCGCACACGGCAACGCACTACGCGCTGTACCTGTGGCAGCCAAACCGGCCGCGACCCTGGGGGCGAGGAAGGGGGCCGGGACAGGGGGGAGGTGGGATAGACGAGGACGAAGGGGAAGGGGGAGGGGAAGGGGAGGAGGGTGAGGGAGACCCGCTCGAGCAGCTGACTGTCTGGGACATCTCATTCCCGTCGGCGTACCGGCCCTCCCTGGATCACGACCACGACGATCACCACGACTATGCGCCGTCGGGGTCGGGTTCGGGGACGAGTTCGGGGAAAGGCAACTCCCACAAGCGGCAGCGGCTACTACAGCAACCACCACCACCACCCCTCCGGCCCTCGTCCGACCCAGACCCAGACCCGGACCCGGACCCGGACCTGGACCTAGACCTCGGCCCGTTCGTGGCGCGCCGCTTCGGCTGGCGCGAGCTCGACGAGGTGCTGGGCGTGCGCCAGCGGCGGGCGCCGTCGCTGCGCGCCCTCGCCCTCGACGACCGCAACGTCTACGTGCACGAGGAGGACCACCGCTGGCTCGCGGGGCCGCACGCCCCGCCCGCCCCCCTCCTGCCCCGCAACCACGCCGTCCGCTGCACCGGCTTCCCGTTCGTCGGCTTGCCCGCCCCCCGCTGGTTCGACCAGTGCTGCGCCGACGGCGATGTCCATATGAGCTTTTGCCCCCGGAGGAGGAGAAGGAGGCGGGACGGGATGGGGGTGGGGAGGGGGAAGGGGAGGCGGTTGCGCGGGCAGGGGCAGGGGCAGGGCCTAGAAGGTGGAGAGGAGGGGGAGGAGAGGGTGGAGGGAAGCTCATCATTGTCGTCGTCATCATCATCATCATCCTCCGCCGTCGGCGCTGATGATGATGATGATGACGGGCGCGCGATCGGAGGCGATGGCGACGACTGGCCCGGCTGGGCCCCCTGCTGGCGCCACGAGGAGTTCCCGTACCTGACGGTCAGCGACGCCGTGGATGCGCGGGCCGGGGTCCGCGTCGTGGCCCGCCAGTGCTTCATGATGGAGGCGCTGTCGGCGTTCGTGGCGCCGAGGATCAGCGTTGAGGGCGAGCGTGGGAGGGAGGAGGAGGACGTGGAGGAGGACGAGGACAAAGATGGAAACTGGGAGGGGCGACAGCTGAGAGAGGTGAGGTTCTCGGATGATATGTGGGGTGAGCTCTTGGCTAGGGGCAAGATCGAGGGGGACGAGAGGTGGGTGGTCGGCGAGGATAGGGAGGGCAGGGTCACGATTGTGCGGTTCTGAATGAATGTAAGGTGTCTCTCTGTCTGTTCCAGCCAGACAAAACAGAATAAGGCCGCTGTCGTGACGAAATGAGGTCTCTATTAGTAATCATCAAGGCCCCCCCTTTTACGGAGCAGAGCAGATTGGTTATCAGCACCTTTGACGATTATAAACTGAGCCAATCCTCTTCCCGATCGACACCCGAATACCTTCGATTCCTTCTTGAACATATATAAGAGTCCAATCTGTTTTATTGATCTTGTTCTTCATCGTTCCTTTGACTCCATTCCGAATGATTAGCCACGTGCCCCCTTTCCCATTACTCTATCTACCGCACTAAGACTCTCTCCGCCTTCTCCACTGCCAGGGGAACATACAATTGCATAATAGGGGGGCATAGGGACCCACATGAAAACCACTTATTTACTAGTGAAGGTTCTACGGCTATATAAGGTGCTCTCCGTACACAAAGCGCCTGAAATGCACCTCTTTTCCACCCGTCACCCTCTGTCAGCTTTGTAAGTCAGTGCATACTGTGCAAAGGACCGTACCCATCTAGCCTAGCTCCCGTGGAATAAACGGGTGTTTCAGGGGCAGGAAAGACTCAGGAATAAGGAACAGCAATGCTAGTCGAGACAGGGAGTTCTACCTGGGAAATGTAACTTGCCTCTAGGCAGCATTTCCATTGGATTCTTGACTGCTTGAGGACATGTATATGTGGTCGACGGCCCACTACATGCGTAGTTGTATTGTAGAAAAGGTACTAGGTAAGTTTGGCAGGATCGCCATCGTAGCTGTTCTTCAAGAGATCACGTGCGCTTAGAAGCCTAGACGGATGGGTTCCATTTCCTAAAGTACCTGGAGGTTTGCTGTTTCTTGGAAGTACATACCCCCTTACTTAAGTCAGACCCTCAAGGTTGTTCAACTACAACACCACTGATCGACACCATCTTTCAAACTCCCCGTCTTTTCGTAGAGTGCTTGTTCGCACCCAGACTGCTATCTGTTCCAGTATCGAATTCTGGTGACTGAGGAGTATCATTACCTACTACTAAAAGCTTTTCAGAACCGCCTATCAGACTACCAAACACTGCAAGAGTATTCATACATCGCCATGTCACTCTGCAGAGTCAAGCAATTTTGCCTTGGCGCGTCCCTTAGGAGACGCAAGCTGGCAGTGTATGTTCATCTCATATTTGTTTGAGTTATCATAAAGTTACAGTTGGGTGCACTTGGGCACCAATTTTCAAAACCGCGGCATACACACGATCCCGGAATTTCGCCCCCTTCCCCTCATGCTCCGAAATACACAGGGCTACCTATATAAACCTCTCTATTCAGCCCGAAAAAGAGGAAAGCGGTCTATGACAGAAGACGAGAGGGTCCGGAAACGATATAAACATATATATGTGCTCGTATCGGCTTCTCTAAACCACCTTCTCTGCCACAGACTCATTGACGAGGGGCCTGTCATCCGCGACATGGTGTAGCTCGGCGGCGAAGGTGTGGCTGGGCTTCCACCCGGCCGACTTGCGCGGAGGGACTTCGGCCATACACATGTCGGCTTGCTCGAGGGATAGGCCCTTGAGCTCGGGAACGAGGAAGTAGGCGAATGTGACGCTAAGGATGCAGAGACTGCCCCAGAGGAAGAACACCTTCGGGCCGAGGTTGGCCTCATCCTCTCCAACGAGATAGGGGGTAATGACGGCTATAGAGACAGATGGGTTAGCACTTGGTCCTTGGATGAAGTTTCTCGATGCTGAAGGGGTGTCAGTGCAGTACCAACTCACCAATAATCGTATTCCAGAACCAGTTGGACGCTGTGGAGATACCAACGCCACGGGATCGGATAGCCAGAGGGAAGGCCTCGCCGACGACGACCCAGGCTGTGGGTCCCCAGGTGGTGGCGAAGCAGGAGATGTTGAGGCAGATGAAGGCAATCATAGCCTTGACAGCGACGGGGTTGTGAGCAGCCTCTGCGCCCTGTGTAACACCAACAGCCCCGACGATGAACTGACAGATGATCATACCCGTGCCACCACCTAGTAGCAACGCACGACGGCCGAGCTTCTCAATAAGAAAGAATGAGAAGGGGGTCGACAGGACGTTAACCAGAGTCGTGATCAAAGAGATCAGGAAAGGGTTCTCGATCGTGTGGAGCTGCTTAAAGAAGGGCGGTCCAAAATAGAAGACGAAGTTGATACCGGTGAATTGCTGCATCATTTGCAATCCAGTGCCCAAGATGGTACGTCGAAGAGGGCTGTTACCCTTGGCAATGGAACCCCGGAAGGGAGCGAGCCACGAACCGACATAGGTGGTTTCGGGAATCATGGCCGACTCGAACTCATAATTGGCCACAATCTCGGCAAGCTCGTCCTTGATATACTCGGACTCCAGCGGCTGACCGCGGACGAAGGCCAGCGACTTAGCGGCGTCTTCGATCCTGCCCTTCTTGACGTAGTAACGAGGAGATTCTGGAAGGATAAACAGACCAGTTGCAAGGACGGTGGCCCAGACGAACTGAACACCAATGGGTGTTCGGTATGAGCTAGCGTTGTCCCGTCCCTGGGTCGCGTAGACGACACAGTTGGCCAAAAGGATACCAATGGTGATGCAGAACTGGTAGCCAGACACCATGGCACCACGAACCTTCTTGGGCGCGATCTCAGCCATGTATAGAATGACGATGGCCGAGATGAAACCGACGCCCACACCAGCAATCAGACGGCCGAAGACGAAGAGGACTTCCTGGTTGGTACTCGCAATTTGCATGATGCAGCCGGCGGTGAAGATAGCGCAGCCCATGATGATGGTAGGTCGGCGGCCAATGAAGTCGCTAATGTCACCGCTCATCAGAGCACCGAAGAAGGTTCCGCAGGATAGAATCGAAGTGAACAGCGAGGCGGTCGCAGAGGGGATAACGAAATCTTCCGAAGCGGCGCCAATGGGCATGTGGGTCTCGTAATCGTACGGGATACCAGTGTAAAGGCTGATGAAGTACGGCATGGCCAGGACGCCGCCCATCCAACCTACATATCGTTAGTCTTCCCTCGAAGCATCTCGATATGGTCCTCTCAGCTCTCACCGGTATCATAGCCGAAGAAGATACCACCAAAGGCAGCAAAGGCGCAGATCAGGTACGCCTTGACAGTGACGGGGGCCTCGACACGACCAACGTCGGCCGTGCCCTCGATGACAACACCGCCAGCCATGTTTTGGGCTCGAGCTTGATCCTATTTCCTATGATCGATAGTTGGAGGTCAAGAAGTAGTCGGAATATGGTAGTCGGAGGATAGGTATCGGGATATTGGTATCGGGATATTGGTGGGTGCGCTTGCTACAGCCTCAAAAGAAGAGAGCACACACACACACACGCACACAGACTCGGAGAAACTTGGCAGTTGCCCGTAACTAAAAGTTGTAGTTACCTTGGGAAAAAGAGGGAGAGCAACGGAGTGACAAGCCCATGCTGGGGGGTTGGCTGGGAGAAGAGGATTTATAGCGGCAACACACATTCCAAGCGAGAGACAATCCCACGCGAGCAAACAACCAGAAACACAACTACCAGATGAATTAGATCCGCAAGCGGATGCGACGGTACCAGCGCCAGGACCGCAATGACCCCGAATCTGGGGGTTACCTACCTGCTACCTAGCTCTGCTCGTAGTATTGTATCTCGACAGCTACGGCTACCGCTCCATGCCGTCTCCCATCCCATCCCCGTGCTTCCCTCTCACTGGGGTAAGTACGGAGTACATAACATGCGTACGGGAAGGATCGTAAGCATTGAAGCACCTTTATCAGGTAGCTAGACATGCATTATCTACATGATGTGTCTAAGATGCAGGTACTTGTTTCTCCTAGGTTACACGCCTGGTTTACGAGGTACACAATGTAGGCATGGATGCGTATGTATGATGTAGCATGCACAATACATTACAATGTAATACAATACAATACTCAATTCCACACGAAGGGGTCGGGTTGAGCCTAGACTGAACAGGATCCGCCCTCAGATCTGGTGCGGTCGAGGCGCCTCCGGTCATTGGCGAATGATCTGCTGCAGGGCCGGGCTGCAGACCTACCGCACATGACCAGGGCGTGGATTGGAAAAGGGCCGTCTCTTGAGTTCTCTCGACAGACATATGCCAAGGGGGCGGTGGAAGAAACAAGCTGCATACGATGAGGTAGAGCATATGATGTGCGCAGAAAGATCATGTAGAGACACGCCGCCGCTGCTTGTTGTTCTCGGTTATGGCCAATATGCTATTCGGGACAGGGGGGAAGGGGGGGAGAGCAGCCCCACATAAGAACGGTCGGGAAGGACAATGGATTGATGGGAACATCCTACCTACCCTAGCATCGACTGTTCTTCTGGGCCTGGTGCTACATGTCGTTACCTACATGTAGCGACTTACTTGCGTAGCAACCTGTGTACCTTAGGTACCTAGCAACCAACTTATGTACATCTGTAGGACTGGAGTTGCAGAGACGGACCCAGCCAGATCCAGCCCGTCCCAAACCCCAGCTGGGGGAGATTTGGGGTTTAGCGTTTTAGCTGGGAAAACATGGAGAAAGAAAGGACCCTGTTCCTGTTTTGGGGTTAGGTCGGTTGGTTCACACAACACTCCAGCCCGTTTCCGGGTTAGTATATTTGCCTCGTCTTTCAGCTACATTGGTAGGTAAACTGCAGGCAGAGCGCTCTTAACTGCCATCCTAATACTCTGATACCTACTATTACATGTATATACCTGGCATCCTAAGCCCAGGTAGGTACCTAAGAGGTAGGTACATATGTAGGCTGTAGTAATCGATAAGTCGCCGGTTGCACGATACTACACATGAACTTTGGTGAGTGCTGTTTCATACCTGGCTAGATATGTAAGCAGCGGTATTTGGTTCGTGTATAAGTATGGCGAGTATAGATATGCTCTAGACTGTATGCGGAGTCGCAAGATCGACATCAGTCATTCGCCTCCTCCCATACCAGAAGCCCGTTCAGGCTGACCCAAAGATTTACGAGTAGTTCCTAGTGGTTTATCACATAAGCAATAATTGAGATCGGTCGATCGACATTGTTTTTAACAATTGTGAAGGACAAGACTGGACATAGGTACTTGTCATGAAAGTGCGGGGTGCCCAGGCTACTAAATGGGCTATACAAGGGCGCAATAAACGCATGCATACCTACGTTATAATACGCAGTAATAAGTTATCCTATAACGTCCTAGGTATACTCTGGATATACGAAGAAGTACGCAAAGAGGGGCTATTATTCGAAACGGGTTTATGTCCGACGAACCCAGCTGGCAACCTCCATTAGTTCTGTCCTACACGAAGTTGAGCAGAACTTTCATCTGGTAGGTATAGGTAGGTCCTTAAATAGCCGATAGCAATATACGGAGGGGCTGTAGCTGTATGCAGACGGCTATGCACAAAAGCCAATGATCCGACGATAAAGCCGACGATATGCTCGCAGGTAACGCCATGCAAAAGGGAGCGACGAAAGGGAGCCATACGATTCGCTCCGGGCCTCTTCAGCTGCACTTGCCAGACTTGCTTACCTTCTCAGCTCTGCATGTAAAGTCGAGGCTGCCGAGCTCCTTGTTTAATCAAGTGAAGCGTATCACGAGTCACGGGTTCATCCATCGCCGACGGGGGCTGGGATTGGTCAAGGCGACGTTCTGATTTGGAATACATTCGAAAATCCGTGCTCCAATAATAAGATGGGGGGAAGGAAGATGATAGGCAGAGACAGTAAAGCGACGTTACATCACTAGAAAAGAAGGGGAAAGACAGCGAGCGTGAGCGAGTAGTATACACCACCACCACTACAGCTGGCTAAGGCGAAACAGCCAGCGGGAGAAACCGAGCTACTAGGGGTGAGAGGAGACGGGGGATAGAGAAATGATCATGCTTCGGCCATGTGGCGTCCTACACGGCCGCGCCTATCATTGTGTTCTATTAACCACACGGTCGTTGCCTTACGTTAAATTATAACGGGTTGAACTGATTTTATATCTTGTCCCGGTTTCACATGAGTGACAAGGCAGGCGGACGGCTTATTGACATTGCTTACTTAGATACCAACACCTACCCTCAGGTAATAACATCGACTTGACGGCGACCTGTCGGGAGCTTTTCCAGGTTGGCTACACGGTGACATGGAGATCCCTATATGGCCGCGCCAGGTAATAATCATCCGGCGAATTGAGTTTTCGTACTCGGCGTCATGGACGCTTTAGAGCTGGGCTTGGCATGCTCTGATGAGAACGCCACGCGCCGAGGGACACGCAGGAAGACGACGCTCGGGAATGGGGCTACAGTTCCGGAATCCAAAACAATCCACTAACTGCGAGATACATAAACCGATATGTAACCACCTACCTAGGTATATGACTACGTATGGAGGTGCCTGCAGCTGTATATATTGGTAGACAAACATCCATTCAAGCTGGTTCTTCCTTGCCAGCTTAAAGACCCCCGCAGGAAGCCTGTCGGCTATTCAGACGACCCAAACATGATCTATTACTTATACCCCCTGATTCATCAGAAACAGACTGAACAAACATATCAACAATGTGCCATGTGACTATGCCTATAATCCAGAATCATGAGTATATCCCCAGGTAGATTTACCCAGTCAGATAGATGTCTTCCGTCTGACGAGCCATGTGCGTATAAACGTACGGAGTACGTAAGTACATGTACTAATTAAGTACACTATTGATCTTCACATGCATTGTTAGATCGAGCGTTATGTGTGTATGTATGTATGTAGATAGGTTAAATTATGGAAACACCGTGCAACGCGAGGTATAACCCGGTCCAGGCCTTCTGGCCGAGATGGTTCGAGACGGAAGATCTGGGAATCCTTATCGTGATTAGCAGATAAGTAAGCACCTCCCCGATTCTCACTACGGCGCTTTATTACTGTATATATACTGCAGTCTGCACCGGCGCTTGCAGCGTCTGGTGGTTGTGCGTGGTTCCATGTGCTATGAGAAATCCAGCATGGGAATCCCTTAACGGCACCTCTAGCGGAAGCATAGCGGAACCTAGCGCCTGATGAGCCGCCCTTTATTAGTGGACCTGGGGAAATTCCCCAGGGGGTTGTCTTATTAGGGGGTCCACCTGCACCTTCTCCAATTGGACAATGATCGGCCCGAATGACGACCGTAGCGAGGTTTATAGGCGATAATCACCTATTGGCAGGCTGGTAAAGTAACTATGTCGGGTTGAGATACAGATCTCGACTTTAGATGTTCCAATATCGACTAGTCTCCCCCGTAAGCGTGCATATGGCTATGGAATCATATTCTGACAATTACAGGGCGGCTATAGCCGCCGTGTTCCAATGGTCGTGTTCAAGTAACGTGGTGCTGCAAACTTTCACAACGTCTTAGTCTTCGTGTATTCTATTTGGGTCATTGTTATCATAGTCATCACGAGATACCATGCCCCAATGCGCCTCGTATGTTTACTACACGTATGGCCCCTAATTCTAGGTCAGTTGATACGAGGAGCTTGCTCGGAGTCATTCTGGGTTTTTGGCCGTTAAACATAAGCAAAAAAGTGGCTTGCAACAGTATCCGGAAGTCCCTGGGTGCCTAATAGTTGATTGGTTCCAGGGTAACTATGGCCTATGTATTCTCCTGCTTGGTCACGTCGTCATATTCAGAGCTGGGTATCATATATCATCCCTCGAATGGAACATACTCGCGCTTAACTGTCCGCATGCCATTGAAAACATTTTGCCCTGTAATGCAAGTTTTAGGTCTGTAGTTTGCCTCGTTTCCTACGTCTTGCAGTTTCGATAGCACTGAAGACATGAGAACGCCTTCCTCGATCATCATCCCACGTCCCTTTCCCCCTCTGAGCCGCGTATCACCCACCCATCACTCTCAAGGCGGCACTGCGACCGTTCCATTACTACCTCTAATACATATAGGTATGTCCCATAGCACAGAATACTAGCCCAGCCAGCGCCTCGTGGTGAGTTGAGGCTTAGGCTTAGTCTGGATCACAAGGATGCTTCGTAACATATGGTTCTTTTTTAGCCTTGTAGTGCAGACACCGACGCAATGGAACCACTGACACGGATTCGGATTCCGTGCTTGGGCAAACAGCAAGGTTCATGTCCGTGGTTGACACGCTTATCTACTCAATTGGAACTTTTCGGAAGATGTTGGTATCCTACTAGCTGGTAGCTGGTTGGAAGGTGGACTGGTCCGTCATCACTGCTACTGCCTGATTCGCCCACTTGCTTTTCTTGTCATCCTGGTCTCCCTGTTTTCTCGTGTTACACCATCCAAATCCAGGTTGGAGCTGGGTTACCGGTACTATATGACCTGCTAGCACCAAGTCGCTGACATGTTATGTCGGGCAAGGGCGGACAGCCAGTCCCTTACTGCCATGTAAGCTCGTGATATGCATTGGATGTGTCTCACTCCGCCACGAAGTGTTCTGTCTTTTCTTACCTATGTCTCTCTAGATCGGACCATCTGAGACGTTGTCCCATCTCAGCGTAGCTTAGACACGAGCTCGCCGTAAGCTGCAACGCCAAATAAACATGAACAAACATATATGACTTCCTTTTTGATACACCTTGATACACGACTCTCTTGTACTACTATCCTGCGACCCAGCCTGACGCTTGGCTGTTCAGTTGCTGGGAGGATCGGATGAATGCCCGTTATGGCTTCCCTCGCGTAATGGCGAGAAGTCCAAGATAAACCCACTGCTTGTTGACTTTATCGCTCAAGAGATAGAAGTAATAACACTGTCCACTTTGCCACATGGTGGGATTTGAATAGTCGAGTACTTTGGATAAATTATGTCAGCAGCCGCTAGTATACCGAAGGGGATGATCCACCCCCTATTGTAAGGCTTATAAATGGCGTAGCAGCGTAGATTCTCAAGTCCTGATTCTATCCACGCCAAGACCAGAATATGGTAACTATGTCTTTGTCGGCATGCATATCTATCACCTATCCAATATACAACAACATTTGACCGTCTCGTCTTAGTAACATCATGTGTAGTTGATCCGTGGTGGCCCTTTGCCTTGGTTTTTGGGATGCAGGAAGAGTTCCAGACAGTCTGAGTGGCACTGATATGGAAGCTGTGAAGACGCACAAATGTTCGTCTAGGACAAGATGAGCTGGTTCAAGCGGCCCATTCTGGGCCACTATTGTGAGCTCGATTGAAGACAGCATCTGTGTCAGGGTTTGGTGTTACGTGACCCCTATAGAGGCCCGTGAGGGGTGTTTATACAGGTCCGTCGGCTTCTGGGCTTCCTAGAAATCCTAGAGGGTTAGGTATCAGACTGTTGTGAATACGAAAAGTTGCCCTGGCCCTCTGATCTCCAACAAAAAACTGACAATCTGCTGGCAGCGGCAGCAGCGGCGGTAGCGGCGGCAGCGAAGACGAAACTATTGCTTCGTCGTCAAACACGTCGTCGGACAGGTCTAAAGCACACAGCGTCTAGCATAAGAACATTTTGAGATGGGGTAGGAAGTACTTTCATCCAGAACATCCGCAGATAGGCATTGGGTGAGGCCCCCCTTGGCCGCTATCTTCCACTGGCGCAATATTGCTGCAGCACCGCTATCCATGGCTATCACTATGAACCAAACAATGCCTTGTTCTCTTTGACCCAATCCTCAAGACTGGTCGATGGCTTGCCAGTGTAAAGCTTCACATTGCTCACGCCCTCCTCATAGTTGGGGAACCGCTGACCATTCCCCTTGTCTGGGCCCTTAGTACTGAACAATCCCACCATGTATTTCGCGAACATGGGCGGCATACCAAGGCCGATGTACTGGTCGTACCCTTCCTCGGGTCCCAGGGCCGTTATCGCCAAGTCCTTGCCAAGTACCTTGCCTATTTTGGCGATGCTGTCATGGAACGACAGGATCTCGGGGTCGTACAGATACACCTTCTTCTGCCTGTTGCGTGGGCCTGAGACGAGGATGTTGCCGGCTACCCTGCCGATGTCGCCCGGTGTGATGTTGTCGTACTCGAACGCGCCGCCGTACAGCTTCACGTCATTTGCAGCGATGCCGGCTTTCTGCGACAGCAGGTTCGTGGCGAAGCATCCGGGACGCAGGGCGACGTACTTGTCGGGGCCGAACACGTCGTCCAGATTGGCCTCGACCTGCGCGTGCATATGCGGGATCAGGTCGGAGGCGGCGATCTCCCGCAGGCCCTGGTTGACGTAGATGGTGAAGCTGCTCAGGAAGACCACGAACTCGACGCCGGCGGCCTTCATCGCCGCGATGGCGCCCCGCAGGTAATCCGGGTCGCCGTGGACGAGGTAGGCGAAGGCGCGCTTGGCGCCAGAGGTCTCGACGGCCTGCCTCACGGTCTCGGGTTCCTTCAGGTCGGCTCGGATCCTATGGAAGCCGCCCGCCTGCTCCGAATCTTTCGTGAGGCCGGGAATGCTTTTGCTGGTATCTCGCATGGCCAGCCACACTTCGGCCCCATTCTCTGCAGCCGTGCGTGCGGCAACGGACCCAACTTGGCCTGTCGGGCCGAAGACGATCACGGAGGTCATGATGGGGTGCAATCAGGGCGCGTTGATGGCGGTCGATGGTGGTAAGACTCAGCACCAGTACTCGGTAAAATCAGATATATTGCTGCTCTTTACGCCTTTGTATAACTCAAGTTGGCACCCCGCCTTAAGTAAGGCGTACACGACACAGTCTGCTACGCCGCATTATTGATCCTGTCGGAAATATCGGGTCTTCGGTAACAAAATGGTTCGGCGTCGGCGAGTAGGACGGGATTATCGGGGGAACAAGCCCGACTAAATGAATCGCTATCTCGATTTGATTGTTCTTGGTGTAGGTATAGGTGGGGTAAGCTCAGGATGTCTTGTATACTAGCGAAGCCCCTTTCTCAAGGGATACCTACCTAAGGGTAGCCGGTGTGGTATTTTTTAAGTCCCCATCACCGCGAAGGACTGCCGTGTGCTTATGAGAGCGTGGCAATGATCACGAGGTTTCATTCTTCGAATCGCTGTTACGGAGCGTATTTCCTCGCTCCCAAGATATAACCGTGGCTGAATACCAAGGCCAACCTGTGGACTGGATAAACCAGCCTCGAATGCTTCAAGGACCAGCAACCTAGATGTTTACGGCCAATCAAGGACACCAAACGGGACATCTCGGGCTGAGGCCCTTTTTCCACTTCCTAAGTTGGGCACACATATCCAGCCATTGGGCTCTCTTCGCAGCATAGCCAACGTGCATAGCCCCCAACATAAACTGCCATCAGGCTGAGCATTGCCACTCTCATCCTCTGCAAGTCCAAGTCAGCTCAAATGCACCCCCGCTTCCAACAACTTGTCAGTATCACCACCATGCCCAGCTTCTATTTCCCCCCAGGTTTATCATAGCCTAGGGCATGCGAAATCATTGAATCTATATTATCCGTCATACATCTCAATTTTGATCATCGTCAGTCTCTATCGCCCGCCGTTGCTGATATAACAGAAGTATGGCGGCCGAGGGTTTAGGCTTAGCCGCCTCGGTCGCAGGCCTCGTATCGCTGGGCTTGCAGCTCACTGGTGGCATTGTCAAATACCTCGACGCCTTCGAGAGCCGCCAAGAAGATTTAATCAATGCTAAACGACAGAATGATGCTCTGATGGCTGGTCTCCTTGCGATTCAAACAGCGTCATCCAGTTTCCAAGGCCAACATTCTCAGGCTATTGCTGCAGTGATACAAAACATTCAAGCCTGCGAGACAGAGCTCACCGCCGCGGAGGCACTGAGGGTCGACCTTGCCGATTGCGAGCGGAGCACTTGGACGATGCGACTTGAGAACCAAAAGAAGAAGATGACTTACGCGTTCCATCGATCCAAAGTTCAACAACTTGCTCAGCGATTGCAGCAAGCCAATGGAATTCTACAGCTGAGTTTAGCCGGGCTGGAGCTGTAAGTCTGGTGTCTTCATTATTATTGGCTAGTTTCTCAACACGTTAATAGGGAACTCTCGAGGATAAGCACAAACAAACTATCTGAGATTGGATCATCTTCTCAGAACCACGCTTCTGAACTACTTCTTGTTCGGTCAAAATTGGAGGCAGTCGAAACGCCTATTGCCAACATTCATGACCAACTTATACCTTCTTTGCAGGGCAGTGTCGAGACTACTGCTAGCTTGGTCGTATCACACTCCGGAGTCATCGCACACAGAATTCAGGAGAGCAGCCAGGTTATCCAAGAGGAGTTCAAGCGATCACAGGATTTGATGCAACTGCAATTGAGACAGCAACAAGAGGAATTTGGAAGAGTCCAACAACTCTTACAGAAACTCCAACAACAAAACGAACAGAAGCAGTCTGTTCGAACCTTAGCCGCCAGAGCAACTAGCAAACCAGCCATACTAAAGGATCTATACGATAGTGTCCAGGAGACGAAGCACAGTCATAGCCAAGGTTTCCCGCTGGATCATACAGGTCATGGCTCACAGAATAGGGCTGGGGCACCATTCCAGGACTCGCAGTTCACATCAACCACGGGTAGAATATGTATATGCACTCGCCCCCACCGGCTGATGGCGAGAAGGGGCATACAGTTGGGCCATATATATTTCTCTAGTGAGTGGGACACCCAGGGACATTGGCCGAGTTGTCCGCTCTCAAAGACAGCAAGGAAGCATCGTCGAGCAATAAACCTAACATACAAGGGTTTCACCCGCATACTGGAGTCTGCCATTAACATCTCGTTCGCATGGACACATGGATCTGGTGGCTTCAGTATCAGTCCGAATTTCACCTACTATCCGACTGTGGACACTTTTTCGAGTCCAACTTTTCGTATTGTGAGATTGCTGGGTGATTTCCTTCTTGCCTACCCTGCGGGAAATCGAGAACAGTTTTTGGTCGCTTGCTTAAGAAAACTAGTGAGGCTTTTTGATGAGAAAAAGGCGTCCCCAATTGCTGTTAATGACAGAAACGAAAGCTTGATGCATTATGCAGTCAGGGCGGTAGGTTTGGTCCTTGGAAGCCCTTTAGATAACATCTTGACAACTAATAGCATATTAGTATGATATTCTTCTACTATTCTCGAGAGATAATAATCACCGTGTAATCAACTTCTATTCTGAACTTATTCAGGTGTTACTCTCGTACGACGTTCCAGCGTGGAGTTATGACATCAAAGGTGAGTTTGGCATGGTTCAAACACAGGTAAACACTGACAATATTGATAGGGGAATCTCCATTACTTAGATTGAGGCACGCTAGATTCGGGTTAAGTGATTCACATGTATTCATCAGACAAAGCGTCATAAATGCCTTGCTACAAGCAAGTCCAGGAGGCCAACCAGCTATCTTGGACGGCTCTTCCTATGATGTCGATGAGCACATCTTGCCTATGTCAGCCTTGCAATTGTACGATGGATCTCATGGCTTTGCTGAAGGTAAGCTAAGTTTAAAATTCGCGGTCTAGTTTCACTTACCCCTGCTAAACAACGGACAGCTTGTGAATGCGGCCCTTTGAGCATGGCAGTGATCCGTAACGACGTTCACGAAGTAACTCGTATTTTGAGTCGGTTTCCTGGCTCACTATCCGAAGTGGATATTTACGGCCACAGCCCGCTTCACCTGGCAGCAGCGAAACCTCAAATCCTAGCCCTCTTAGTGGAATCTGCAAACCTTAGTCTACTGGATCAACGCGACAAAGATGGTTTCACTGTGCTCGAAACAGCTATGGTTCTCAGCTCTAAGCAATGCATCAACCATTCAGATCCTATCAGATGTCGCCAATGTGCCTGCACTCAGTGCGTAGAAATACTTCTCGGAGCTAGGTGCAATGTACGGATGCAAGCGGTGGGCAATATTCAATCCTACCGGGACCGGGAATATCTTATCTTATCCGAAATCCTTGATCGGGCATCGGAGCTCGCCCGGCGCCGCTATATTTTTCACATGAAAGAATTGCGAACTCCTCGGAAAATGCGACGGTTGTCATCGCACAAATGCCCACCGACAAAGCGAAATGTATTAGATGGGATAAATACAGCCAAGGACAGGAATGGGGCCGAGTCAAGCGCTTATAGATCGGTAGATGAGCCACAAGTTATCGGGAACAATGAAGTCGACCGCTGGGGTTGGATCTATGATGAAATTACTGATCCTTGCATCGGTAGGCTGTTTTACCGCCATGGTTTTCGACCTGGTCCATCCTTCTTCATTAACCACCCAAACCGGATCATCATGAACAGGCCTCTAAACTTCGACTATACCTCCTGGTTGGTGGACCATGGCGCGGACTTGTTTATAAGATCACCAAGTGCACCTCCTGTCATTGAGGGTTTTCCGAACGTTGGGTTATTCGGTGCGCACCATGCATTTTTTCTCTTAGGAGATCAATTGCGCGGCCTGGTTAAAGAGCGGCAGAGTATAATCATGGCCACGTTCAACAAACTCAACACAGCGGTAGAACGTCTTAACCTTACAGATGGCTGTCAATGCCATTGCTCTATAAGTGGATGTAGCCCATTTATATGGATGATGAAAGCAAACATCTTCAGGAATTACACTTCTCCTTCTAATGATCACCTTAAAGATCGCCTTCAAAATGAGGCCCATCGAATATTATACTACTACAGCACCTGCGGCCCTGAATTGACGATGCTGACGTACGAGGCGGCAATCAGGTTCATAACCTTTCAAGCTTTGGGTCTCATACATACTTGTTGCAATATGTACTCTCTGATGAGAGCTGGGGGGGAATGGGTCGAAAGAGACGACGTCGACATGATTAACGAAGAGCAGGCCTCACTTCTCGAAGTGCACGAGGAACTAGTGGCAGAATTCGGAAAGAAAGCTCTCATGTTCATGAAGGATG
Organism: Diatrype stigma; assembly: GCA_022225965.2. Classification (NCBI taxonomy): domain Eukaryota; kingdom Fungi; phylum Ascomycota; class Sordariomycetes; order Xylariales; family Diatrypaceae; genus Diatrype; species Diatrype stigma. Next base: position 201,736 of record JAKJXP020000088.1, read on the forward strand.
TACCAGATGGTCGCCCGCACCTACTTGATTTCTGGTCGATATACTGGGTTGTGCGGATGAAGGAAGTGCTGGAGAAACTTGACGGTGATGAGTTAACTGACCTAGAGAGACAAGGCGCGGAGGAGATTGGCGTCCAGTGGTGCGAGCCAGTCAAGGAAGAGGGGAAAGAGGAGGAAAATCCGTATGGACTCAGTACAGTAGAGTATTGGTTGCATAACTTGGATTTAGTCTGTCCCGAGTATAATGAGCCTTGGCCGGAGGACTGACTTAAGATAGGGGAGCAGTATCAGACTATGAGGTGTTGAGAGGATGTTTCGACTTGGTGCTTCTTGGTCTAAGTTAAGGCTTTCGACCCCGGTTGCAATTGAGAATAAGAATTGTTGTACAAGTTGTTTGTCAATATGTTCGATTATATCAAGATGATAAATACTTTCCCTTAGGCTCCCCTGACTTCTCAAGAAACCAGGACTATTACAAGAATCATGGGTATAATGTCGCGTTTCTAAATAGCCCTTATATTGACGTATTTGCTACACTCTGCTAAAGCTCTAAGGAAGGAAGGAAAGAAGGGAGCGTCGGAAGGTATGGGGGGAGATCGGACCTCTATATAGGCCCAAATGGACCCCCCAGGGGGGGTCCCCTGCTAGAGCGTTATATCCACTCTAGAGCAGCTCCAAATATACCCATTTTGGTCGCGACATATAATTTTTCCATTGATAGGACATTTACATAACTTCATCCATTCGTTTGCTATAGCATCAAGCCGAGCAACGCCACCAGCTGGGACGGCAAGGAAGTGGCATCTCCCAGGCTAGTCTCAATAACGACTCGTCTTCGGGTCCCATTGCGCCTCCATGATGGCCTGCTCGAGCTGTTTTCCCTCCGCGCGTAGTACTACCTATGCACTCGGTCCAAATCAAGCCTTCACGCCAGGGGCGTCTGCAGCAGCGCGCGCGCCGGCAAGTGTTGACTTCTTGACGAGCCTTAAGCCGGCCACCGCGTAAATGAGCGCCTCGATTCCGAGGACGACCGCCAGGGTAACCAGAGCACCGATGACGCCGGCGACAGGGGTCGATATATTGCTATTGCCTCCGGTGACAGCAGCAGCGTTCGCATCACCACCAGAGTCCGAAGACCCGGAGCTCGCGCATACGCCCGTGGTGTTGCCGCAGGCGGTGCACCAGGCGGCGGTGTCGCCGATGGCGAACTTGCCCATCTCGGCGGCGAAGGTGTTCCAGGGGAGTTCGGTCTCCTGGCGGCCGAAGAGCGGGTAGGCGACGGGCTCGTTCTGGGCGGCGGTGCCGTTGGCGAAGAGGAAGCGGACGGACACGTCGTCGGCGCTCGGGTAGTCCGCGTCCGACACGGCGCTGGCGTTGGTGACGAGCTCGAAGGCCATCGAGGACGCGTAGTCGACGATGCCCTCGAAATTGGGCGAGACGGCGCCGGTCAGCTGCGCCAGGCCGAAGAACGAGAAGAAGCTGGCGTAGGCGCCGAACTGGGCGCCGAACGGCACGGCGGACCGCCCCGTCAGCGTCGCGTTGAGCTGCTGCACGACCTGCGCCGCGAGCACGGCGCCCGCCACGGCCCGGATCGGGTCCGACGCGTTCCACGCCAGGTTCCACTCGTGGACGTTGGCGAGCACCTGCAGCTCCCTGACGGCGTCGTCGGTCAGCAGGTCCGACGCCGGGATGGTGGCGTTGTGGATGCGCGCCACGTTGACGAGGTCGAAGATGGTGTAGGCGTTCTTGAAGTTGGCCTGCGCGGCCGTGAAGGTGCCGTTGATGACGGGCAGCAGGCCGCTGTAGAAGTCCTGCGTGTCCGCGAGCGTCTGCAGGTACTCGGCCGACGCCAGGTAGTTGTTGGAGCTCACCATGGCGTTGCCGCACCCGGAGTTGCCCTGCAGCCACTCGCTGTTCTCCGAGTTGGGGTTCGACGACGCCGACGCCACCGCGTCGACCGGGATGTACTGGTAGCCGCCCAGCGGCGCCTCGACCGTCGAGCCGTTGGCGAGCGACTGCGACGACAGGGAGCCCACCGGCGGGTACAGGCCCTGGAGGAACACCTGGGCCGAGCTCTGCAGGACGGTGTCGACGGGCGACGTGACCGTCAGCTGGCTCGCGATGGCGATGTCATGGCTCAGCCCGAAGATGGGGGAGCTGGCGTTGGAAGCGACGTATCGGTTCCGGTAGTAGGCGCCCGAGCTGTAGACCTCCTCGGCTCCCAGGGACGTCAGGTTGACCGGCTTGTGGGTCTTGGGCGTCCTGTCTCCGTGCCGGTGGAAGATATAGACACCGAGGACGGTCTCCTCGGCTTGAATCAGCGGCAACGCCGCCAGCGATACGATTAGCGCCTTGACGTGCATCGTGTCTGCGGCCTAGTTTTTGATCACGGAAAGGGATGGGCAGTTCACGCAACAAGCTATGAGAACGAGGATGGGGTGTCAATCCTTTCTAATAAGAAGCTTGTAAGCCGCGGAGAAGCGGCACACGAGAATGCTACTCTACCTGCCTCTCGTTCGGGTGGATATCAAGGAAACAAAACGTGGTCGACCCCGCCTACGACCCTGTCCCTTATCCCATGCAGGCCGATCTAGGTGCATTATAGGGGCATTTGTCGTCGGTCCAACCTACCCAAGTCGGACTTAGAGCGGGCGTCCTGTAGTTCTGGCCGGGTGGAGCCCGATAACCGACGGAGAACGATCAATCGAAAGGCGCATCGAAAGTGGTGCTATCGGGCAAGCTACTTGAGAGGCCTAGCCGATTCCAGGTTATATGTTCCATCCAAGGTGCTCCCGTTAGTTACCATCTACACAGTAGTACTTTGTTCAGTGGGCTGGATGGAAAATTTTCAATCTATAATCAGTAGGTCAGGAGGCGATTAGAGCTCCGACGAGTATAGCTCAAGTACCACTCCCTAACCGACAGGCCAGATTGATGGCTGAATTGAACAAACCCTTACGTTCAAGTTCTGATAACTATGTGTCTTGTCTGTCATCTCTGATATGCTAATCCTATCGGGAAGTTTGGTACGGGGGCTTCCCTAGATCTGTCTAGCTTAAGATGTTCTTCCGGGCGCTCAATATCAAAAAGCTTATTTCGATCGAGTGGGTAATAGAGATATACGTATCATCCAATCATGCCCAAGGAACTAAGCTCCGCAAGCAGTATTACTTGCTTCTCCGCTGCATGTGAACTCCTCGGAATCTCGGGTGCAGGTGAGGGGCGGCGGGTTCGGCCGGGCAGGCTCTTTAGGATCGGCCGACGGCGTCTCGATACTCAAATTCGGCGATGAGCGGGGGAGTAGATGGTCCATTCATCATATATAATAACTCGCTTATGGGAGGTAAGATACTATACGTGGTATTTGTTGACATGGTGGACTGGTCAGGGGCACTACCAATATCAGGGTTTGGCATAGTATTAGGTAGGTTGCTTACCCTCGCCTTCCAGGAGAGTCACGAATTGCGATGCAGAGAATCTCCTATGTAAGTGAATGTGTTGCATTTCGCATGCTAAAGATTCTAAGTACGAAAGAACGTCAAAATAATAACCGCGACTGATTAGGGGCCTACTTATGTAGTTACTTGAACGCAATGAACTCCCAACCGATGCAGAATGCTCCTCTAAACCAGTTACCCAATGCCGGTCCGTCTATGCAATTTCACCCTAACGACCTACCCCAATACCGCAACTCCGTTTACTTGCGCTTCGTGATGCCACACGTCTGCAGGCACTGCTCGACACCGAGGGCGACATTAGTGCTGATCGCGCCCTTGAACTTGTCGATCTCCGCACCGTCGATGGCGTTGTCGACAACGGCACGCAGCGTCTCGTTCTCCAGGCTGAACAGGTTGTTGGCGACCTGGCTGACGCCGAAGTCCTCGTTCGACTGCGGCGCGACGAGGATGACGTCCTCGCAGGTAGGGTTGAACTGCGAGCTGCAGAGGGGGGCCTGTCAGCGGGGGAAAGTCCAAGTAACATAAAGTAGATTACGATGGTTTAGCAGGCAGTATAACAGGTAGCGACTTACTGAATGGCACCCTGGAAGAAGACGGTCATCTGGTACTCCTCGATTGTATTCCTAATGTTCCGAGGCTTGTTCTCGGCATCCACCACGGTGTTCTCGATGACCATCTCGGTGACGAGCTTCCCTTTGGTGACGATGAGCAGCTCAGTGGCACGGTTGTGGATGTGAGGCGTGTTGAACCCGCACGGCTTTAGGAAGCCAACTGCCATGCCGATGCCCTGGTTCGTGAGCGCCTGGTTGAACGTTAGTTCATCAGTCGGCTGCGCTATAGCTTGGTAATGATCACGACATCAACTTACCGGGAACGTCTTCCGGTTCGCGGTCACGAGCTCACCCCCGTCACCGGGTGGGCTGGCAACCCGGTTCGCGTTGAAGTCGAAGACGAAGTCCTCCCGGTCGTTCGTCAGGACCTTGTTGAAGGCGTCGGCCCGGGTGTCCGAGAGCAAAATCTGCTGGGTCTTGCTGAGCCCATCCGACGGAGCCACTGTTGCCACAGGAGATGTCGCCACTGCAGACGGAGCTTCCGTGGGAACCGGAATGGCAACGACCGAGGGGGCACTGCTGTAGCCACTGCCCTGAGTGCTGTCATTGCGAGCCCAGAACGGAGCGGCGACGGAGCCGCTAGCGAAAACGGCTACGGCAATGGCGGATACTGTAGACTGCCGGAAATGCATTATGATGGATTGGATTGGATTATCTCTGTGTCTATCAGGCCCCGGAAAACTGTTCTGTATAGGGAATCTGATCTGCCCTGAACGAGAGGAGGTAGGAAAGATAGGGAGAGTGTAAGGAGATGTAGAAAAATGCAAATAAAATGTAATTAGAAACACGTAAATGCGACGGGTGAAATAAGGAGATGGAGAAAACGAAACTCGTAGAATTGCTGTTGTGGTGGTTGTATTGATTTAGATAGGGGAGGCTTTCAAAAAGGGGCGTCCACTTGGACATTATATACACTTGCTCTTGATCGTGAAGCTCAGCTTCGATAAGCTGGACTGCAGGTATTAGACCAACAGACATCTTCGGAAAGGCAAGCTTCCGCCGGCTTGAAAGCGCAGCATTCACCTCTCCCGGCCATGATCATGGCTGTGAGATCGCGGGACTCTATACTTCCGGGTCGTATTTAGGCCATCGCACGTCAGCAGTTAGCTAGCTAGCTGCACGGGATAGAAAACAGGCAAGCAAGATGAGTGAACGCGGAGCGCAGGGAAAGGAGAACAAGCGCTGTCGGCGTCTATTCTGTCTGCACGGCGTAAGTGAGGCAGTGCTGCTGGGCTGCCAAGCGCGTATGGCGCACCAAAATAGCCACAGCGCCAGCTCGGATTGGTCAAAAACTTTCGATATCTCAACGTTCCGAGAGCCGGCTAACCAACGGGGACTGCGACGCTTGCTTGCGCTTCTGTAGCCCGCCTAAAGTACCAATCGGAATGCGCTGCGCCACGAAGCCATATATACACAGCCAGTCACCCAACCCATCACTGTCTTTGGTGAGACATCACCTGTCCGCCAGCCCATTCTGTAGACCTAGGTATGGCCGGTTTACAGATATGTCCTATTGGCTTTGAAGATATGAGGATGCTGGAACACAGGTCCTGTGATGCTAGAAGGAATCGGAAACCAACTGTTCCGGCTTTCGGACAAATCGCATCGAGTGCTGTCGACTTAAACTGCTACCTTTCGTGGTGACATGGTATGATGACAGTCAGATGTCTGAAGCATTGATAATTGGCTCTCAGCGTGCGCCCAATGCACAGTTCACAGCCTTGATGGGAGGATGTGTCTCCGGAGTCCTATATTCTACACAAAGATATTCCCCAGCTGAATAAACCGTTCGTAAGGCGTCACAATACCTATCCCCTTAGAGGCGTTGGGACAGGAGAGTGTATATATCTTGCTTGAGGGATCGGTCATTTCTGAGTAGACATCATGCTCGCAGATCAAAGAAACGCAGGCGGCCTTGTACTGAATATCGAAGCAGTAGTATCGAACGCAAGACGAATATGAGATATGAAGAGATCTATGGTTGGTGGGTTTTAGTATCATGATATAATCGCTGTGAGAAAGCACTGCTCTGAAACTCCCTAACGCAGCATTGCTTAGGAGCTTATGACCACAATCGTTGCTCCTTGGAGATAACATACATGGCCGTACACGGGAAATCGTATTTATATAGAAATCCTGCATTATGACAAGGATTTTCCGTTGCTTGCATTTCCGTAGTCATTATAGGGGGCATTGGTATATACACATCGACCTGTTCGCTTGGAATTCGTACTTCTCAACGTTGTTATATATTGTGAACAGGAATTGAACCTGCTAAACTTGTACCAGATTGCCAATGCTACTGTCTTCATAAAAGTTAGGTTCTACAAAGGGGCTATCCGATCTCCATGGGACCCTGGTGATGTTAGCCCCTGAACATGATACTCGTGGCTAGTCCATCTATATTGTTCCAGAATCATCTTCATGACAACGGCCACGACACCAGTACTATGTCGAGCTACACTTGAGCCTACAAGGGTAGTGGTAGATCTGGTGGTTAAGGGGAAACTCGTTGAAAGATGTCATGAGCATGAAACCAGTAGGGTTGACATTCGGTCGCGATTCTAGACTCGATTCTCTTGATATAGTCCAGATTGGTTCTTCAAAGGAGTTGGCCCTTCAAATCTAGGTAAGGGCAAGGCATCTAGCAAGGAGCATGCGTTAGTTGGTTGGTAGTGTCCTAGATCTATAAGTTGGCTGTACCCCTTCCGTGAATGTGAGGGGCTGCTTACTACATGATCACCAATTCGTGTTAGACTTAAGGCTCTCCACAAAGCACTCCCCGCACGCGACAGTATCATTGCTGCTATCATTTCTGCTCTCCCACGTTCCTACGCATGGCTATATATTTGCGACGTATATTCACCCATAGACCCAGAAACGTTTGAAGAGTCGCTATGTCCGTGTCAGCCGCGGAGTTGGCATCCACCCACCAGGCCTGGCTTGACTGTCTAAACGAGAAAAGATGGGACGACCTGCAGAAATACGTGAATTCGAAATATATCCACGGCAGGCAAGAGCTTACTCCCGAGGGCTTTGTAACTCATATACAAAATGTCTCGGCCGCGATAGGCGTGTCTACCATCCACGTGGACACCATGCTTATTGACGAGAAAAACCAATGCGTCGCCGACATCCTCTACACCAAGATCAATCCAACCATACCGTTCCTGAGCCCTGAGCCTACGGGGAGGGAGTTGATGTTGAGAGAGTTCCGCTTCGTCTGGTTCAAGAATGGCAAATTTTCCAAGGCTACGATGTTAGTTAACAGCGATGATCTGCGCAAGCAGATGACGGACCCCGACTATCATCACGAGCTCGATCTCGTGAGCGAGTGGCCCACGCCGACAGGAGCGAGCAGGCTGTCCAAGGAGGAGCTTGAAGCTGTCTTTCGGGGATACGTCGACACGGCCGTGGCTCGCCGGACAGACTCGGACCTAGCCGACTACATCCACGCCGAGCTGACCTTCAACAAGAACGTACTTGCCCTGGACGATTACCGCAAGGGCGTGGTCGACCTGCAGACCGCGATCCCGGATCTCCAGGTTCAGGTGGAAGCCCTAGTGGTGCAGGAGGAGACGCAGCGGGTTGCGGCACGGCTGTTGATTTCGGGCACGCCGGTCGCGGAATGGGGCGGGCTCGCGACCGGTCGCGCGATGGTCCTCCCCGAGCATTCCCTCTACCAGGTTGTCGACGGCAAGATCCAGCAGGTGTTTTCTATCGGAGATTTGGACTCGGCAAAACAATCGCAGCAACAGCCATAGTTGATCGAATCTAAATCACGACAGATCCCGAATACCCGAAGTGGAGAGATGGGAATTACCCCCTATTTGTCTATAGATATCTAACGCCTTATGACGACGGTAAACTAGTAGTAGTGCATATGCAAAGGTTGAATGAGTATCGGGACAGAACCCTAGAGACGGGAGCAATGCAATGCAACACTCATTAGCAAAATGCCATTCGTGGCTTGACTATTGAAATAATCATCAGAACAACGGTCACAAGCGCACTGAGCAATACCTGACAAGCGGTGGCGTTGCACTGAACAGAACTGCAAGCTGCACGGATGGGGTTCTTGAGATTAGCTCATGATTCCAATGTTACGCAAATGATCCGAACAGGTTTGCTCCACACCAGCTAGCTATTGCGACATGGCACGACATATTGAGCGGGCACGGACTTCGAGAATGAAAGAAAGAAGAAACTAAAATGGCCGAAAACATGAAAAGTTCCGTACGAAGCAGTGAGTTCTGTTGGTGCATACGCAACCTTACATTGGCGCCGGCGGCACTGTTGAGTAAAGATCTGATGAGTGTAGAGAATGGGAGTTGTAAATAGGCCTATTCTCTAACCAACTACCTGGTAGGTAATAACTAACGCGTGGAGACCAGTCAACTGTATTCTATTCGTAATATCGGGAGTTTCAAGGCTTGTTCTCCATGGTGATCTGCTACCTGTCGCGGATGAATGGGTTCGTGTGTGATATTAATAGTCTGTTATAACTAGTTACGCCGCATATAACTATCGCGTGTTTCCCAGGATCAGATATGGATTTGTTAACGATCGTCAAGCGGAAAGAAGAAATTTGCAAGAGAGATATGGAGAATAGGTCTTCCGGTGTAGAAATAAGGCGAAACGAGGGGACGGGGACCCTCCCCGAGGAAGCGAAGAACCGCACAAGAACCGCACAAGAACCGCGCAATATGTAGCGAGATAACAACGGTGTTGTTGTCCCACGAGTCCACGACATACCACTGGCATGAAGTATGATATCATTGTCTTGGATGAGCTGGTCATGATACACATACTATAGCCTATAACTAGGCGCCTTCTGGCCTGGACTATGAGTCGAAGAATTTGAGAAGGGCAACAAACCTCAAGCTCGAGCTGAAAGCTGTTTAGTTACCTGAATGACAAACGCGACAGATGCCGTTTAATCTTGGTACGTACTTGTACCTGCATAAGATCGCCAGCCCGTGCTGCCCATGCAAGAAGTTACGTATGTATGTAGAGTCAACCAGAGTTACACCAGGCTATCAAGGCTGCAGGGGTCGAAGTGCCAGAGTGCCTGACAACGGCGACAAGCAGGACAAGCCGTGCACCCCGACAAGCTCCGACAAGCATTTGGCTGCTGGGTCGCTACTCGTCAGGGCTCTAATCGCCTTTTGACCCACAATTTTATGGCTTCGCCATTGGGGTCAGGGACAAGCTAAACGTATTGCAAAAGCAAAACGTAGTGTTTTCTACATAATTCTCC